>JAHLJT010000631.1:38460746-38787221 GCA_031308135.1 Acheta domesticus | reverse complement strand
AAACAAAAATAATCATGTTTCAAGGAAAATAGGCATTGAAGCAAAATAACAGGACGACGAATATATTTAGCTATAAAAATTTGAACGATGACGTTTAATAGCAAAAATGTAACTTGATAAGGTTTTTCCAAAAAAGAAGCCCCACACTGCTCAAGAACAAGGAACAAAATAGTCTCGTTTAACACTCCAATAAATGAATATTTTAACAAAAACAGCTTTTCCAAGTTGTTCTGTAACAGATAGTATATATTGCAACGGAACATGCCAATCTCTCGACATGCCGGCACTAACCAACCTTTGATGGGCTAGGGCGGATATACCCCCGAGAATCAAATGCTTCTGGCGTGGGTGTCACCAGGACGTCACGGCGCTCCAGTCACCGCCTCGTCGCCAGGCCCTGCCGGTTGTTTATCAAATATTTTCTTTATAGGATGCTCCCTCCCTAGGAAATCCTACATGGTTTTAGTGACCAGGGAAAAATCACAATCCACAAATGCTTTATATCTCATTCATTAACCAAAATTGATTACATAACATTACAACATGCAGCGGGCAAACCACTGCTTTTGCCCTACACTGCCTGTACACATTACACCTAAGAGAGATTCGATAATCCTATTTCCAGCTGGATTTACCTAAACATTCTCTTAAGATTTTCATTACTACTTAAATTAGTGTGGCATTACTTATTGCCTTTCACATAAAAGCACATGTACACTGACTCTTTCGATAAAGAAAAAGACTGATTTTAACAAAGTTACTTATTGTTCTGGTTTAGATGCATGTAGGCATCGCATTCTATTTAAATTCTGTTTAGAACGACCCTTTGAACATGAAAGAAAGACCAAATCCAAATCTAGAATTGTCCTCATTAGCCTCTCCTATTTCTGCTAATACCTTGTATTTTTACAGCACTGTGTCAAGTTTACAGGTACTCACTCTCGTTTGCTGCATGGCGGTGAAATACGTTACAACCCTCCCCCTCTCGCGCGCGTTCCGGAGACCTCCCGTTCGCCCACTAGCAGCCGGGAAGGGCGTAGCGATGACCTCGCTGTCTTCACGGCCGCTCGAACAAATGGAAGCCTCGGCGAGCCTGTGGAGTAGCGGCGGGCCCGATGGCGACCTCGGGAGTGCAACGGTGAATTGCACCGCGGCGCCTCTCGTACTCGCTGTATTCCACGTCACGTACCAACTTCTCGGCTGTACCTTCTTCTTCTATCTTCTCCCTTCTTCTTTCTTCGTTTTCCTTCAATGCGAATTACAACGTCAGTTCAGAAAGTTCAGACGTCTTTAATTTTCTTCCTCACAAACTCATTCCGGACAACAGTTCATTAAATAATTCTTGATTTGAACATCGGGCTCGTTTCACTTTGCTCCCGTGCACTTTGAAAGTTCTGGTGGCGTTGGAAGTTGTGAATTACGCACCGACTCACGTTATACTTGGTCATGAATTCTGTTTTAGAACAAAACTGCTCCTAAGCGGATATCGCAATCTCGTCGTTAACTTTTTTCTAAAAGCAACGTTTCACGTCGTCGAAAACTTGTTCTAGAAGAAACATTCTACACGTCTCGCCTCGCCGACAACTTTTCCTAGAAGAAACGTCCTACACGTCTCACCTAGTCGACAACTTTTTCTAGAAGACCCGTCTTGCCTCGTCGGAAACTCTTTCTAGAAGACAAAATTCTACATCGGTTACCAGGCTGCCTCTGTCCTACTCTCCTCGCGTGACCTACGCCGACCAATGGCTATCGTGGGATTTTCGGCTCTCTCCTCATTGGCGACCATCGTTCCGGTTGTAGGCTTCGAAATTATTCGACGCCTTCGTCATCCGCTGACGGTCGACGGCGCGCGGCTTTCAAGCTGCCTGCGCCTTATGGTGTTCGGGCTGGTTGTAGATTTATTATGGGACGAATGGATTTCGTCCATTTTCGTCTCATTGCCCCCATAACGGTAAGATTCTTCGACGGTCATTTAAAATGAATGGAGAAGAATCTTCAACGAGAACTATTCAAGAATTCTTTTATTTTTCCCATCGACTTTTCATCTTTCTGTTACCTGATCATTCTAATCAGCAACCCGTTATTTAGTAAGGTTTCAAGTTGAAGAAGTTATATGTTCCTATTACTCTTCCGTCTTCATCTATTAATTCGGCTGCATTTGGAGCTACCAATCTTGTCACTGTGTACGGTCCCTCGTACAGGTGAAAGAATTTAGCAAATAATTTTAGCCTTGGTACTGATACTTTTGGAGTTCGTAGCAATGACTTTTTGATTCACCCTAAAAACACATATGGTCGGCTTTTACTTTCTTTTTCCGTTCTTCGGCAGCCTTGCGGAGCCTATCCAGAATTTGTTGTTCCGTGTGGTAGGGTTTCCGTCCGGTCACATCTTCACGGTCTAGATATCCCAACACATGTGGTGGTTTGCGGGCGAAATGGGCCTCGTATGGACTCATCCCGATGCTTTCATGCGGCACGTGGTTCAACCATCGATTCACATGGGGCACTAACTCGGTCCAATCGTCATGTTTCTGGCTGCAATAAGTTCGGAACAGTCTCGACATTTCTTTCATCACCCGTTCGCTTGGATTTGATTGCGGGTGGCGAATGGACGAGTAAATTGGAGTTAAATTTTTCTCTTGTAATGCTGTTTTCCACAGTTGGCTAGTGAATTGAGTTCCATGGTCACTCAAGACTCTACGATACTGTCCTGCTATTGCTAAATATTTCTCCAGCTGTCGTAAACACTGGTTAGTGGTGATCTTATTAATGGGTACACTTGTGTAAACTTTGTAAACAAGTCGATGATGACCATGATATACTTATTCCCGCGCCTCGATTTTGGTAATGGCCCGTACAAATCGACTGCAATGATATCATTTTTCCCTTCGGGAATGAATCGGTGTCACTGTACCCGCATACGATCGATTCGGAAACTTTGTCCTCATGCATGTCTCGCACGACTTGATTACTCGTTTCACATCCCTATCCATGTTTTCCAATAACATAGTTCGCTTATAATGCTTTTAATTTTTGTGGACCCATAATGTGCGGCTTGAGCGTGGACATAGTTAATTAGTTCCTCCGCGTGCGCTTTTGGGATCCAAATTTTGTAGGTAATTGGAGCGGTGTTCAATCGAATCAGCACCATGTCATTGGTCAATCTCCACCTCTCGGGATCTCTCTGCAATTTCGTCACGACTTCTTCGTCTTCTGTTTGCCCTCTTCCCTCAAGCACACGCTTGACTTTACTAATTTCGTCGTCGTGATTTGAAGGTCTGCAATGTGGACCAATCCCATAGAAAACTTTGAGGAATTTTTAGATCGATTGCATTGACTTGTTCGACGCCTTTATGGGTGATATTCGTCTCTGGAGCTGGGAACTGACGACTGAGTAAGTCAGGTAATACATTTTTCTGCCCCTCGACATACTCGAATTCGAAAGTCAAATTGTTGTAGCCACAGTGACCACCTCATCAGCCTATCGTTTTGCCAATTGCAACGATTTAAAAAGATTAGGGGTTTGTGATCGGTTTTGATGACAAAACTCCTCCCCATTAAGTAATTCTTTAATTTAGTTAGGGCCCAAACAACGGCATAGGCTTCTTTCTCCGATGTCGTAAAACGGATCTGCGGCCCTTTTAAAGCAGTGCTGACCAAATTGATGATTTTTGTCTCCCCATCAATGACTTGGTACAACATCGCTCCCACACCCAAATCACTACTATCTGTTTGTAGATACATAGGCCTGCGTGAATCTGAGATGTGAAATCGTGCATGTTTGTAAAAACATATGCTTAAGATCGTCGAACGCCTTCTGTTGAAGTTCCGTCCATTCCCATTTCTGATCTTTTCGCAATAATCGATATAATGGAGCTATCGTTAGAGCATAATTATAGCAAAACCTGCTAAAATAATTGCAGACCTCCTAAAATTCTCTTTAGTTGCCTATTATTCTTTGGTCGGGGTATGGCTTCGATTTCTTTAATTCTATCCAATCCCATTTGAATTCCATTCTTCGTGATTTCATATCCCAGAAATTTGATTTGTGGTACACAAAAATGGGATTTTTCCAAGATTTAATACCAAGTTATTTTGAATCAACAATGGTAATAACTTTCCCAATGCTTCAAGGTGACGTTCAAAATCTGTCGAATGAACTAAGATATCATCAACGTAAAGAGTGGTGTCTTGTAACCCAGCATTGTTCATAATCTCGTCCAAACATTGAACCAGCGCAGCTCCACTGTTACGCAATCCAAATGGGACAACGTTGAAATACATAGCTTCGCCCCTTGTAGACGAACCCTGTGTATTTCTGATCCTTCGGATGCAACCTCATTTGATAATATGCCTTGCTGAAGTCCGTTGATGAGAAGTACCCCTTATTGGCGAATCGTAACAATATTTCATCAATTTTGGGCGGTACATCCCTATACGGTATTGTCAGCGAATTCAAGTAACGCGCGTCTAAGCATAAGCGCAATGTGCCGTTCTGCTTTTTCACTATTACAATTGGATTGACATACGCCGTAGTCGCCCTTTGATTATGCCTTCTTCTAACATTTCTTCAATTTGTTTTGAAATTGCTTCTTGGTACGCCACTGGTATAGGATAGCTGCGTCCTTTGAACGGCGTCTCGTCTGTGAGTTGGATACGAAACACGTAATTTTTCACTGGCTCGCGATTTTTCTCGAACACCCTTTTGGCGCTGATGAGTAACTTCGATAACTTGGCCTTCTGTTCTTTGTCGAGGAGATCAGCGGAATTAACTTTCTCTTCAATTGATTCAATCAAGTCATTTGTCGCGGACGAACATAAATCTATTTCATCCTCATTTTCAATTAACTTTTCTTCATCAAATTTCATCACTGTGTTAATTCTCGCGTTTCCACGACCTATCAGAATTTTCGCGGCTCTGGTATCTACAATTACATCATTCTCCACGAGAAAATCAATGCCTAAAATTACTGCGTACGTGAGTCCCTTTTACTACGAGACATGGCGTGTCATAGACCTTGCCTCCTATTTCTAATGGTGCATAAATTTGTTTTTTGATCGGGCTCGACTTGTTTCCAATCGCAGTTGTAATTCGCGTACTTTTAATTGGCAATTGAGGTAGTTCAATCTTCGATTCCCTTAACGCATTGTAAGGCGTCTTCATCCATTATGGTTGCCATGGAGCCAGTGTCCACTAACGCCTTCATCACCACGTCGCCGCAGCATACTTCAATCACCGGACAACGATATGGATACTCGTTCGTTGTGACCATATTCCATATGACACCCGTCGGTGGATCACCTACAGAGATTACAGGAACCACGTTGTATTCAGCTTGAAACGTTGTTCGACATGGGGTTCCCGCTCACATCGAACTGTGGCAGTTTCCCGATGTTGATGGCTGACATTGATGTTTGTCCCCTAATTCTTCATTATTCTCTTCTTCTTTAGTCTTGCGCTTGTTTTGAGGGTATGTTTTATTAGTCTTCTCCCCTCCTGGTTTTGAAGTTCGGTCTTTCGTTTCATTCCGAAAGTTATTTTCTTCCGTATTTCGATCATTCTTTTATTGTTTGGTTGATCGCTCTGTTTCGATGATTTTGCCTCTTGACCTCCCACACTCGTGCTGATGGCATTAATCGTCGTACTAGTCTTGCCTCCCTTCATGACATTATCTGCTGTAATATCATAATTACCTAGCAAGCTTTGGAATGCCTCAATGTCACGCGGAGCTATGCTTCTTATCAAGTTCTGTATGCTGTATGGGAAATGTCTTGTTAATAAACAAATAATTTCTTTGTCTTCCATAGGTGGCGAACATAACTTGAGTGCAGCAATCTTCCCCGCCGCATAATCGCGCATGCTTCCTAGCGTCGGCTTGTAGTACGTATTCATAACTGTCATCTTGTGGTTGAGTTGAATTTCCTCGCTCCAATATCTATTTAAAAATTTTATTTTAAATTCTTGAATTGTTTGAGGAAACGGTTCAAGCGTTTCTAACCATGTTCTTGCATTTTTTTTGTAAAATCTGGTACAATAAATGCGTTTTATATTGCTCTGGCAAGCGACTAAGAGCCATAAAACTATCTAGTGCCTTTAAGAACGAATATGGATGTTCTTCGGGCAATCCCGAAAACTTCAAGGTAGGTGGCACATTTAAGTTTAACGGGTGCGTCGAACCTACAGCTGCCGGCATGGTATCTACCGTTGCTTGCAAGTCGTTTAGTTTTGTTAGCACTTTCAAACGTTCTTGTGTGCCCACTTCTACCTGATTTGAAATCCCTTTCAGTTCTTGTGCGATTTTGTCTTCATGTCGTTTCGTACGAATTTCGACGAATTCAGTTATTGAATCAATTCGCGTGTTCATTTCTTCACATTTATTTTGTACAGTTTCAATCTTCTCAGATTGTTCCTCTACTTTTCTTGCTTGTGCCTCTAACTTCTTGTCAACTTCATTCTTCAATTCGGCTGCCCCCGTTTCCTGTGCTCGCTGAATTGCTTCGACCTTGTCGTTAACAGCACTTATTTTGGTTGTCAACTCCGTAGCTAAAGCATTTTGCTGTTCTTTCAACTCCGTAGCTAACACCTGGTTTTGTTGTTGAATCTCGCGTTGAACACTCTCTTGTACATGTTGGATGTTTTCTTGTACCTGTTGCATGTCGCGTTGAACATTCTCTTGTACATGTTGAATGTCGCGTTGTATTTCTGCAGCTATTGCGTGGTTTTGTTGTTGCATATTCTCTATCTTATTGGTAAGGGTTGTATGGAAATTACCTAACAATGCCCTCATTAGGTTTAGCATGGGGTCATCCGGACTAACGGGTGGTGATTCCCCTTCTAACATTTCCGGTGACGATTCTAATGGCTCTGTTCCGCGAGCAGATTCGGTCGGCGTTCGTTCTACGGTCGGCCTTGCCTCCACTTCGCGCTGCCCCTCCTCCTCGTCACTGTTAGCGGCCTCTGCCCCCACTAAGCCTCTACTTTGCATGAATCTATCCGCCATGATACGAGGTTGAGTACCCGTTTACAGCAATTCTTTACACAAAAGATATTTGTTGGAAACGAAATTACCTCCCTCACAACACACTGAATAATTTATACACTCCACAACAAAATCACATAGAAATAGAACTTATCACACTGCTGAAAATAAAACACAAAACATGACATGTACACTGCAATAAATTGTAACACTGTAACAACTATGAACACCGCACATCATTCACAAGTATCGTTCTCCTTTCAATATTTCCTTTTAACTTTAATTTTATTCATAGCATTGTGTGTGTTCCCTCTTTGATTTGACAAGTCACTACACAATCTTATATGGGACTTTGGAAACCCTAAATTTTAGCCTTATTAATGATGCAAATATTAATTTCCTCTCTCCTGCTATCATTAGTTAATGCTAATTTAACTTTCAGTCCCTGTTCGGGCGCCATTTAATGCAACGGAACATGCCATCTCTCGACATGCCGGCACTAACCAACCTTTGATGGGCTAGGGCGGATATACCCCACGAGAATCAAATGCTTCTGGCGTGGGTGTCACCAGGACGTCACGGCGCTCCAGTCACCGCCTCGTCGCCAGGCCCTGCCGGTTGTTTATCAAAATATTTTCTTTTATAGGATGCTCCCTCCCTAGGAAATCCTACATGGTTTAGTGACCAGGGAAAATCACAATCCACAAATGCTTTATATCTCATTCATTAACCAAAATTGATTACATAACATTACAACATGCAGCGGGCAAACCACTGCTTTGCCCTACACTGCCTGTACACATTACACCTAAGAGAGATTTCGATAATCCTATTTCCAGCTGGATTTACCTAAACATTCTCTTAAGATTTTCATTACTACTTAAATTAGTGTGGCATTACTTATTGCCTTTCACATAAAAGCACATGTACACTGACTCTTTCGATAAAGAAAAAGACTGATTTTAACAAAGTTACTTATTGTTCTGGTTTAGATGCATGTAGGCATCGCATTCTATTTTAAATTCTGTTTAGAACGACCCTTTGAACATGAAAGAAAGACCAAATCCAAATCTAGAATTGTCCTCATTAGCCTCTCCTATTTCTGCTAATACCTTGTATTTTTACAGCACTGTGTCAAAGTTTACAGGTACTCACTCTCGTTTGCTGCATGGCGGTGAAATACCGTTACACCTCCCCCTCTCGCGCGCGTTCCGGAGACCTCCCGTTCGCCCACTAGCAGCCGGGAAGGGCGTAGCGATGACCTCGCTGTCTTCACGGCCGCTCGAACAAATGGAAGCCTCGGCGAGCCTGTGGAGTAGCGGCGGGCCCGATGGCGACCTCGGGATGCAACGGTGAATTGCACCGCGGCGCCTCTCGTACTCGCTGTATTCCACGTCACGTACCAACTTCTCGGCTGTACCTTCTTCTTCTATCTTCTCCCTTCTTCTTTCTTCGTTTTCCTTCAATGCGAATTACACGTCAGTTCAGAAAGTTCAGACGTCTTTAATTTTCTTCCTCACAAACTCATTCCGGACAACAGTTCATTAAATAATTCTTGATTTGAACATCGGGCTCGTTTCACTTTGCTCCCGTGCACTTTGAAAGTTCTGGTGGCGTTGGAAGTTGTGAATTACGCACCGACTCACGTTATACTTGGTCATGAATTCTGTTTTAGAACAAAACTGCTCCTAGCGGATATCGCATCTCGTCGTTAACTTTTTTCTAAAAGCAACGTTTCACGTCGTCGAAAACTTGTTCTAGAAGAAACATTCTACACGTCTCGCCTCGCCGACAACTTTTCCTAGAAGAAACGTCCTACACGTCTCACCTAGTCGACAACTTTTTCTAGAAGACCCGTCTTGCCTCGTCGGAAACTCTTTCTAGAAGACAAAATTCTACATCGGTTACCAGGCTGCCTCTGTCCTACTCTCCTCGCGTGACCTACGCCGACCAATGGCTATCGTGGGATTTTCGGCTCTCTCCTCATTGGCGACCATCGGTTCCGGTTGTAGGCTTCGAAATTATTCGACGCCTTCGTCATCCGCTGACGTCGACGGCGCGCGGCTTTCAAAGCTGCCTGCGCCTTATGGTGTTCGGGCTGGTTGTAGATTTATTATGGGACGAATGGATTTCGTCCATTTTCGTCTCAATATACAACACAGTTCTTTACATACCAAGAACATAAAAAAGAGGTGCTACTTCATAACGCGACTCGTAAAAAGCAGATGTTTAATGTCTCCTGATATCTTCCATGGAGCCTCGCTGCCGCATGACGTCAGCTGTGCCGTAGACAGCGACTCACTGAGTATCAGAATTCAGTCGGCGCGGGTACTATGAGAATAGGCGGAATAAGACAATCAAATATTTGCATTTTTCCGTAAACATTGAAACTGTTTCATTGCTTGTGGATTTTTTTCCTGCGTTCCTGGGTATCTAACAAATCCATAGACACCTCTCAAAGGGCCAAAGTTGCATAATTTTCTTTCATATTCTGCGCGCATTTGTTTAGTAATAAAGCTACATATTTGGAACTGTATTTAAAAGTACGTTTTTGACATCCTTTTAAAATCTATGATTTAAACAACGTAGTGCTCCAGTAACTTTTGCAACAGGCCAGTCAGTTTCCAATAGCATACTTTATTGATGTATTCCCGCTTAAAACGTCAGTGGTGGCTGGTCTGCTTAGCCCGACCGCGCGCGAAGCCAGGCCAAGCCAAGCCCAGCCCTCCGGGAAGGAGCAGAAGGGCGCGCCGCGACCCATCGTGCACAGTTGCGTGCTCCCGGCTGCGAACCAGTGACCCCGAAGCGGAGCCGGCGCGCCGCACCTGGACCTCCTCAACGCGCCTGCTCCGGCCTGCCCCGCCCCGCCCCGCCCACCCCTCCACATCTCCCCAACCCCCGCCCCACCCCGCCCCAATGGAGCAATGACCTACGCTTTGCCCTGGGCCTGAGGCACCGCTCCTCGCCTCGCAGCCACCGGAACAGTGAGCTCTCTCATTCTCTCCCGTCTGTCCCTCTCTCTCTCTTTCCACCTGTCTTTATCGGAACATTGATGCCGCTTGCTCCAGTTCTCGCCAGAGAGATAGGGCTGGCAGCGATATATCGTTGTACACTACATTTCGATGCATAATTAAAATTCGGACATTTGTTTTCTCAACATCTGTTAATATTTTGTATACTAATTTGCCTTTAAAAATAAATATGACTCATGTTCATTCATTCGGACACATTTGCTCTAATTTATTTTACTGTTTGCCTTCTTCAAATTTCGATGTGTTTCGACACCTTCTAGGCACATTTTCCTAACTTTATAAGGTTTTATATTCATTATACATGAAAAATATGATTATTAATTTTTATTCGTTAGAGATATGAAAACCACCATTTATTTCATTGGTCATGACAATATAAACAACGATTTGATATGGTCCTGGAAATGAATACCTGAAGAACTCCTTAATTAATCATTATTGACAATAAATACTACAATTCTTCTGGGAAATGAATAGAATTAAGTCATATAATTCTCCTATTTACCCTTTTTTATTTTTTATGTTTGAAACTTTGTGTGAATCACGTTCTCTCTCAAGAACAATTTCTTTCAATTTTCTGTGCAGGCGGCAAAATTGTTTATGACTTCAGCACACAGTCGTACAGTTTTAAATAAAAACAGATTGCACGTGGGTATAGCAGAGGTATTATATTCATTTGGGAACAATGTGTTATCCTATATACTGAATATAACAAAATATTGGTTTTCAATTTATAGAGTTTCACTGATAAATGAGCAAAATTTATTCATCGCGAAGGAAGGGTAGGAAATTTGCAGATTGATAATAGCTAAAGTTCCTAGATTTGTGCGTTCTGTTTCATCTTCGAATTTCTGATTTGTTTTCATTCTTGTTTACCCAGCGGTTTCCTCTGACTTTCACATTTTGAGTTTTTATCTTCAACATTTCTCTTGTGTGGGAAAGCAAAAGTTCCAAGAACGAATAAGACTTTTTTTGGCTTGGGTACTTAATGTAAATCTGGCTTATGGTTTCTAAGAATTCACCCATTGGAAGTAATAGTCATCGACAGAGTATAATTTACTTAGAGTTGGATTGGCGTTTATTATTTACCCAATTAAAAATATGATGTGATTGTCGTGGCTTCAGATGGTTGACTCTCATCAAAACGTGATTACTGAACTCCATTCACAAAATCTTCATAAGAAAAGGGAACGTTTCTATATACTTCTTTCTTCTTTCTTTATTAAGTTGTTTAATTGTACTTCAAATGCATATAATCACATAATAGTAATTTTACAAAAGTGTTTCAAATTACGAATCTAGAATTTTGGAGAAAAGTTGAAAATTGTGTAATTGGTCAAGACCTCCAAAATCAAAAGTTTCAGGACGAGAGAACTAATCTGGTAATCCAATTCATCTCTTTTACGTTCAATATCATTGTGAGCACCTATGATTTTCAAGGCTTATTAGTCAGCCGTGGTCATAGCTGTGTCAATTCCATACAAGAAAACAAGTATTAACTACATGCGTTTTTATTAACTGTCCAACAACTTCATTTATACTCTATCTTGAAAGAGATCCTACACCAAATAAGTATAAACATCAATAAATATTCACTAAAGGACAGAACAACAAAACTAAAAAGGTAAATTAAATAAAGGATATAGTAATATGAAGAATGTTTTGTCATACCGCCAGTGTCATGACATCTTCTTGCTTTGACCATATTTGCTTACTTTATTTCCTTTACATTCATCGTCAGACATTGCAAGATACCTCATATAATAATTTTATCTCTTATTATGGATCTTCTGGCGTATTTAAATGATCTTCAGGAAGAAACGATATCAAATGAACTATCACAGAGTGTAAATTCTCTTTCCTAGAACTCCACTGTTTGTAATTAATATTTTATAGATCACTCGGCATTCATTTAATTTCATATATCTTTCATAGTATGTATTCTTCTCAGATGTTACCAAAACTCTCAAAGAAAGGAGGAAACTAAAAGAGCACCCAGAAGATAACACATCCCTACGAAGATTCACCTTCGTTTACATAAATGTATAGAATTAAAATAATGAAAACGAAATTTACCTACTAGTCACATTTCACATTGCAATCATTTGATGCGTGTGTTTGGTAACAAAAATGTTGCTTTTAAATTGTATCCAAATGCATGTATATATAATTTTAAACATATTTTTTCTTGTGACAATTTCATATTTTGATCCGAAATTCTACGTTTTCAATATATCATTTATTATTAATAGTATTTACGTTTTCTTTTTCTAAATAATATCTCTACACTCAATTTGATAAAATCTAATGTATCTCTTGAATGCATTTTCAGGTTTGTAACAAGAAATTGTTTTTTGTGAACAAATATTTACAATTTGAATTTACCACCTGAGCAGAGGAAAAAACCTTTATTCACTTTTATTCACATTTTAGAAATAAAATTGTACTGAATTTCCAAGTAATATACCAAGCTGTTTTATTAATTTCAAGTTAACTATTAAAATTAGGAATAAAGGATGGATTCACGGTGATTAATTTCAGCATCTATTCGAGCAAATGATTTTTTTCTACATTTGAACCCCTGATTTTGTTGATATCAGAATAGGAATGTATTACAAACTTTTATGTCATTTGTGTAAAACCAGAGTATATTTATTTTGACTCAACTTTTAAAGAATTAATTTCCGTTAGATTAATGAAAGGATCATAAGAATCCAAATGTTTGTTTGCTATGCTTCAATTTTTCTTTCACTCTCCAGTAAGCACTATTATCAGAAAAGTAAAAAATAGTTATTTATGAGTGGTAAAAGTGAAATTTTATTTTGCGAGTAGAAAATCTTGCGAAGGTCGATAGGCCGAGAGAATCTTACGTGATAAGTAAAATCACGTTTAAAATGTGTGCTATACTTTATTTTTTGACAGCGTTATTGACTTTTATTTGAATTCACGAATAAATGTCACTGAATTATTGTATTAAGGTCAAGAGTAACTGATGCACTCAGACGAATGTATTTTCTTTGCTTTGTTGCGTTCACAGATTTATCTCAACGTTCGAAAATCGTCTCACTTGTAGCTCTAGTGCTAAAATTTGAAATTTTAGCACTCAGTGTATTCTTTCCAAGTAACCAAAGGTAACCACTTTTACTACTGACTCTCAAACTTTCTCTACAAGAAATGAAATCAGTGAAGTACGCTGCAAAAGTAATTTTACTTAGTGTTATCTTTTTTTGATCCACTAAGTGTCTTACTTCTTTAAACTCACAAATAGAAACACACAAAAAGAAGTATGTATTGTAATACCACAGATGAACGTCTCTATCTACGAAATCACATCACGAATAAAACGATAATTTTGTTGAGGATCAATTATAGCTCAGCTCTATTATACATTTTTGTCTCCCATGTTTTATTTTGTACGATATTTTATGAATAACATTGATGACTTCACTCTTTTATTTAAATTTGTTTTATCTTTGTTCAATTTTCATGCAATGTATCCTAAATGACATGGTTTATGATACCGCAGCCCTTTAGATTATAAAGGGTCGGAATCACTCGTTTTTCGGGCCAATGGAATGAACTGTATGGGGTTCTGGTTCATTTAATACTGAACTTTTCGAATTATGACATTGTATTGTTTTCCTAGAAATTCTTTGTTTAATACGAAGTTTTAATTTTTGGCCAGGATTTTATAAGCCAGAAAATCTATCAAAATAAAAATCGCGTATTCTAAGAAAGTGCCGCAATCTTATTGATCTAACTGGTCTAAGAGTAGTATTTGGTCGTTCGAATGAATGGAACTGAATGAATGAAGCCGGAATGATCGAGTCGAAATTGTCTGTGAAGAAAAAAAAGAATGGTTGAACAGGATGAAGATTGTCGCAATTACGGATATACAATCTCTGACATGTTTGCTACCAGGAAAATTGCAAGTTCATACTTCACCAAACGGCGAATAGATTGAATCTTCGACAACAGTCATCTGTGACAGAAACGGCAAGAAAAATAGTAGTTTCCTAATTATTTAATTAAAACAAGTGTATTTAAATTGGTATTTTAGAAAACGTATTTGTTAGATAATCTGAATTGGGAATAATTCAATTTGTTTTCGAGTTCCCCTTGGAGATCAAGTTAAAAAGCGCCTCCGTATTACCTAACCCTCAGGGGAAATGCAACACGCAAAGCATCCGAGAGAGCACGAATGCTACGATCAAGCTGACGGCCCGCGCAACCGCGGCGCGCCGAGCGGTGTGCTCGCCGGGAAGCGGTGATTCGCCGCTGGCCCGCATCCTGGCGGGCGGTTAGCCCTCGCCCGCGACCCGCTGCCCCGCGCTCGGCCCGCCAGGGGTCGCTGACTCCTGCCCCGCCGCGCCCCGCCCCCTCCCCGCTCCATCCCCGCTCCGCTCCCCTCCGCCGCGCCCCGCCCCGCCCCACCCCGCCCCGCTCCGCGCGCCGGCCTGCCTCAATTGATTGCGCCCCTCAAGGTAAATATCGTGTAACCTGATGCGTTACCCGCAAGATGGTTTTAGGGGGAGGATGTAGACCACACGACTTTGGCTCCGCTTCTCTTTACGATTTGAGAAGAGGTGCGGGTAGCACGATTGTGGGGCAAGAGCATAAAACGACCCTTCCGCTTCGTAATGTATATTGAAGGATCCATCAAACACGAGGAAGAATGAATACTACCACCATTTCAATAGCATAAAGCGCACCTTAGGTTGTATAATAAAATAATCCTAAATCAGCCAGCATATTAGCATTTAAAAACACGATGCTTCACAAATATTAATCACAAAAGCGTGGTATTATAATTAACAAATGTCGATGCTTCACCTTTAATTTTCACTGGTATCAATATATTACTTGAAAAAAATCGAATTTTCATTAAAACAACAAAACCAAACTTCGTAGAATGATAATACGCGGTATCACTTTCGTGGAAAACGGATTTTCTTCCAACACGTTCGAAACCGTTGAACGATCGAATTGATCTTCTTGTGCAGGTGAAGGGAGGGAAATCATAGCACTCGTGGGGATCACTAAAAGCGCTCTACACATGGCGTTTGGTTCACTGGGCTTACACAGCAGCAGAGGTACGTCATGGTGGATTTCCCGCGCGGCGGTGGCGGCGGCTGCGGCTGCGGCTGCGGCTGCTGCGGCGGGGGCGGCGCGTAGGCCCCGCGGAGCGTCAGGGCCGCGGCGCCGTCGGCGCGGGGCGGCCAGAGGGCGGCCGCGAAGGGGTCGTCTGCGCGCGGCGCCGCCGTCGCTGCTCGCACTCCGGGCGCGCGCGGCGCCCGCTCCCGCACCCGCTCCCGCACCCGCTCGCGCGCTCGCCTGCGGCTAGGCCGCCCGCCTCACAGTCCATCCACTCGCCCACTCGGCCGGCGGCGCCAGCGCTCCCGCCGCCACGGCAGCGTCACTGCGCGCGCACTCACGGAGCGGGCGCGTACTACACACTCGCAGTTGCGCACATGGAGGCCGGACGCGCCCCCGCCCCCGCCGCTGGCACTCGCGCACTGGCACGCACTGAGCGGAGGCAGCCGGGCTGATCGCGGCGCGATGACCCGCGCCGGCGGCGGGTAGGCTCGGCTCGGCTCGGCTCCGCTGGGCAGGCCACCGGCCGGCCGCTGGAAGTCGATCGGGCGCCCGGAGCCGCTCTTGAAACATGCAGCGCTCGCTGTCTGGAGAGCAGGCGGCCCCGAATTTCCAGGAAGGGCCGGCGGCACAGGCGCGGGCGCGGCCGGCGAGGCGCGGGCGGGCGGGCGGGCGGGGACGCGCCGCTCGCGCCGGCAAATCGGGCGGCGGCGAGAGGCGCGGGCGCACTGCCGCCACCTCCACCGGCGCCGCGCGCGCCGCCCTTCGCCAGTTTAGATTACACACACCTATATACACATTGCCATAGTAACCTGGATCGAGGCCCGACGGGCATGGCCGCCCCGCGCGCTCGGCGGCCGCCGGCAGGAGGCGATCGCGCGGCGAAGCGCTCGTTCAGAACGGCGGAGGCAGCGGGTCGGGCATGATGGGGACGGGAGTTTTACATCCGCGGCGGCCGCGGGACCAGGGGGGAGGGGCGGCGATCGGACGCGGCCGAACGCGGGTCCCTGACCCCGGCGCGCCGGTCCCAGCCGCGTCTCCCCCTCGGGGGAGTTTACATAAAATATCCAGCCACGTCCGCCGGCCGGGGAAGAAAATCACACCTCAAACGTTGCCCGTCCGAAAAAAAAGGAGAGGGGAGAGCGAAGTTTCCGCAACCACCGCCAGGCATCTCTGGTGCGAGTCCGGGTGGCCGCGGGCGGGGGCCGCGGAAGGCGCGGGCGGGAAGGTGTGGGAGTGGGGGCCGGGCGGCGCGGGAGGCTGAGCGCGTGTGAGCGGCCGGGCGAGCGAGGGACCGCACGCAGGCCGCCTGCGCCCCGCCCCTGCTCCGCCCCGGCTGACCGGACGCGCGCCGGCACCTACCTTGCGACTGCTGAAGAAGCATCCCGCGCCTCCGCTGTCGCACATCTCGCCTGCCGGCGCCTCGCGCCGCCGCCTCCGCCGCCGCCACCGCCGCCGCCGCCGCCGACCGCCGCCCTCGCGCGCGCACTGTGCGCTGTGCCGGCGCTCCGGGCCCGCCGCCCGCCCGCCCGCTCGCCCGTCGCCGCCCCGCCGCCGCCGCCGCCCTGCGCCGCCGCTCGCCCGCCCGCGCCGCGCCTGTGTCGCTATGGCGGGAACACCCCGCCACCACCCGGCCGCCCGCCCGCCCCGCGCCGCGCCCCGCCCCGCCCCGCCCCGCGCTCCACGCCCCGCTCCGCGCCCTCCTCGCGCCAGCCAGCCAGCTATCGACCTCTCGCTACCGACTCGCGATACGAACGTCTGCCATGCGCAATGAACGTCTGCGCATCGACTACCTTTTGGGCGCGCGCCTCGCCACGTTGAACGCGCGCCGGCCGGCCCGGCGGCCCGCCGCTCGCCACACCGCCACGCGCGCGCCTCGCACTCCGACCACACCGCCGCACCGCCCGCCACATCCTGCCACCTTCTGCCAACCTCGCCCGCTCCTCGCAAAAAAAGCAACAACGCCGCTTCTTTCTCACGATTTCATACAAAGCACTAAAGGAGCCGTGCATTGAATATCATTCCCCGCTCGGATCGCCGTGTGCGGAGCGCACGTCCGTGCGCGTCGCCCCGGGCGAGTGCGGGAGGCGAGGCGTCTTTCGTGGAAGCGTGCTAGCGTCACGCGAGGCCCGCGGCGGAGCTGCACGCCTCCGCGCCGGAGCAGCGCGGCAAACGGCCTGTTTTATGCCGCGCAAACAGCGCCGGTTGCTGCGCCCGGCGCCGCCCCGCCCCTCCCTTCCCCTCCCCTCCTCTCCCCGCCCCGCCCCTCATGGCGACGCCACAGAGTCTGCGCCGCCGCGCCGAACCGCCCTGTCGCGCCCCCGGCCCCCGCGCCGCGCCGCGGCCCCCCTCCCCCCGCCCCCCGGGACGCCCCATGGCTTCGGAGCTCCGCCGGAGCCGGCCTGCCCTGTCCTCACCACAGCCTCTCAGTGGGATGGCTCTTACCGTCACTGGAGGCTACCGCCGCCGTCCATTCCGAGCGAGTGAGACTCATCGTGTTCCGCCTATGAGCGCGAGGTGAGAATTCCCAACAATGCGAGTGGAATTCACGGCGTACAAACGAGTTTCGGGAATTTCCTGCTTATGCTGGTTTCACACTTTCTCTATCTTTGACATGTCATCTTCATTCACGTATCATTTATCACGAATAGTCTTCAAATTTCTACATTCCATGTGCAAACCTTTTCGTGCAAAGATATTGCGGCAGTTTTCACTACTGCAACAGTTCACAAATCATCTGTCAAGTGTTTTCATCGCTTTTCGACAATCCGTGTAAAATTTGTTACGTAAAAACGGGGTTTTATCACGGATAACTCACTCGTGCCCATTGCTCCATCATTCACGCCTCACATTCACAACCTCTTCATTCACCAAACTATGTATGAGACTGAAGGATCCCTTTGCGAGGAATCGTGAATGAAGGAAACATGCTGATTTTGATACTATTGTCCCTTCTACTGTAATTATTTATTCATAGTACCGTTATATCACATGGTTTGCCTAGATCACCGGTTTGCCTAGACGAATTGCCTAGAGCGTCGGTTTAACCCCATCTCGATCAGATTTTTCGTCCAGTTTCCCTGATCCTTTGAGCAAATGCTGAGATGGTCCCTTGTTTTGCTTCCGGACATAAATGTAACTTCATTATTTGTGCACGTCTTCTAATTTCTAATTTCAATGGGAAATATAGTTATTGAAATGATTGTTTTCCATATTGTCGCGGCAAAAAGTATTATTCTTTCATGAAGAACATGATTAAGGGCGCAAATTCATAGCTAATTTACCTTTGAAAATATATTTTATTATATAGGAGCGAATATTTTGTCAACAAAACTCGAAAAAAATCTCTCTTTTCTGTATTCAAAATTCGACTAGAATGTGGTTTAGGATAGAGATCACATAATTATGAAAACGTGCACAAATTTCACTTCTTCCCATAGCTCGTCACACATAGTTTTTAACTGTTTTTGACGTAAATAAATAAATAATGAACGGGCACTTGCCACATCGTTTTCCACGCCATTTCCTTAGCATCCTGAAGTGCAACGCACGCAGTGGCCACTGCCTAAATAATTCCGTCTTCATTGCCACCACCACCACCTTCTCCACCCAGGCGCCCGCGACAGGACGCCGTGGCCACAGCCATTGCCACAGCCATCACCGTCAACACCATCATCACTACTGCCAGCTGTATGGCCATTGCCTCTGAAACCACCATCCCTTGCACATTCTCAGCTTCTACCACGACCGCATCCCCAGACTCCACTCCCGTGATTCGGTGCCAATTTTTTTTTCCTTCTCCGTCTGCCATCACCACCTCCATTGCGTCTGCCTTCAGACGTGGCCGCCCCAGCTTCCGCTCCCTCCTCCGCCGTCGCGATGCAGCGGCCGTCGCCCCGAACACGTGTTGCGCGGCAATATCTCGCAAGGAGGCGGAGGCGCCTGCGACGGGGGCGGTGACGAGGGCGGCGGCGGCGCGATTCGCGCACTGCGGACCCGCTGCCACTTTCATTAAAAAAGAGGCGCTCTAATTGGTTGAGATATCTCAGGAGGGGACAGAATTGTTTTAATGGACGACGTAAAACACAAACGAATCTAATTTACGTGGGCGGTCGTTATCTGTGTCGCTCGACGCGCGGAGGGGTGCCGTCCAAAACAGGCGAGGACCACCGCTCGTCCCGTCTCCCTTCTCCCCTTGGTCGCCCAGGGAGATTTTTCTCGGTCAAATCACGCCCGCCACCTGTCCCTGTTTCGTGCGCTCTAAATCGCGCCGCCCCCCGCCGTGTTTCTAGTTCCTTGTAAGGGAGGTATCGATTTGAAAGGTCAGGAGATGGGGCGTCCCGCGTTCCATGAACTTGTGGCCATCCCCTGGGGTATAAAACGGGACTTCGTGAGAGGTGAAATAATAATACTTGGGGAATAGTTCTAGCGATGTCCGCTGTTCGTGAGGTAGTTAGGTTTCCTCTGAACGGTTGGTTTATGCACCGCGATGGGAAATTTTTTTCCGATTCTACGTAGAGTCGGTAACACGCGTTTGCTTTCGACGTGGGTGCAGAAACAGCAGCATTAACAAGGCAATACATTAGTAATACGAATTCATTTCTGGGAACTCAAACTGAGTTACAGGTAAATGTGGCCACGTGCACATCAAAGCTACTTGTCAAAACAGCAGTCTCATTTGGAATACCGCGTATTTAGCTAATTTGCTTTCTACTCTCTATGCGTATCTCGTGTGTTGAGGTAATACACAATGAATACGTCTTCAGAATTCCATTCTCTCTCTCTCCCTTTTTGTATTTTTAATTATTATCGAAAGAGATTTTTGACATTCAAAAACGCTTATTTCATTTCCCTAATAGTCCCTTTCTTCTTGGAAAGGGAACTACGAAATATATTCAGATTCACACAAAGTGAATGCTAGTCTTTGTTGTGTAGAACTCACATTCGGGTAGATCATCTGTAGCTTCATATTATGCAAAGAGGACAATTCATTCTCAAATTTGTTAAATTAATACATATGTAGTTTGAGTAAATAAGAAAATTAATTTACGTTTGGTGACATTTGACCTTTCAAATATCCTTCATTTGTGCATATCTATTTTAAGTATATATAAGAAATTTTACAACTTTACTTGATTTTTACTTCTATATATTTGCCTTATATTTGCCACATTAATATTAAATCTGAATCTTTCGAAAACATCTTACACTCACGACATTATTACTCACGTATTATACAGAAAGTAAAATAATGAGATCCAACTTATAGAATTTGAATGCAAATCGTAGGTCTTAAAAATTAAGTTCTTTCATAGCTTGAGTACATAGCACGATGCCATAGAAACATCATTGAATTCATTTTTACTTCAACAAATAATTGATTATCTAATCATATCAGAATATCAGATTGAATATCATTGTTATAATTTGATGGAGGTTTACCATCTTACAAAATGAAGTACCGCTGTAGTAATGACAAATAGCAGTGAAAATTAATTATTGAATATTTATTTTCATCTCAACAAATTTCGCTGTAGAATTATTATTCATAACACAGAACAAAAATAAAAGTAGATGATGGTGACATCAGGTACGCAGGAATCATGGTAAAGGAACAAAACATTTCCAGTAGCCATGACAAGGTAGTTAAGGATGAAATGACGAATAAAAGCAGGTACACAAGGTTCATTGTAAACAAACAAAATATTAACTTCAATAGCCATGACATGAGAGGGATGTTGAAATGACGGAGAACAGTTAGAAACCAGGTACACAAGGATCAATGTAAACGAACAAAATATTAACTCCAGCAGCAATGTCAAGAGAGTTAAAGTTGAAATGACGGAAGGTGGAAATAAAAGGTTCCCATAAAAGGAGAAGGCGGAGAGGTTTGGAATGAGCACCTTGACCCCTTTTCCGGCGTGTCCCAGAGCCACCACGTTCAAATAGGGCGAAGCGGCGGCGGCGGCGGCGGCGGCGGCGGCGGCGGCGGCGGCGCGAGGGCGGGCAGGCGGCCACGACTGCACAGCACGCAGCATCCGCCAACGCCGCTCATTGTCGGTGGCGGCAGCGCCAGCTCCCCTCCCGTCCCCCTCCCCTCCACGCCCATCCCCCCCACGCCGCCGCCATGCGCGCGCCCCACGGCGGCGGCGGACATGACGTCACGGAGGAGGCGCGCACACCCTCCCCGATTGATCCGCGCGCGCTCCAGGCGGCGGCGGGGGCGGTGCGGGCGGCGGCGGCGGCGGCGGCGGCGGCGGCGGCGGCGGCGGCGGCGGCGGCGGCGGCGGCGGCGGCGGCGGCGGCGGCGGCGGCGGCGGCGGCGGCGGCGGCGGCGGCGGCGGCGGCGGCGGCGGCGGCGGCGGCTGCGCGCGCGCGTTGCACCCCCGGCGGGGGAGGGGCGGAGGCGGCGGCAGTGGCGGTGGCGGTGGCGGTGGCGGGTAGCCTGCTGCCGCTCCCTCCGCCCCGCTGCTGGCCTGCTCGACGTACTACCCTGATGACGTCATTGGAGCTCGACGTGGAGTTGTGCGTTCACGTACGAGCCTCTGCTAGTAGCAAGTGAACCCCCGCTCTCGTCAAAGGAACCCTCATTTGCGGAAGAGTCTGTTGGTTCAAGGCATTCGTGGGGAGAGTCGTTTTGTAACATTCACAAATGACAAAGCTATTATTTCTTTAGGCAGGAAAATGCTCACTGGAATACATTTGAAATGTTTTTTTTTTCTGTCGAATGTTAAAGGTTTCAATTTTTTGCTTGTTCATTGGAGATTTACATTAAGATATTTGTTGTAAACAATGAGTTCATCATTGTGAATCTATATTTTGTAACTTACCTAAATACTTGAAAAAACACATTTTCCTTCTGCGTGTAACTACTGTGTAATCTTTATTTGGATCTTAATATAAATACAATTTCAATAATTTCAGGCATATCTCGTGTGTGTGTGTGTGTAATTTGTATTATTGGATCAGTGAGAAGAATACTGTAAAGCGTCCATTGATAACCGGCGTGTTACATATTTTTACCATTTCATTCTGTTGATTGTTCGCCTTTGTCTTTTTGTCGTCTGTTACGCGCTAACTTCAAATCCATATCAAATTATCACGGCTACGTAAATTTCAAACTTCCACACGATCCTTCGTGGACTACAGTAATTCTGCCTGCAATACGGATCAAACCATAACGGTCGCATAATCCTGTCTCGCCCCTGCGAATCCGCCCTTTGGCCACCCTCGCCCCGCCCCTCCAATCCTTCGACCGCCCTTCCCCGCCGTGCCCGCTCGCACCCTCCCCTCCCTCCCCTCCCCTCCCCTCCCCTCCCCTCCCCTCTGTTCCGTCCTCGACATCGCGCGTATGTGCACTTTGCAGCAGTTGCCCGACTGAGTAAACAGAGAGCGGGCCTTGCTTCGGGTAGAGGGGGGAGGGCGGCAAACAGGGCGGGCGAACGGGCGAGTGGGCGAGGGGCGGACGAGCTGAGGCTCGGGCATCCTCGGTGGAGGTCTGGAGTTCGGCTCCAGGCGGTTGCTCCAATTGCTGCAACGACAGCGGCCGGGCTCTGCCATCAAGCACGACGCGTCATCTCTTAAACGATGTACTTGATGGATGTCACGGCTGGACGCCTGCGGTGGAATGGTTAAGATGGCTCAATGGCAACATCCGTTCCCGCTGCAGAGTCTGTGAACTGGAGGTCCTAGGGTTCGAATCTCGAATCTGGCGGATTGTTGATACCAACAGCATCACCATAATACAGTTAATTTAGCTATGTAATAAAATATGATATCTCTTTTTCCAAAAAGTCTTACTGTTAATTGTAATTATAGATAGAGAGAAATGAAATGCTTATAATTTGTGTTAATCAAAAATTATATTCGTCTAGTGTAAACACCAAATTCGATAATTTTCATAATGCCGTTTCAATACGCCTCACGTGTCACAAGATGAAGCTGCACATGCACATGTCGCAACATGAGGCAAAAACCTGCTCAAAATATTACAAAACATCAAAATAAAGTTAATTTGTTGAAGTGAATAAGAAACA
Organism: Acheta domesticus; assembly: GCA_031308135.1. NCBI lineage: Eukaryota > Metazoa > Arthropoda > Insecta > Orthoptera > Gryllidae > Acheta > Acheta domesticus. Next base: position 38,764,080 of record JAHLJT010000631.1, on the reverse strand, counting down.
ATACATTTTCTACAAATAGCTTAAAGTATATCTTTTATTTTCTTTACTGATGTTTGACGGGGTAATCCATCATTTTCTGTAGTATGTTTTGCTACGCTACTTCATGTTAAGAGTAACTAAACAAAGAAGACAAGAAGTTGAACGTCGTATTGTGCATCCCAAGTAGTGGAATCTCGAAAGTTTCTTCGCCCCGGCATCGCCGGCACGTAAGGGCAGTTTTCCCCGCTGGTGGTTTGTCGCGGGAGTTTTCCATGCTGTGCCCGGCAGTTCGCAGGTAAATTGCCGGATCGCCTCCCAAGCCGAGGCGCAGGCGGAGCGCGACTTGCGTGGAAGTTAAAGGAGTTGAAGCCCTGGCGGGCGCTCGGGCTTTGGACCTCTGGGGTCGCCTCCTCCATTCGAAGCGCTCCTGCACATGTGCCTACCAAGGCGACCATGGGCGACCTACAGTCGGCCCCGTGGCCGAGATCGCCAAGGCAGTAGAGCCGTAGTGATCTTGGACCGTGGGGTCGCGGGTTCGAGTCCCGCCTCGGGCATGGTTGTATGTGTTCGTCCTTTCACCTCCTATCATCACCACATCGGTTCATCCTCATACCATAACGTTACATCCAATAGTTGTCACTAATGACCTAGTAGTTGATGCGACCTTGAATAACAACAACAAAAAACTGGTAGAGCTACCTCAAAGCCAACATGCCACTGTCCCTGCAGCGGTTCGGGCAGAGACGTCCTAGAATTCGATTCCCGGCGGAGGTGGTGGATTTTCGACTCTGGCTGCATATTTAGGCCCGCTGCTTGGAGAAGAATTATAGCGGCCGGCTGCTCTAATCGGTAGTTTCCCGTGGTTTCTCCGATCCATAGCAGGACAATGCCAGAGGCGTTCCTAACAAACGGGCTCCGGACCGCGCACGCTCTATTTTTTTGTTTCCCTTGCCCTATCATTTTATTACAACCATTTTCACTTGCATGCTTTATACTACTATACATGTCGGGAGATCAATCGGAATCTTAAAGCTTGTCTCGGCTGGTGTGGTGCGCTTCAGGAGGAAATACCTGTAGTGGGCAATACCTCCAAGCAATACCTCCAAGTGGGCACGCCGACTTGTAGGTCGGCGCCAGATCTCTCCATTCAGCGGGAGAGGAACACCGCCACCTCCGGCGATAATAATATTCGTTACTACAAGATGCAAGACACTACAAGACGAGACTAAAGACCATGACAGTTGCCCGGAAACATTAATCAACCAAGAATCAAACATTTTCAAATAACTTTACGTTTGCGATTAATAAACCAGCAGACCACTGGACGTAAATTATAAATTTAAATAGTTCATAGTATTACTTATACTGGCCTGGAAACAAATTTCAGTCTTCTGATTAACGCTCGCTCAAGTGTTCTAATCAATTGACACTGCTGTTTACGTTATGAGTTACAGTTTGTTAGTAGTATTAACATATTTTTATCGAAAATCTAGGCCCGATCTATTCAAATGTAAAGTACAATCATATTTGTAAAATTGTATAATGTTTAAAAATAATGCTTTTAGAATGCAGTTATGGATCGTGAAATTTTAATAATACACCAACTAATATTTGTAATAAACGTTTGACTGCAGCACCCATTTGCAACCACGTCAGCCTGGGACAATGGTAAATTACAACAGTAGTATTCTATTCGTATAATATTTCTAACATTTGCGTAAATTTATGATTGTGTTCTTCAGGTGTCTTCGTAACAACCGATTGTTAGAATAATGTAGTATTGTACCCATCACATTCAACTTTTCTCTGCCTAAGGGACAAACATGAAATAAAAGTTTTGCTGCATTTGTTGTTTTGTAGCTCAATAGATTGCAAACATATTGATAGACAGTTTGTGACAGAATGAAATTTCATTTCTCGGAATTTTTTAAACGTTCATATTTCGCTACGTTTTTCTTCATGAAAATATATTTTCATCGTGTTTATAGCTAAGTAGAATGGCTGTTGAAATGAGCAACTGCTATATTCATATCAAAAAGCAAAACATATTATATACCTTTGTTGGAACATTCCCTGATAACTAGCTTAATACAAATTCATTTATTGTATTTATTATATTTTATATTCATAAAACCACACAATCACAACGAATGAATTTCTTCCTGTAACAAATTCGCCATGAAGGAAGGCAGTGTTCTTATCGTGAGTTGTGTGCTCTGCTGAATGGTCCGACGTTAAACTGGGCAAGACATATGGAGAGGTTCGGCTCGGTCTGGTCTGGACTTTGCTTTCCTCCACCGTCCTCTCCGTCACTTCCCTCGCTTCCACCCCGCCCCGCGCCGTTCCGTCACGCCTCGCCCGGCCTCGTCCAGCCTCGCTCCGCCTCTCCCCGCCTCGCCCGGCCTCGCCCCGCCTCGCCCCGCCTCGCCCCGCCTCGCCCCGCCTCGCCCCGCCTCGCCCCGCCCCGCCCCGCGTCGCCCCGCCTCTCCCCGCCTCGCCCCGCCTCGCCCCGCCTCGCCCCGCCTCGCCCCGCCTCGCCCCGCCTCGCCCCGCCTCGCCCCGCCTCGCCCCGCCTCGCCCCGCCTCGCCCCGCCTCGCCCCGCCTCGCCCCGCCTCGCCCCGCCTCGCCCCGCCTCGACCCGCCTCGCCCCGCCTCGCCCCGCCTCGCCCCGCCTCGCCCCGCCTCGCCCCGCCTCGCCCCGCCTCGCCCCGCCTCGCCCCGCCTCGCCCCGCCTCGCCCCGCCTCGCCCCGCCTCGCCCCGCCTCGCCCCGCCTCGCCCCGCCTCGCCCCGCCTCGCCCCGCCTCGCCCCGCCTCGCCCCGCCTCGCCCCGCCTCGCCCCGCCTCGCCCCGCCTCGCCCCGCCTCGCCCCGCCTCGCCCCGCCTCGCCCCGCTCGCCCCGCCTCGCCCCGCCTCGCCCCGCCTCGCCCCGCCTCGCCCCGCCTCGCCCCGCCTCGCCCCGCCTCGCCCCGCCTCGCCCCGCCTCGCCCCGCCTCGCCCCGCCTCGCCCCGCCTCGCCCCGCCTCGCCCCGCCTCGCCCCGCCTCGCCCCGCCTCGCCCCGCCTCGCCCCGCCTCGCCCCGCCTCGCCCCGCCTCGCCCCGCCTCGCCCCGCCTCGCCCCGCCTCACCCCACCCCGTCCGCGTTCGCGACCTCACATCCACCCTCGAAGCCTCCGCCTCCATTTTTCCAAATCCCTCCGCCGTTCTCAGCCCCCACCGATCTCGCCCTAACATTCCTAACCTCCCTCCTGTGCGCCCAGCGTCCGACTGCACCAGACTCCGCCCCTCGGGGGCTGAAGGTAGAGTCCGATCAAGCCAAGCGATTCCTGTGGTTACGGCGCCTTCTAATGCTCTCGACCATCCACCCAGCTCTTCCGTATTCGTAGACAAACTGTGACTAATATTTGTGAAGGTAGGTTTCATTAACCTCGATCGAAATTTGATGATTCCGTAAGAGAATAGAAATGGCAGTAGTGAGAATACAGAGAGGCATTCAATGACAATGATTTATTTCCACATTATGCCTCCTTTTAACTAAGAACTCTTGAACAAATATTTTTACGCTTCTTCTTCCTATGACACTGTGCAGTCCAATTTGAATCTTGGAATGGCTGAACTACCTGAATCGTGTGAGTAAGTGCTTATCAATTCCACACCGGCGTAAGTCCTTGAGGTGTAGTTAATGTTATATCCCTGGAAGTGGCGGTGTTCCTACCCTCAATATAACGTGAGATTCGGCACCGTCGTACAAGTCGGCTTGCCACGATTTCCCTAAGTAGGTAGGCTGGAGTACCGCCTCAGCTGGGACAAGCTCTAAGATCCCGACTGGTTTTCAGCCATTTATGGAAGTGTAGTGCAAGTAAATGTGTGTAAGGGGAGAGAAGGGTTCAAGAATGAGGAAGGTCAGATAGCGCGATGTCAATGGCCCGTTTTTAAAGCTGATACTCTGGAATTCCCCTGGAATCTATCGGAGAAATCACGAAAAACTTCCGATCAGAGCAGACGACAATTAGGCTGGTTGAATTAGACCTAGCTGTATAACAAGCGTCAAACGTTCGTTACCTACGGGACTCTAAACTTAAGAGCAAAAGATCAACAATTCTGTAGAGGCAACGGTGTTGCCGGTGAGCTATCACTACTATCACTTCGAAGTAATTCAAGATCAAGGGGGATGAACTACATATTGATGGAAATTGCGTCCGTCGGTCTGCCCTCAAGACGGGGAAAAGGTACAAGAAGGAAAGGAAAGGAGTGCGCGCGGTCCGCTGTTAAGAGTCTGGAATCCGTCTTCAGTCTGGAATTGACAGGAAGAAACGACCGATCAGAACAGCCAGCCACTAGAACTTCCATCCAAGCAGAGGCACCGCCCGAAAATGGTCTCAAACATCTGTCACTCTCCGGACATGAAGCCAGTACCTCGGGCTGTGAAGACAAAGAAGACGAAGGGGGGTAGTGAAGGCCATGATGATTGCCCGACATTGATTAATACGAAGAGATTGTGAATAGGCGGCCGTGACTGCGACAGAAACGCCATCAACGCATTCTGAAGGGAAACAAGGAAAATCCACGGTGAGGATGAGGACGAAGGCGAAACCAAAGGCAACGACGGACGAGAGCAAAATGCTCCGCGATTTGACGCCAAAAGGAGAAAACGAAGGAAAGACGGAGATGGGTGCAAGAGCGAAAGAAATCGCGAAAGCGAAGCCCAAACAAACGCAGGGAAGAAGGCTAAAGCGAGAGGCGGAGCGAAAGCAATTAAAGGAAACCTAATGGCGCTACAAAATGACACAGACTTTCTCTTACCACTTACTTCCTCATCTCTTTATTTATTGCGTGCTATCTTTTCGATTTTGCCTCACAATCTTCAATCTTTTTTCGTCTAAAATACTTTTTCTCATTTTCTCAAGTTTTTCCTGGATAGCTAATAGGAACATTGAAATAGAATTTCAAAAATATTGTAGAAGGGTAAAACCTAGTCCTGCATGAATATTTTCATTGAAAAAGTTGGAACCGATTTAGAAAATGTAGTTTGAGCGTATCTGAAAATGCGTAATATGAAGCTCGTTTTCCCGCTAAACTTTTGAGTTTTTAAAATATTATGAAGAAATTATTTGAAACAATATGTTCTTATACATTATAAATATTTACAAATATTGACAATGTAGGTAAGAACTATATTTAGAAAATATTACATGTGTATAATTTAAAAAAAATTCAAAGTGGAATGTATGTCCGGTTATTGAGTGTATTTATCACTATCGGTAGAAAACGTTTAAAGAAAAAATATGAAGCCTTTGTTTGAGAAAATCTTGTTTTTAATAATTTTTAATATTGTCCAAATTTCAGTGTTGCGCAAAAACTACTAATACTTTAAAATGAATGAACATGACACTAATTCAAGATCTAAATGTGGAGAATAAATTTCATTTGAAGAAAAGATCTCTTGAACATAGTAGTCCTAGGTGAAAACCGAAAAAATGTCAAAAATTGACAATTTTCAAAACATCAGGGGCAGCACCTATCTGTTCTATCTTTATAAGAGTATTTTACTCTGTTCTTACAAGAATTTTTAAAAAAATAATTTCACGCCATCTTGCCATCTTATAAAAAAATTGAAAATCGCAGAGCTTTTAGTCAGTTTAGAATGACCTGAGAATATTCATTCTTGCAAAGTTCATAATAGTAGTCTCTCCCAGACGGTCCGACGCTTTGGAAAAAATCTTTTTCGGTATAAGGGGACTCCAAAACGTGTATTTTCGATGAAATCTTGAAATGGATTTTTCGCAGCATTTCATAATGTTCTATGCAGTACGTGCGTTAAACTGTACACGAAAAAGTATAAAGGAATCCAAGACAACGCAAAAATGAAAACGTTAGCGCTAGCAAAACGGAGGTCAAGTCGAATGCAGGATGACACTGAAGCGCAGATGGGAGCTCGGCGCGGCCGACGGCGGCGGCGACGGCGGCGGCGGCGACGGCAGCGCGAACGGCACCGGTCGCTCCGGCGTCGTCGGCCCTTTCGATGGCGTCCGCCGGCGCGGCGGCGCGTTGAATATTCAGGGCAATGTTGAGTGTCAATTGCAGGTGAGGTCGGCGCGCGGCCCAGACCCACTCGGCAGCGACGAGGGAGCACCTGGGCGGAGCCCCCGCCGCGCTCCCCGTCTCGCTCGCCCGCTCGCTCAGGCGGCGCTACGAGGCAACTCGCTCTCTCGCCTGGCACACGCGAAACCGTCAAATAAAAGCAAAGAAGCATATATTATGTTTTCACATTATTCAAATCAATTCAATTCAATCATGACTTATTTTCCGGGGCAAGGCTCAGGCCATCAGGCCTGTCATTCCGCCTGACCGCGCAAATTCCTCTACGCTCCTTTCAATCTCTAGCGGAGAAAGGATCACTGGGGCGACGAAACAGGCCATTTTAATTTTGCTCAGAGGCTCCTTTTAGGCTTGAAGATCTTTTACATGCTGTGAATTTACAACATTGGACAAGCGGTTTTGCTTCCCCTCGAAAGGAAGGCGTACGAAGGATTTTTAGCCCTTAAAAATTCACAGATTCTGTCGGGTATAAACTCGCAAACTTGGGTATATCAGTCGAAAACGCTAACCGTTACACTACCGAAGCCACAATATTGCACCTCCACATACATTTAGTGTCTTGTTTGAACATCAGATGATTGATGTTTCTAGCATTTCTGTCTCTTGTCCGAGTTTTTATTCATATTTGGAGGAATGGGCAATACGAGGATGGTAGATCAATCTTTAGTTTGGCCGGATGGATGGGGGAGTATGCGGGGCGAGGGAAGGAAGGTCGCGGTCTGTAACCTGTTGAGTGGGATACTGCTCTGGTATCCGCCTAGAATTTATTGTAAGAGACCTCGAAAACAACAAATAAGAGCAGCCACTTTTTTTCTGATCAAGCAGTATGAAGTTTCGAATTAGCTATTTAGACGAACGAAAATCGTATCACTAATCATCTCAAACCTAAGATGTCCAACCCAACGATGTTTAGGATGCAAATTCTATCATTGCAGACAGTATATATCAAAATAATGTTTAACAAATTTGTTTCAGAGAAAAGAATGCCTGACCAACAGAATTAAACCAGAAAAGAAATAATTAAGGCAAGCTCAATGAAACACTGACTCAGTTTAGCTCGGAGTGAGCATTGCTGCCGTCTCTGCAATGGCTCTGACCTGGCTGTCCTAGGGTTCGTGTCTCTACAGCGGCGGATCTTCTGCGCTATCTACGAGTAAATATCTTGATGGAATTCGGCAGCTGTCTGGAGAAGAATCATAGCAAACAGTTACTCTGATCGGTAGTTTTTCGTGATTTCTCCAATCCGTACCAGGCGAAATTTTTACCAGAAACCTAACAAATGGACGACGATCCCTGCGCAATATTTCCTTCCCTTTCATGTCCTATTATCTCCTCTTACAACCACTGGCATTTATATGCATTACACTACCACACATGTCCAAAGTCCATTTGGGAGGTTAAAAGTCCTGGTTGGGACGATGTTTCACTGGAGGAGATGCCTATAGAGAGAAATCTCCCGCAAGCCGATGTGTACGTAAGTCGCAGCCGGATCTCACCATCCAGCGGGGGAAACACCGCTAACTCCAGGGATAACGCATTCACCACACCAACAGAACTAATGACCATATCAGTTTTCGTGCCCGGGAACATCAATCAATCAAACCCAATGAAACGCTGGAGCGGCCTCGAACAAGCACCCGAGAGCAACTTCGGCGGAGACTGCCCTGGCGCTACTTGCTGTCACTCGCCCGACCGCTCCAGCGACTCTTCAAGCTAGCTCGAACTTGGACACGAAACCGCGCACTGGCTTGTAAAGAAGCAAAAGAAATAGGTTCTCAAAAAGCATGCTACTGAATTTATCCTTGGCAACATCTATAAAAAGCTTACAACACGGCAGTGCTGTAAGACGATGACTCGATCAGTCCGCGGAGAAAAGTAATCGAACGTTGGCGCGGCCACCAAGCAACTCGGAATCTTCGGGCAAAACACGTTTCTACCTTCCCGCTCTCATTCACTGACAGTTCTAACATCACTGCAGTCCTATTAGAACTGTGTCCTCCGGAAAATGATGTACTCGCTAATAAATAAGCAAAGATAATAGCTTTTGCTTCGCTTTAAAATCTTAAAGTTAATGGTTCATTCCAAAAAAGAACAAAGAACATCTAGAATAACAAAAAGATAATTCCGAGATTACACTGAGGAAAAAAATCGTACAACATTGAAGTTACCATGAGCAAACACCACGAAGAAGTCTCGGCCGAGGCGATCTGCCTTCGCTCACTCTCTGCGCTTTCTCTAATTGTGAGTCAGAGTCGCGACAACATTGACTGTCGTTTCTTTCCATGGTACTATAGCTTCATTAAAGTATTCGTTTAAAATTTCATTACGACAGCTCTGAAAGTAATGGAGGATTGATGAACAATATGCGAAGAGAGGATCAGTCCATCGTCCATTGCTAAAGTGTGAATTAGTGCTTCCACGAATGGGCTGGAACTTCTAGTGAGTAGTGAGACAGGGTAAGGAAAGGAAGATCGCGCGAAGCTTTTGGTCCATTTTCGAACTACATTTCTGGTTGAAATTGATAGCTGAAGTCTTTGATCACCATCTATGAAAAGCCTCTCAAAAGTCTCTCGAAAATATATATTTTTTTAGTAAACAGTTCATATTTTTTCCAGTCAATGACGCTGTAATAATTCAAACTATAACCAACGCTTGTGAAATTTCAAAAACCACATCATAAATAATGTTAACGATTTGCAGATTCCTAAAAAATTGTAACCTCCGGTATACAAGGGTTATATAGAAAATTTCATTTATTTTTACTCTAATAATTTAAATACAGATTTATTCATTTTAAGTAAATATTTCAAACACGTATATAACTTAAAATTGCTGCCCAACACGTGTTATTGGTTGATATTTGATTTTAATTTTACGAATTTTCTGTAGCTATTCTAATTTGTAGAGTTTGTTTAGGATTACCTTCATCTTTTCTTCTGTTGAGAGTTTTCAATCAGAAATCAATAACCCTCTCCTTCTCAATTTGGGTGCACTCAGAAACATATATTAGATAAGAAACATGGAGACTCCTCAAATCATCGCGACGCCCTCCGCTACACAATGCCTCGAAAGACAGGGCCATCATCCACATCGAGGTGGGGATGACAAATACCGACACATGGAACCAATGCGTTTAGTGGGTTTGCCCTGCAACCACTTCAACTGTTTAGGGCAGAATTTATATTCTGTACAGAGATTATTTGCGCACCATTCATTACAAATTGTGTTCGCAACGTCATGAGGAGTGCTGTACTCATTTCTAAGCGTAGGTGAAGAAGGAAGTTTATTCATCTGTTCTCCATCTCCACAACTGGTGATCGCAGTGGAGGTATTGCATTTACACGTCCGCTGTATAAGACGGATCATGAGAGAACGATAATTAGGATGATTATATTGATGATTAAAAAGTTTAAGATTAAGTTGTTTTCAAACAGGAAATGAGATGATTGAGAAAAACAATCATGCCACAACTACATGGCGAAGAAACTCTGTTGTCTTTCACCACCCTTGCCTCCAAAGTTGTAGATTTCGTCTTAGCATATTCGCACGTTGCTCTAAGCCTCTGCGCCGCCTATTCCGCCTCACATTCACCACAGGAATTAAATCGCACACTGTTTAGCTAAACCTGCGTTCGCAACGCTGTTGGACGGACTTGCGTTTCGTCGTGTGTCCTCGCCGGCCGATTGGCGGCCGTTGCGATGTGGCTTCTTATCCTCCTCCTCGCCTCCTCCCCCTTTCCCTCCCCCCCAGCACCGGCCTCGAGAGGCGGAGGTCGAAGGGCCGCAGGTCGATGGCGGCAGCGATCGCTCGATGCCTCCCACCCCCGCCCTTCACCCTACGCCCGCCCTTCGCCCTCCCGCGCACGTGCAAATTGCGGCGGCGGCGGCGGCGGCGGCGGTGGTGGCGGCGATGGTCCCCCGCACCGCTTGGGTGGCCCCCCCACTCACCCTTCCTCCCTTCCGCCCTCCGCGCTCAATAAACCGACGAGGGTGTAAGTGTGTGAACAATCAATCATCTCCCGGAGCCCGCCCTTCCCTCGTAGGTTAAAGTCGTTGAGTCCCCACCGAAGGTTGGTGGGGCGGGCCCTACTCCCTATTTACTCGGAGGTATTCGGGCGAATCCGCGCCAACTGCCGGCGCAGGGCGGAGGTGGCGGCTCGCTTATGTTCCAGTCCACGCGCGGTCCGGCGCGCACACCAGCGCCTGACTCCGTACTTAGCGCTGGATTCAGCACACGGTCCGCCAACAGATTCGTGGCCGATCCCGCAAGTGATCACATCCAAATATATCACACTAGCGTTCCCGTGCGAGAACTCTGGCATGCTATACCCCACCCTCTTCCTTATTTTACCATTTCCATATTAAGCCTGAAATGTATATTTTTCTTCAAGACCCACTTATCCTCCATCACTTGTTCTATATGTCACCTTGTAATTGATAAAAATACACCCTTGTCACACTATTCTTATTTAACTTTATTATCGCGCAAAGAGGTACACCCGTGTAATTCAATCGCATATAATATCTAGTAATTAGTAATTTCACATAGAGTTGCAGATTCTACAGGCTCTGAACAAATGGGTTACAAAGTAGAATCGATCCAGCAAAAATGTAATAGAATGTTCAAGAAGATCTCATCCTGTAGATACGGTGTGAGGAATGTTTCTTTGAGGCTTTTAGCCTCAAAACTTTAGTTTTTAAGGCCCTAAAATGCTTAGTTTAGGAGTTATTTAACAATATAGATTAAAAACATCTGTTGTACGTTGCGGGTTGAGTTTTACATGAATATTTAGCTACGTTTTTAAACAAACTCTTCATATTTTTAGTCAAAATACAATTTGTCACATCTCCGTGAAATTCACTTTCTTTAGAGATCTCATTTATAAAGATTGGTTGCCTATGAGAGCTGCAAAGGGATGGTATGCGCTGACTAAAATAACATAGGAGTCGATACCACAAATCGCAAGTTTCACATTCGATACCTGATCAATCCCTCATAACCATCCGCACCCGACTCCGTACCCAATACCGTGACTCATTCTGTATCCAAATATGTACCCAATCCAGCGCTCAAAAATATATTTTATTTGATTTAACTCGACAAAAAACAGCAACTTTGTGTACGTGACATATAGGCATTAGTATTATCTGCGCACGTTTTCTTGGGCTCCAGATATCCTCCCCCAGCGTTTTACTACTCATATTTTGAAGCATCAACCGGCGTGGTTGATGCATTTGAGATGAACATCTCTCAAGAAACATTTGAGAACTGTAAATTTTCGCTCCCTATTAGTACCTGAGTAATTCCTGTATCGGTAAACGAACTAAAGAGACAGGTCAACAGAACATGCGCATTGTGAAGATTAATTCGCGTCCAGAAGAAAACAAGGGCTATCTCAGCTTTTGCTTTCTATTTCCAATGAATATCTCTCTTCTAATCCAAGGCTCCATTGCTTGTGTCGTTATTACACATACAAAATTATCACAAGTAGAGTCCTTTTATCAGAGTGCTTATTACTACTTTCACTTTCTTTTAACAACGCGACGTTCAAATCCAACTAATGAAGTGAGGCATACAACAAAAATATTCGTGTAGATCTGATGTTTTAAGATCAGAATACCTATTCGGGGTGTAAGATTCAATATTTCATTACAGAGAATATGGTACTGATTCATTTTTAAGCACGATAAAACAAGAAAACCTTGAACGGTATTACATGTGGATCCCACAACTTCAGGATTTTTTCAAAAAGAAACCATTTTAATCAAGTTTCTGTTTCTGTCGAAGTGGAAGAGCTTGCTCTCCAGCCGTACTAGTCTGCTGTCATCTCCCATCGCACAGAATGAAAAAGAAACCTGCCAGCTCTCTGCAGAGGAGACTTCATTAGCTTTTATTAGCCCCCTCTCCTTCGCTGAGGAATTGCAGGTTGCGCATACGAAATGAGTGCAAACATTTTGCCAGCGGGCTCACTGGACGTTCCGCGTACAAACTTCCGAGCCCTGCACACCACTCCCGGCTTAGTGCGCCCAGCACGCTGCGTTCAGCACATCGCATCCAGCACACCGCACCCAGCACAACACCCCCAACCAAGTCCAACACAGCAAGCCCAGCACACCAAGCCCAACACACCGAGCTCAGCACACCGAGCCCAGTACACAGAGCCCAGTACACAGAGCCCAGAACACAGAGCCCAGAACACGAAGCCCAGCACACTATGCCTAGAACACCCAGCCCAGCACACCGAGAATAGCACACCAAGTCCAGCACACCGCGCCCGATACACCGCGCCCAGCACAACACCTCCAACCAAGTCCAACACAGCAAGCCCAGCACACCAAGCCCAACACACCGAGCTCAGCACACCGAACCCAGTACACAGAGCCCAGAACACAGAGCCCAGAACACGAAGCCCAGCACACTACGCCTAGAACACCCAGCCCAGCACACCGAGAATAGCACACCGAGAATAGCACACCAAGTCCAGCACACCGCGCCCGGTACACCGCGTCCGGTACACCGCGCCCGGTACACCGTGCCCTGTACACCGCGCCCAACAACACTTTTTCCCCAGCGGCTTTATACATAATTTTTTCTACATGGAGTGAAGAGAAAATATGATTACGTCAACGACTCCTCAAACTGACCGTGCTTTAAGAAAACTCCCACAAAGAACATAATGCTTTCCGTAAATAGAAGTTTTACGAATTGCGTACTAGATGCTTTAGCATACTTCTTTCTTCCTTAGAAAGACGAAAAGTAACGAGAACAAGCTTTCATGAAAAGAATCAGTGCGAAAAAACCTAGCTGGGTGCTAAAGAAGTGATTATTTCTCTTGATCTATGAAGCAGTTACAGCTGAAGTTTCTCTTTGCGAATACCCGGTTGTCGTAAAAGACGTGATATAAAAAGGAAAATCTATTTCATGTACTCATATTGCCCGCCTTCCATCGCAGATATTGCAAATAAGAGCAAGCAAAGAGAACTTCAAATCGACCGCCACGTCATAACGGCTTTTTGCTTCAGAACGGCCGGAATGTAGCTTAGGGAAGAAGAGGACTTCAATTTGCTGAGTCTTTATGGCGAGTTTTATTTTAAAGGCATTTATTGAACATAAGACCCGAATTTTAAAAAAATATATGGATATCAACATTAGCTTATCTTATGTTTATTTCGTACTTAAAATACGTTAACAGAATTAATGTCAAATATTTAGATTTATCTAAGATTTGTTCTATTGGACATTACATTTAGTTTTGCTCTCCCCCATACATTATGCAGAATATCTGAGCATAAATATTACCGGCTCCTGGGGCATGTAGAGGGTCCCAAGCAGACCTTTTTGTCATTGAATATGTAGTGGGAAATTTCAAGTACCGATATGACAAATTTCATTTGACCCTAGTTATTAGGCAAAGTATGCTACGGTAGTCTGCAGATACATACAATATCTTTGACTGCATTCAAATCTGTCACTTCCAATTTTTTTAATTTTTTTATGTAATTCTCAGAAGACAGACGAGTGTTGTTCCATTACTTTTGCAACGTATTGTTTTTTCATGGAAAGTCTTCTCCGAAATAACCATTACACAAATCTTCTAATGTTTTCAGATCAGACAAATTTCTAACACTTTTTTACACAAATACAGCATTCTATCGCTATCCTGTGCCGCTGACGGCTTTTTAAAATTACTTATAAAAATGCTATTTAACTACAAGGATTAAAAAAAGTTCGCAATACTTTATAATTTCAGCCACTTAACTCAACCTAACGACGGAAGGACGAAAAGTGGCTCGTAACGGCCGCCGTTCGTGAAGAACAATCGAAACAAATGAGTCGTAACTAAAGATGGCGGGTGAGTTCTCCAACTCCAAGGAAAGGTATTTGTTTTATTTTTATGCTTATTACTTTCTCTCTATGGAGCAGAGAGAAAGTTATGTAATGCAACAAAAAAACGGCAAATTTTCAGCAGAAAACTCTTATTACAGAAAGAACTAACGAACGAACGAACAGTAACGAAAAAGTGGAAAAATCCAGTTGCTAAATTTGAAAAAAAATAACTCTAATACGTAGTGTAGCCAGAATCCAAGTTTTGTGGATTGATACCGCAAAACATAATTATTATTATTATTATTATTATTATTATTATTATTATTATTATTATTGTTTATTCATAATTCAGTTATATGGAACGCTGCAAGCGGCAGCGTGGTAAAGATGAGAGTGGAAGGCACCCAGGCATTGCCTGCATCCTACTTCCTCCACCTTAATAGTCGCTAGATGTTTTAATAGTACTTAAGATAATTTGGCCATATTGGGGTAATTTTTAACCGAAAAAATCGAATGACGGCAAAATGTCTGTCCACGTGACTGTCTGTCCGTCCGTCTGTGAACAACGCTGGCGGCTAAACCGTTCAGGCCGATTGTCTCCAAAATTCATATTCCTCAATCGATCTGGCTCAATGTCGCGGCCCCTTGAATTTGAAAGAGTGATACTTTAATTTTGGGGAATACCTTACATGAAGGCCTTGCAACATTTTCTAAATTTTCAAAAAAATCTCTCCATCATTTTTTATTAAATTTTTATTGTTGGATAGTGTGGAGGATGTTACGAGAATGATGCAGGTCTCCCGTTCGTTAAGAATCCTGATATTTCAAAAATTGCAAAAGTTCACAACTTTTTCGGAGTCTTTAAACAACTAAAATATTAAAGATAGAGATTTTTCCCTTAATGAAATCTCTTCCTTAAAGTTATATTTTCAAATAAGGTCATGTACAATTTTTCGAAAATTTGAGTACTTTTCGCGTACTTCCACTAGTTGTCTCATAAAACGTTACAAAAAGTATTGAACGACACATGAAGGGTATCACAAAGGACTTGATTATAAACCTGAACTAATGTCTCGTCTCGCTGCAAACGCCTCGCCGCAATCTTCGCCAAATCGTGTCAGTTATTTGTTCTTTTTCAGTTTTTGATTTATTGAACAGTAATTCCGGGCGCCTCAACTGTTAAGGTCACTAGTCCCTTGAGTCTAGTGCATGTTTTGCTCGGGGGGATCTTTTCCCCGTTGGATGGTGATATCTGGCGCCGATCTGCCCGTCAGCTAAAGCGGTTTTCCCTAACCAGGTACATCTCACTAGCGGGGCTCCGTCCCAGCCGAGAGAAGCTGTAAGCACCTGACTGATCTTCAGTTTACGAGTTAGTGTAGATCGTGTAAATGTGTAAGTAACAGGTGAGGAAAGGACAACGAAGGGGAAGGAAAGATCGTGGGCGGTCCGTGGCGCGTTTGTTAGGGTACTGTTCCGGCATTCGCCTGGTATGATCGGAGAAACCACAGAAAACTACCGATCAGAACAGCCGGCCGCTAGAGTTATCCTCCAGACAACGGCTGAATTCGACCTAGCTAGAGTCAAAGATCCTGCCACCGTCAGGAGTGGAACCCTTAAGATTCTCCGGCCATAGGCACTGCAGCGACATCAGTTTATCCCCTAAACCACTTCTCTCAGTTTCTTTTTCGGAGTAATGCCATTAATAACAGCCAAATAGTAAACTTTTCCTCAGTGCTCTCTTCCTGAGCATGAGCAGCAATCGCCAGGGCGTCTGATACTGCTCACCCTCCCCCCCAGCTGTCCACGTCCCTCGTGCCAGGGCTCGCGAGTAGCGGCTGGCAGGCAGGCAGGCAGGCAGGCAGGCAGGCAGCCCCCAAACAAGAAGCCCGGCCCGCGCGCCTGCCGCCGCTCCGCTCCGCGCCGCAAGGAACGTCAAAGTAGCGCCGCCGCCGCCGTCTCGGCTGGCGCTGCGCTGGCGCTGCGCTGGTGGCGCGGCGGAGGCGCTTTGATGTCGCAGCGGCACAAGACAAACAGCCGCGCCCCGGGCCCTCGCCCTGGCCGCCGCCCCTCACTTCGCCCTTTGTTGCTCCCGCCGCCTCATCACCATCTGCCGCTCCTCCCCTTTTCTTTCCTTAATTTCTTTATTCCTTTTCTTCTTTCTTTCTCCCTGACCTTATTAGCGTCCCAATCCTATTTATCTTTCTTCTTCGTCTTACTATTCTTATTTTTCTTCTTTGAGCTTCTTACCTTTATTCTTGTTTTTGTGCTTCTCTTTCTTCTTCTTCTTCTCCTTCCATTATTTTCCTTCTTGTTATTCTTCCCTTTCCTTTATATCTCTTTCTTGTGAAAGACAAGAAAGAAAGAGATGACAAAGGAGAAAGTCCTTTGTCATTTCTTTCTTCTTCTCCTTTTCCTCTTTCTTCATGCTTCTCCTGTCTTTTCTCCTCTCCTCACACTTGCTTTTTATTTCGTTTTCTTTTCTTCAGATTGTGCTTCGGATTTGTCGCAGAAATTGCAATTTTTTTATCATAATGATATGTTGAAATGATGATTTGAATGGCATTATGACATAATTAAATCTGCCTGCCACACCGTAGTAAATAACTCAGTTCGAATCTACAGAACAAGGTGCGGGCTCTAACAATGCTCTGTGACATCTGAGTAGGTCTCATTTTCTCCTCTCGGCCCCCTCTCTACTCTCGCTTCTGTTTTCTGTCCTCTCTCTTCTGTTGTCTCTTCTCTTATGTTTTTTCACTCTTCTTTCCCTCCTCTTCTGTATTCTCTTATTTTACTTCCTTGTTCCCTCCATACCTGTCTGTCTCCCCATCAACTGACCATCCAGATTTTACTGCGTTCATTTCCTTACAAATACTCCTTATATTATTTTCAGTTTATCTCCTGTTTTGTCCTCATTTCGCATTTTATGACGATGAAATTAATAAGGGATATCAAATGACTTCAATATCGTTGAATTTCTAATTGAGTTTATGGTAGTTCAAATGATTTTTTTTATTTTTAAAACAATTGTTTCTAATAACAATAACAAAATAACAATACAATTGTTATTTTGTAGTTTTCAGAAAAATAAATTATCGTTTAGAGGACTCTTTGACAAAATAATTGTCGTATGTACATGCTGCAAAGAAAGTTTGCATAAACTTCGTTACTTTGTCATTACTTCATATTTAACGTGGACAGAAGGTTATATGATATATATTGGCAGCAATTATTGTAATGTGGCAGCAATTATTGTAATGAGCCCAAGGATTTTAAAATGCATTGTGGGAATATTTCCACTAGTTGGCTATTAAAGTCCGATATGAAATAACTCAAACATGCAATTCGTGTTTGGTAAACATACATTTACTCTCATCTGAATGTAACTAACACACTAATTGTATTGGGCATCTTCAGTTCTTAATGTATCAAATTAATAGTACTTATAAGCACATATTCTGCCAACGTCAAGCTCGTATCAATTTTATTTTATGATGTAGGTATTAAGAAAGAAAAAAATGATATGGCCCATTATTCATTTATAAACCACCGGTATTATCACTAGTCGAATTTTGTATTGCTCTATTTCAGAACACTTTTGATTAATTCTTCATTTTAAGGCAATATTCCAGCATTCAAGAAACTCAAGTGACAATTTTTCTATACCAGAAGTTATATAACGTTATTCCCCTGAGACGTGTGTGATCAGAATTTAATTGGTATTTAAAATTTATCTTCTCCTCACGTTTTATTTATTTTGGTCAAAAAAACAGTAAATATGACGTGTGGGGAAAGAGATTATCTGCGCACATTTTCTTGAGGCCCGTAATTAAAAAAACAGCAACATTTGAAAAAACTAGAAACAAGAATTTAGAAAATAATTATTATTTTAGAAAAATTAAAAATTGAAAAATGTTTGTTCCCGAGTTATAGAAAATCAATTTCAACGGTAAATGAACTGCTGATTTGATTTTTCTGCATTGCCAACAAAATAGTAATGAATATCAGTTCTACTCCTACCATTACAAGCAAAAGGAGTGCTTAACAAAACGTGCGCACAGTGAAGCCACATTTACGTCCAGAAGCAAAACAAGGGACCATCTCAGCATTTGTTCAATGGATCAGGGAAACTGGACAAAAACCTGATCGAGATGGGGGTTATTGACCCGGAAGCTGAAGTACATTACAGGCGTATAGAAGTACTTGTTACAGGCGTATTAAATATTTTTTAAATGTATACAATACAAGCGTAAACTAATTCATTATATATCATTGTTTTGTTAAAATACACATTATTTTTCTTTTTGGCGATCAGTATAGTCTCTAATTGTATAGAAACAGTTTTGCAGCAGAAAAATTTTACTTTTAACTTAAATTTGAGTATCGACTTTAATCGTTTAATGCCATCTGGCAATGCGTCGTAAAGTAACATACATGTATTGTATGTTGGTTTCTTGTACTGAGCTATTGATACTGACACTTGATGCACGTGATTTCTATGGCGTGTGTCGTAATTATAAATATCAATATTGCATGAAAATATATTCCCTCTGTTAAGTAGGTCATTTTTGACAAATATTACAGATTCGTAAATAAATAGGCAAGGTAATGGTAAGATTCCAAGTTCAATGAAAAGAGATTTGCAGGGATCACGTATAAGGCATTTTTTCATTATTCAAATAATTTTCTGTTGCAATCTAAAGGTCTGAGTACTATAGGATGAGCTCCCCCAGAATACTATGCCATATCTAAGGCGGGAATGTACATTTGCAAAATAAACGCAACGAGTTGCATGAAGGCTGACAGAATTTGAAAGAATTCTGAATGGGTAACATAATGAACTTAATTTAGTGTTTAATTCCGTTATATGTACATTATTCTGTATATCTACATATGTACATTGTTCTGTTATATGTACGTTGTGTATTTATCTGAATGTGAACACAAACACGTCATAGAATTTCTTTCATGTCACCCGACATGTAATCCATTCTTTGAAAATGGATTCTAGAACTATTTAATATTATCCTATTTATCCTAAAGGGATAAATGACTTGAAATGCGATTAGTACAATAACAGGGTGGCTATGCGTATTTTAATACGAAAGGAAATTTTGTATATTTATAACTGCAAATATCTTCTGTTGTCTCTTCTCAATGAATATACTTGAGACTGCTATTCAAAACCTACACCGAAATAATAGTAATAATAACTTGGAAAATGGAATCTCACACGTACGGTTTCTCAATAAAGTATTTATTGCATTATTTTCAACTAAATGTATGTTTTACCTCATCTTAATCAAGCAGCTTCTTTTTAGAAATATACCAATCATCTTTCTACTAAATTTCGGAATTACTTTAATACGATATTAATAATTACTGACGTTACTTGGTTTTCCTACATAAATTATGTAACATTTTTACTGTCCTTTAGATGAAGGGCGTCTACAATCTTAGCGATGTAAATACACATGCCATCAGTTCACCAAAGGCACTTAAATTTCGAAATAAATTTACGAAATACTTTTCCCTCCTCTTCAATAATTTAATGAGCACAGTGGCTGCATGTTTCAAAATGACACTTTAAAAAACATAAGTTTGCGCTACACACGTTTGGTCACTTCGTCATTTCCGCATCTTCTTTTCTATCTTCTTTTCACCAAACCCTGTCATTTTCCCCCATTGTTTACTCTTCAGCTCCCTTTTGTTGATCCATAATCTTCGCGCCGCTCTACTGTCCTTAAACATTTGATAAACTGCCTACTTTCATACAGAATACGTATCATGCTTCTGCCGAGAACGTAAACGTCGGTTTTGTATATAGCCTTATCCTGATGCATCCGCATGCGACGGAACACAACTATTTTCCAAAACGACGCACTAGGTGAACTTGGGTAAAGTCACTCCACTCAGCAAGGTTCGGGACTTTTAACTTTCCAGTTTGGTACCAGAGGGGAATTGAGCAACAATCACAATGTGCCTGGAAATATCTCCACTCAATTTCCCGTGAATAGCAAGCATCGGTGTCAACGAAATCAAGAGACCGTCTGTGGAGCCCCCCGGGCTGTTACACCCGGACGGCTCCGAGCTCCCTACCCAACTCTTCTCTGTACTCATTTTAGGACTTACGACATACCTATCATCAGAAATCTGGGCTCCCAAGCAGGATATTTCCACGTCCTGCTAAGATATATATATATATATATATATATGTGGGGGGGATGTGAGTGTGGGTGTGGGACTCCAACACCAGCGCGTAGCACCAATCTCAATAGAGGGGTGATGAACTATCATATGTCGCTCTCAAGTGAAAGATCTTGTTGTCCCTCCTAATTGGCTCGCAGTGAGCGGTTTTAAACAAGAGAGGTAACAAAAAAGAAAAAAATGGGAATGGAGGTCACTATTTATTGAATACTTCGCAGTTTTCCTTTATGAATAAAAAGCGACCATATTTGCGTTGTTCGAAATGCGCGGCTAAAATGGAAACAGGAAGAAGACGTGTCGCTCAACTGGGCAAGAAATGGAAGAGCAGTTGGTGTTGCTTAGAACATCGTGTAGTGTGATAGTTAAAACGATTGTTTGTCCCTATCAATTCTAAGTATTTAATATATTTTCTTCATCACTTAGGTGTCTGACTCGTGTGCTTTTATATATGAAAATTTCATTTATGACATTGAAAAGCTTAGTCATTAAATTAACGTAATGTTGGGAACAGGATTTGCTATTATAGACCAAAACAATATCCATGCATTTATGTGTAAAGATCTCCGTAAATATAAAACGTATGTATATTCATGGATACGCAGTATTTCTTGTCGGAGCTTTTCTACAGCTCTTCTGTGCGATTTAATCGCTCGAGTTCATCTAGTTATGATTTTTACGAAGGATGACTCGCGATGGTCACAGCAGTGCGAGAGTTGACAGTTCCGGAGAGGGTTGCAAATCGCGTGTTAGCTCCCAGGAGGTAACTTTGCTTCGTGTACTGCGTATACCAGGGACATTTTTTGTCGGATTCCTGTTTGTAGATCGACCGCCCAGAGCAATGCCACACACAAAAAATACTAATAAGTAGAAGTAGACATAATAAATTGTAAACTCAGTATTGCTAACCATCACAACTGATTATCGATGGTTAGTAATTTGAAGAAAATTTAACGTATATTATCTCTGCAAAAAAAATATGAGAATAAACATTATTATTATTATTATTATTATTATTATTATTATTTCCGAGGCTTTGCTGATCACTTCCAGACAAATGCCTGAGTAGCACCTTATTCAATGCACAAGCTCGCCATTCACTTCACATGTATGTACTCTGGCACAACAGCTCTTTACGAGGTAATGCCCACCATATTCCCTTCACACCCTCACCCAATATAAACGGAATCCTTGTATAAGAGCATTGCTTCCTTTTCCGCTCCACAACAGAGATCACAACAAACAAAAATTGAATAGTCTGGGTAATAAAAAGTGATGTGCGACGACAACTAGAGCTGAATATGAAAAAGGTTGTGGAATAAGAGTGCTGAAACCGAATATTCCTGTGAAACCTTTGTTTTGGAATGAGCTCTTGACACACTACAAAAACATACATGGAGTATGCTGCATTCTTGAAAATTATTTATAAATACATTCATGCTGATAGAAAATGAAGGGAGATAAATAAGTGTTCATTCGAAGGGTAATTACCCGTAGAATACTTAATTGAGATTTTGCACGGAGGAACGGAAAGAAGTACTTTATAGTATCAACGCTTTTACCGTGTGCGTGCTGTACGCGTAATTTGAACCCAGGAAACGTTGAGCGTCACACCCATTGTCAAGTGGAGAGTAAGAATAGCCGCAATGCATAATTTCCGGTTAGTTGGTAGCAAGTGTTGAACTATAGCGTTGGCTGCCAAGTTAACTGCAAACCCAAATTGAAACTCGTAACACTGGTATGTTCACTCAGATGTTAGCTATTTGCGAGAAAACGGCGTGTTTTATTAGCACCCTTAATATCTTATGGTGGAAACTCTTTACCTCACGCGGTCATTAGTGGATATAACAACTGTGGAATACTTTTATCAACCAAATGAGTCATACGAAGAATAAATTGTAGATATTTTTATTTTTTGTGTTTAATAATAATCTAATGCATTTTTTGAATATATTATGATTATATCGGAAGTTTGAAATGTTATTTTTCCATTAATTTAATCGAGTAATTTGATTTTCTTTCAAACTAGTTCTTGAGTAATTTGAAGGGAATACCTATGTGACTTATCGTAGTTTTATTGTTAATGTAATTGCTTCGAATTGCTCAATTTAGAAGTAATTGTGTAACACAAACAGCGCATGTTAAACTTACGAAACTTTTCCTGACAGAGGCTATTAAGAAAAGACCCAACGAGATAAGCACTTTCTCGCTAGGAAAATTGAAATTTTTCCAGATGTCAAAAATGTGAATTCAACACACTTTTGTTCAATGAAAATTTTACTTAAGCATATTTTTTGTAGCGATCTTATAAAGGGTACCAAATATTACTGTAATACACTAATACTGACATGATTTAAAAGCCTTTGTGAGAAACTCCAAATTTTACCACAAGTACTCGTTTTTATTAATTAATAGGTGAAACCCTGCGCATACAACGCAAAAAAGAAATGAAGAAACGTTACAATAGAAAAGTACTACATCTGAACTACGAGTATAACACGGCTGTCCAACTTTGAAGGGCTTGTGGGCCACATATCAAGTTCTAGTTAAGCCGCGGGCTGCACCGTAATTTCAGAAGGTTTTTACCCTAACTACTGAGATTACGCTGAAACAAATATATATTAGATACAACTTTCATTCAACATACTTAATTATTAATATACATACGAGAAAATTACTATATCATTAAATAAAAATAAGAAGAATTCTGCAGTCGTATTGTATTTGGTTGGTAAAATTGAATGTTTCAAAGCTGTCACGGGCCACATGCGGTCGGCGGGCCGCCAGTTGGACCCATGTCACGCTGTACTTATTCTACAAGATTATAATAAGAATGAAATGATAATAAGGAACGTTTACAAATTCTGGAACAATGCAATTACTGGAACACAACTACTGAAAACGTAGAATTAAACATGTTTCTGAAAATTTAATTGAAATATTTAATATTACCCGTATCTTTACAACTGCATAATGTTGCAGTGGATTATAACAAGGAATTCTGCTACCCACCTCTACTATAGGTAGTGTCACATAATTATCATCATATAATTATAAGCTGATATTTTTCTGAGTATCATCGCCACGCCTCAAACAATTCCTTAACATTACGATTCTATTCACTCAATGTTTGCATTTAAAAACCTCAAATTTCGAACATATTCGCTTTGCTAATTATACCTCACGAACCGTCGACTGCTTTTACCTTCTCCCCTTACTTCGTAAGAAGAAAAAGTATTTTAATCGTGCGGAAAACGATGATTTTTCCACATAAAAATTCTTATTGTCGGGCCCTGGTGACGAAAAAGTAGATAAACTTTGTTCCTATGTGTAACAAATTACTTCGTCTAACACGTTGTGTAGTAAGAATTCGTGGGTCTTTCGTGCTGAAAAACGATTGAAGACAAAAGTCTGTCTATCTGTTGCTTGTTGTCGGCCGAATTTGAAACGGTTATTTGGATTTTTTAGGGTATTTTACAAGAAGCTTTAAAAATATTTTCGCAATTTTTTTCAAAAATAGCTCAATTTTATGATAAACTTTCTCCTCGGATAGCTTAAAGAACCCTTAAAGAATCGCACAGGTCTCATTTTCGTTGAAATTCTTGTATTTGTGTAAGTGATAAACGTTCAAAAAATATTATTAATATTACATAAGAGTTATCAAAAATATAAGAAAGAATATGCTGTTGTAGCATCTTTTAATTGGCACAGATTGAAAACAATTGTCGTCAAGATAATCTCCTGAACCACTGTCTGGCATGTCAAACAAGAGTAAAATGTAATTGAGACTCCGGCGGTGATAAATATTATTGTGGCCCAGGAGAGTCGGGAGAGTTGTAGGCCGCTCCGGTTGGAAGGGTTACGAGAAAGCACAGAATGGTAGATGTAATCAAACGAGCTCGCGACGTAGCACAAAGAACAAAGCAAATGGAAGAAAAAGAAGCGGAGGAACGGAGAGAAGCGGAGAAAATGAAAGACAGAGTAAGCGGCGGCGGTAGGGACGATAAGAACTCCGATTGAAATAACGACTGAGAAGTTTCTCGAAAACAATCCACAGGTTTTTATTCAAAACTTTACTAGACTTTCCAATCCTCCTGTCTGTATACATGGGAACCAAACGAATGTTCCCTTCTGTTGCGATGAATTTACTTAATATCTGGAAGTTGGAGAAGAATTCGCGAAGCAGATTCCGTCTTAACGACAAGGGAAGGGTTTTAGAGGCTCCGCGCAGTCAACGCCGCGCCGCCGATCGGAAAAACGGATTCCAGGCGCCGGCGGCTCGTGACCTCGTTTGCGGCCGGCGAAAATGCGAGCCTTCCTCTTCTCTCGGGGTTGGTAACAATGTAAATATAATGTGAGTTAGGAAATAATCAACCACAACAATCACAGATATATTTGTTACAACATACCAAAAATTAACTTTCAGGAAACATATTTCTAACGTAACGATATTTTCACGCAGTGTCTCTTTTCTTTAACATGTTCCCATGCTCCAAACGCATATAGAAATGCACGTAGCGCTTACCTTTTAGAAATACACGCATGCATGTAGTGGTGCCACAAAAACGGGAAGTATCTTACGTTTGACCGCGTGGTTTTGGAGTTCGTGACCTCGGTTGCGACCAGCGTAAATGCGAATCTTGGTCATCCCTCGGGTTTGGTAACAATGTAAGGATATTTCCACGCGATATACAACGCCAGGCAAATGCCGGAGCAGCACCCTGACAAACGGGCCACAGACCGCGCGCGATCTTTCCTTCCTCTTCTTTGTCCTATCCTCACCCCTTACTGGCACACAATTACACTAACATGCACTACATTACCACACATGCCGGGAGATCGGACGGGAGCTTTGAGCGAGTCTCGGCTGGGGCGGTGCCCGTTGGTGGGAGATACCTGGTTAGGGAAAACCCCGTTAGTCGACGGAAGGTCGACGCCGGATCTCACCATCCAGTGGAGAAAGATCACCGCCACCTCCCGATAAAACCACGCACTACACTTACTGGAAAAATGACCTCAGTAGTTGACGCGCCCGGAATCGTGAACAATCAATCCACACTATATATCTTTTTTTAAACATGTTTGCGTACCCCAAACATACAAACGCACGTAGCGCTTACCTTTTAGGAATGGCACGCATGCATGTAGTGGCGCATGATGTGCCACAAAAACTAGAAATATCATGTTTTTGGTCGCGCGTTTGTAAAGCTAATTAAATGAAAGCAAATGAACGTGAATTTATATTTGTTATAATCCATTAATGTGATTCGCAAGTTTTTGTTGCGAATACTGTTTCCAAGTATGTGTCGGAATATTATTGTAATATTTGTGGAAAGTGATGATACATAATTTTTATTACGTCCCTTTCCAGAAAAGATATCAACTAGGAAATTTATTAAAACAATACTAGAGAGCAATGTTACTCTTTCCAGGAGAAGATAGTATTGAATTGTTTTGTCGTGGTAATAGTAAATATTATATAAACATAATTTCAAGTAAATTGAACGTTGTTTTGCGCATCGTTGAGAGGGGAAGCAGTCACCACAAAGAGAAATTTTGTTATGCTCGGTGTAAATTTACGTTTTCTCATAGTGTATTATCAAGAATCACTATGCTTCTTTTGACCCATTATGATAAGTTGGCATAAGTGGAGCAAGGTTTGGGAGCGCCGTTAGAGGTTGGAAGCATCGTCAGAAGTTGGGAACATTGTCAGGGATTGTGAACATTGCCAGATATTGTGAGCATTGACAGGGATTTTCGATCGTCAAGGATCTGTACTAATCTAACTACCTGTTTGCCATTAAACATCTGGCGATTTAAATTGTCGGCCGGCTAGCTAGCCAATTATAAGGGAGTCTTGACAGGAATTGTGGAAGGGGTAATTGGTAGCGTGTCCCTAGGGAGCGCATCACGGAGTGACTGACGGGGTCAATGGGGCAATTCACGATCATCATAATCCGTGACGATGCTCACAATCTCTTGTGAACATTGTCAAGGATTGTGACCATCGTCAGAGATTGTGAGCATCGTAACGGATTATGATGATCGTGAGGGATTGTGAGAGATTGTGAGCATCGTCAGAGATTGTGAGCATCGTCACGGATTATGATGATCGTGAGGGATTGTGAGAGATTGTGAGCATCGTCACGGATTATGATGATCGTGAGGGATTGTGAGAGATTGTGAGCATCGTCACGGATTATGATGATCGTGAGGGATTGTGAGAGATTGTGAGCATCGTCACGGATTATGATGATCGTGAGGGATTGTGAGATATTGTGAGCATCGTCACGGATTATGATGATCGTGAAGGATTGTGAGAGATTGTGAGCATCGTCGGGGGTTTTGGGCGACGTCAACGGTTGGAAGCGTCTCAGGGTTTGAAGCATCGTCTGGAGTTGAGCGCATCTTCAGAGCTGTGAGCATCGACCGAGGTGAGACGCGTCGTCAGATGTTGTGAGAATCGTCTGAAATTGTGAACATCGTCAGGGGTTGATAGCATCGACAAGGGTTGGGAGTATCGCCAGGGACTGTGATCATCAGAGATTGGGAGAGCGTGATCAGGAGTTGTATGAGTTGTCAGGGGACGCATACGACTATTTTTTTTGGGCTGCTCGTTGGATCATACGAAAAATACTCTCTTGGTGAACTTAACCTGCAAGTTTGTTTTAGAGGTAATAGTAACGCATAGTTATTTGATGGTATAGTGATATATTTATATTGAGTTGCGTAAAACGTTTACAGCTTTGCGTGAATAATTTCACAGAAATATAATTCAGGTCGGTAAGGGAAATGAGAGATCACATTAAGATTAAACTTTTGGGAAAACGTATTCTTATATATTTTTTAAAATACATTATTGAAACATCTCACACACACGCTTCATATTAATGCGAGAAAATGTGTGCTATTTTGCCTCATTAGAATGCGACGGCAGCCCCGTCTTCATGGCCTGGGAGAGAGCCAATTGCCCCATTGACCCCGTCAGTCACTCCGTGATGCGCTCCCTAGGGACACGCTACCAATTACCCCTTCCACAATTCCTGTCAAGACTCCCTTATAATTGGCTAGCTAGCCGGCCAACAATTTAAATCGCCAGATGTTTAATGGCAAACAGGTAGTTAGATTAGTACAAACAATGATTTAGAAGAGAAATTCTTAATACATTTTTATTTAAATTGCACAGCATTATTATGTTTTAAATTAAAATTAATCACATGTCTTTATCAAATAAGCAGTATATGATAGATTCGTTTAATGGCATTTACAGATATTTTAAAAGGTCTAAAGGTCATTTCTGAAATGGAGTGCGGATCAAAATATTTTGGTTTTTCATCGTCTCACCATCCTAAAACCTAAACTTAAATCTTAGCTGATGGAAACAATTTACATTGCAGAAACTTAAGCATTTCGCTGATTTCTGTATGTTTCGGGTCATCTTTCGGGATACCAATTGAATATGCCGATGATAGGGGCTCTCTTGAACATTTCAACTTAGACCATCTAGTGAATTGAATTAACTGTGGTTGTCACATTAAATAATACTCCCGTTAACAAATTGATTTTCATATAGAACAAACCAGGAAACTATTATGACAAAGTCGGAAAGATTTCCTTCTTTTACCAGAACTTCTTAAGTAAATTTTCAATTCATCTTTTAAATTTTGGTTATTATTCCCATAGAATTTCAGACTATTGATCTTCGATAAGTTGCGGTTCTTTCACAAGAAAATTATATCCATGCTCCATGCTACCTCATTAGTCTCTGTCAAATACGTCAAAATGCTATTACGTGAGTCTTCCACAAATGTAATCTACAAGTACATTATTTTCCTACAGATAACTCTGTCTTAGGGAAATAGAAGTATTCGAATATAGATTTGATTCGTTACTTTCGTTGTGGCGTTGTTTAAATATAAGTATATTAAAATATAATTTATATATTATAATATAATTTCAACTGTACTCAAAATTAAATTGTAAAATACTTAAGTTTACCCAGAAATCTCAAAAACGGGAGAGAATATATCTTAGAGTTCATCATTAATTTTATTTTTTCAGTATCATATTTAGTAACTAGTAATGCTACAGAATGGCTCAAACTTTCCCCTATTATTTCTCCATTTCCTTTAGCTCGGCTAGCTATTCGAACTTGCCACATAATCTTGCCAGCTGCCATCTATCGCCGCTCAAATTACATTTTGTTCACATTTTCTTATTTTATCGGTTTTACTATTAGTAAAAAAATATTATTTTAAGAATATTAAAGAACAGTAAAACCTTATTCTAAATGGCAATTTTCTTTGAAAAATTTGCAGCCGTTTTTTAAAAAAAATGACTTTAAAACACTCCTGTAAATTCGAAATTTGAAGCTCTTTTTCACAGAAATATTTTGAGTTTTTGAAAAACTTCATTTGAAGTAATTTAAAGCACTTTAGCTCACAAATAAATAGTGTATACAAATTGATTGCAGGAAATGTGCATTTTAACGGTGTGAGAGATCTTTCAAAAATATTACATTTGTGTAATTTTTGAAAAAACAAAAAAATTCCCCAAAATTAACTTAACGTCATATTGAGAAATGCAATTATCACTATCCGTTCGTTTGAAATTTGACGAAAAAATTTGTAGCCATTTATGAGAAAATGGCGTTTAAGCGTTTCTGAAAATGTAAAATTTTGAGCTAGGATTGACAGAAAAAGGCTGAGTTTCCCAGAAACTTTACTTAACATTATATAAAGCACGTGTTTTCATAAATATAATAATGTGAACAAATCGCCGCCAATGTAAATATTAACAATGTGAGAGACAAGTCAAAAAATTACATTTTTGAAAAAACAAAAGAGTAGAGCAATATAGCGTTCATATCGTCTCATAGAGTACATTTTGCACTGTCTCTACCAAAAGTTTAAAGAAAAAAATTTGGAGCCGTTTTTGAGAAAACCTTGGTTTTTGTAATTTTTTAAAATTGCACATACTGCATGCAATGTAGCACGAAAACTACTGAAATTTTCTAACAATTTACAGGACCTTAAAGAAAAACTCACTATGGAGAACACATTTTATTTAAAGAAAAAATCTCTATTTTTAATTTTGTAGTTGTCGGAAGAAGCTGAAAAAATTCACTTTTGCAATTTTCGAAAATTCAGAGTTATCCATGAAAATCGGACTTGTGCCACCTTAATAAGTGTATTTTACTCTATTCTTACAAGAATTTTAAAGAAATAATTGTTGCCGTTTTTGAGAAAATTTTGAAAATTCAATGTAAAGTATCCCAAAATTAAAATATCTGTTTCAAATTCAAGGGGCCATGAGATCAGTCAGATCTATCGGGGAATAAAAGAAAATTAGAATAGAGAATTCAAAACCGTTTTTATCGCGCGTATTATGGTAAATACAACAACGGAGAGTGCCCAAGTATTCTGTGTAATATTTGGGAGACGCTCTCCGACTGAAGCTGTAGCTCGCCGTCTCGGGAAATCTAACAAGTTAATTTCAAGCACACAGTTCATTTTCAATTTCTCCTTGTCCGACTTGCTCTGTTCCTTGTGCTTAACATTCTTCTTCGACTGGTTCTATCTCGCCAGGATAAGAGCAAAGGCTCTCAGTATTTTCAAACTTCTCTTTCCAAGCGGATTATGCTCTCTCCATTTGTCTTCATAGATGATCACCTTTCGGTCATGATTACACCCCTAGTTTGTCCCTTTTTGCTTTAAGATTTGGTCTTCTTTGGGGCACGTCGTAGGGGTTAGTCGTTTTATGGCTTCTAAACAGCAAGAAACTGACGATAATGATGATAGCTAAACCATCCAAAGCTGCTATTTCTCTAAAAATATTGTAGGCAAATACAACGCCTTCAACTATTTTATTTGGAATTCCAAAGACAAATCACCGCTAAACCAATATTCTTTGGGGCAGCCTTTAATTAACTAAAGAAATTAAATTTCAGAGGCTTGTAGCTGCTTATAGTCTTTTTCTTAGCGCTCAAATTTCCACATCGTGGAGGAAGTAGTTACCTTCATTATATCGTATTCAAGACGTCCGTATCCTTTCTTACTACGAGTAACATTTTTCTGAGTAGTATGTTTTGCATTTACAATTTCCTGCCTCATAACAGAACCTTCAACGTGAAGAACCACGTTCTACGAGTACATAAAAATCTATAAAGTATAAATAACAAATGTATGAATCGTAAATGAGACATTAGAGAGTTCATAAGCCTCGCTTCATTCGCAGAGATACGAAATATCATGAGCATAACTGACGAACCCTGAACCGCTAACCTCAATCACTAACACGATTCGCCGTCATTTATCATTGGGAAGGGCGATTACAGCAGCTGCAATCACGGAACACACATGACGAGTTTCGAAAGGTGAAAAATCAGGAAACATCCGACTTTTCTAATTATCTGCAGTTTTCCACTCAGAAAAATGGAGACTTCAAAGTTTGTAATGTCATATTCCTAGTCAATTTAATGCGCACTTTTATCGCAAACGTTCTAAAAGTTTCGAAGAAAGATAACTGACTCAGATGGCCACTGATGCGACTCTGACCAAGAGGTTCTAGGGTTTAAGCTCCATTTTCAACACTATCTAAATAACTAGGTTGAATTTAACGGGTGTCTGGAGGGGAATTCTAGCGGTCAGTGCTCTGATCAGTAGCTTTGCGCAATTTCCCCTATTAGTACCAGGCAAATGAAGAAATATAACATAACAAATATAACACACAAATATAACAAACGATCCACGGACCGGGCACGATTTTATCTTACCTCATCCTTGTCGCTTCCTCTCCCCTCATCCACAAGCGCACACACTTACACTTAATGCACTACACTACCACTCATGTCGGTATATTATTCGGGTGCTTAGACTTGGTCCCAGATGTGGCGTTATCCCGCTTGTGAAGAGAGGATGAAAACCTGGAGGATGTAGGTTAGCGCCAAATCTCACGTTCCATCGGGGGAGGGACAACACCATTCACTGAATCTGACTTGCATTAATGACCATAACGTTTGTCGCGCCTGAAAACAAATGATCCATCAACCGATGAGAGACTATCAAAACAGTGGGACGCGTCGTGTCCTAAATGAAAACGTGGATAGCCCACATTTGCGCAAGACGCTCTCACGCCAAAGAGTGTGTTGCGTCTCACAGCCCTGCTGAAATCGCGAGAGCGCCGGTCCTAGGTCGCAGTCGGCACCAGTGCGGGGACAGCTTCATGATTCGCCATCATTTATCATCGGAAATGGCGATACGGCGGCGGCGGCGGGGCGAGCGTAGCGGGGGAGGCGGCGAGGTGGCTTTCGATGAAACGCGCCGCATGCTACGCTCGTTAACGTCCGCTCGATATTCCTCCTCCCGACCTCCCGCGTCCGTCCTTTCGGGCCCTCCGCCGGCACCTTGGTCGCCGCGCGCTGTTTTATGAAACTGTTGCGTAGCCCTTCGCTAGGTCTCTGCCCCCTCTCCACCCTCGCCGCGTCCCGCGCCTCCTGGAAATGGCCCGGCATAAAGTCAGCCCAGTTTCCCATTGCCTCGCTTTGGTCGGCCGTCGCAGCCCTGTTCTCAATCAGATGCTGAATTTGCGAAATCATGAACGACCCAAGTAATGGGTTAATACGAATGTTGTGACTCCTAGGGACGGCATCTAGTAATTAGGAGTACATGTGGACTTTACTGCTGGTGAAGATAATAAGTAAACAAACAATTAACTTCAATAATTTCCATCCTATAATCTATTCCCAAGTTTTATACTGTCCGTCTTAAAAGATTTGCCATTACGATGCAATAATGGTTTGGGGAAGGCACATTCTCAAAGTACATTTATGATTGTGTCAGAAAATACAGAGAATTGAATATATAAACAACTTGTTTCCTTTCTACGGAGAAAGTTGTAAATAACTAATGAATCATAGCAATATTTTGTAAAATCTGCTCATTAATATAATTCGTGGCGAATAGAAGTATTTTATTTTATTCAAAAATATTTCATATTAAATCATCTTGAAGTGAGAAATAATCGTAGTGCAAGAGTTGCGAGTCGAGTACTAGACAACAGCAAAATTTTGGGATGAACTTCTTAATCATCCTGTCAGTTTTTGGCTCGACAGCCCGATTTCAAACCCCGTGACAGCCATCCTGATCGAGATTTTCGTGGTTTCCTCGGTCATCCACGCGAATGCTGGGATGGTTCTACTGCAAGGCTACATCCACGAAGCCGGCGTCGATAGCCGAATTAGTTAACTTTGCGAAGTCCCGAAGGTTAAGCGAATTGGAGACATCGCGGGGTCCTGGTTGGGTAGTAGACTAGGAACCACGCGAACTAATAGCGCCGAGGCCAATTGCAATTTACGGGGCATATAATGGCTAAATACAAATAATATTGAGGAACATTTAGAAATAATGCGAGAAAATATGTGCTAATGTATCACCACTAGTTTTCTTAATGAAATCTGTTGTCCAAAAGCAGACCTTGAAATAAGACCGTCTACAAGTTTTCAAAAATGCGAGCACTTTTTGCGTAATTTTGCGTGAAATATGAGCAATTTAAACAATAATTTTCTTCACAATGGCCAATTTTTTTCTTTAAATTTGTCCTCGAATGTATCAAAGGTGAGTAAAAAATTGGTACTAGTCATATTTTCAGCGAACTCCCTGTATTTTTGAAATTTGCAAACAATTCATTACAAATCTAGTGTGATATAGTGACGATAGAGATTTTTCTTCAATAAAATCTGTTTCAAAATCTTCTTAGTTCTCTAAATAAGCTCATGTACACTTTTTAAAAAATGCGAGTTGTTTTAGCATAGAAGTTAATGCAATGTATATTTTTTCTTAATACATTCTCCAAGTTCTTCATTAAATATTTCCTCGGAAAGGACGCTTAAAAATTAAACAGATCTAATTTCTGTTGACATTTCTGAATTTTTGAAAATTGCAAATAAGGTGAGAATGTGTATGCTGATATTGCTCTTCTATATGATATTTATTGACTAATTGAGGTCCTCATTTTTGCGTGAGGTGCATCATACCTGGACATTTTCTATAACTGTTGGTGTACTTGTATTTTTCGACTTCCTATATCAAGAGAAATAACATGCTCTGCGCTACCAAGCGTTGATTATACAGCGCGACTAGTAACGTAACTAGAACCAGCTGCGCAGTATCAGTGTGGCAACGTTGAAATTGATTTATTTAATGTTTCAGTTTATTTAAATGTCAAGTTTATTTTAGCTAACTTGACCAAACTTCGCTCAATCCGGCCAGCCGCTTATTTCCCCACGCAACGCATCCCAACTACCCCATCTACTGTATTATGCAGGTGACATAATTATTCTTACGATCTGATGCAGAGGCCGCGTAATTATTTCCGTCGATTAGCGCGACCCGACGCGGGACGTGAGAGCGCGTCGGGGGGAGAGAAGGGCGGGGAAGGGAAGGGGCAGGGCGATGACAGGCGGGGATGGATGAAAAGTGGTGGGGGAGGCAAAAGGGCGGGAGCGGGGACGGAGCGGGTAACGGAGCGGGGACAGAGTGGGGATGAAGCGGGGATAAAGTGGAGATGTAACGGGATGAGGGCGGAGTCATGGTGGGGACGGAAGCGGAAGGGGATGGGACGGTTAGGAAGGGCAGAGGCAGTACATGGAGGGAACAAGGTTTCGCGGGGGCGGGGGCGGGACAGGGCACGGGAGACGGGGCGGGACGGAGCGGGACGGAGCGGGCTCGGAGGGTAATCGGGCGGGCACGCAGCGGGGATGGGGTGAGGGTGGGGTGTGGATGAGGCGGGGATAGAGTGGTGATTGGACGGGATGAGGGCGGGGTGAGGGCGGAGGCGTAGTGGGGACATAAGCGAAACGTGATGGGACGGGTAGGAAGGGCGGAGGCAGAGCGGGGGGCCGGTGGTGGTGACGGGGCAGGGGACGGGATGGAGGGTCGGAGCGGGGGCGGAGGTGGGTGGACGGTCGAGTGGCGGTGCCTAATTGGGCCTGTCCGGCGCACAATGCTCGCGACGCGACGCGGCGCGGTCCGCCGGTGCGCGGACATCGAGAACCGTCCTCACCTCCTCGCCCCGCGTGAAGCGCCGCTGGCGTTGGCGCTCAGTGAGCTGCAAGCGCTCCGCTCGAGGAAAATACTCCAAAACGGCAAGTGCTACTCCCAGACGAGGCGTCGCTCACCGCTGACCCGCTGGCGCTTGACCTTGACATTCTCCTAATATCTTAAGGTTGCCCTGGCACTCAGCCCGTACGTTGAACAGCGAGAAAGTATTCCGCTCTATTGCACCGATAAATAGATTTCATTGTCTTGCCCTCTCTATGTCCTGTGGTCTCAATGATTAACTATCCCTCGGGCTTGCTGCTCATTTGTCTGACCTGCTATTCCAGGGCTGCTCTGTCGGACGGAATCACTGCTATGTCAAGCCGATAGATATTCCGTTTCAAACGTTCAGTTTTTTACTTTCCCACACTTGCGAAGTTACTTCGTAAGAAAGCGCGAAAAAGTTATGTAAGCTTGAACCGGAAAATGGCGCATTTCCGGAAAAAACTCAAATTGCCGAGCCCAGATAATGAAAACGTTGATAAATCCTGTTGCTAAATATAGAAAAAATCCTCTAACACGTGGTGTGGCCAAAAATCCATGTTTTGTGTGTCCTTGATACGAAAAAACGATTTACGGCAAAACGTCTGTCTGCACGTCTGCAGTCAACGCTAGCGCCTAAACTGTTAAGCTGATTTTCTGCAAAATTGATGTTCTCCAATCGATCTGAATGAATTCGAGGCTTTGGAAGTTTCAAACGCATATTTAGATTTTTGAGGGCACTTTACACGAAGCCTCAAAAACATTTTCAAAATGTTTTTCAAATTTCTAGGGCTATGGAGCAGTGGTGTCAAGGTCTTCTACTGTTGACAGTGGCAAGCGTCGTGGCAGCGTAGCATGCCACGAGCTTCTCTTTGCAACTTGTGTCGGGAAATGAAACTATTAGTAACCCCGCC
Organism: Acheta domesticus; assembly: GCA_031308135.1. Taxonomy (NCBI): domain Eukaryota; kingdom Metazoa; phylum Arthropoda; class Insecta; order Orthoptera; family Gryllidae; genus Acheta; species Acheta domesticus. Next base: position 38,728,983 of record JAHLJT010000631.1, on the reverse strand, counting down.
GTTTTGCAATAGGGATGCCGTTGTCTCTGGTGGCGGAGTAATGAACTGCGTGGAGAGGCGATTTATTGTGGCACTCGTGCCACGGAGTCCCGTTCTTGACAACACTGCTGCAGAGTCTGTTAGGTCCTGAGCCATCAAATTCATTTCCCAAAACAAGTTGTAAAATTACTTCCTGTGCATTTGAGCGACTAAAATTTTTATGTGTGAACTTTTCTTCACGTGTACATTCGGGTAAAAAATAGGTCAATTTCGACATGTCGCCTCTAACTATTCCCTTGTTACATTCATATTTCCTCTTGTAATGGATATAATCAACACTCGAAATTGGTGCAATTGACATAAACATACGATTAATGTCTACGGAACATCAAGTGTTTTTCGAAGACTAGACATCTCAATTGATGCCCATGGCAAATCCTTGGACATTTTAATGCCATCCTCCGGCGAACAGCGATATGGATCTTTGCCCGCCCGCCCTGCGGGGAAAAAGAGCGACAGTAAAATGTTGTAAAGTGACATCGGTATCCAATAGTTTTCCGATAACACGCCGCGCGCGTCGCGCCGCGCTCCGCATGGTCCCGCCCCGCCCCACCCCACTATCCCGCCCCGTCCTACCCCGCCCCGCCCAGCCCCGCCCTACCCCGCCCGGCCCCGTCCTTCCCCGCCCCGCCCCACCCTACCCCGCCCCGGCCCCACCCTACCCCCGCCCGGCCCCGCCCTACCCCGCCCCGCCCCACCCTACCCCGCCCCCGCCCCCACCCTACCCCGCCCCGCCCCACCCTACCCCGCCCCGCCCCACCCTACCCCGCCCCGCCCCTACCCCGCCCCACCCCGCCCTACACCACCCGGCTCCGCTTCGCCCCGCCCCGCTTTTCCCCGCCCCGCTTCGCCCTGCTCCACCCTAACCCGCCCCTCCCTACCCCGCCCCGCCCTACCCCGCCCCGCCCCACCCCACACCGCCCGGCCCCGCTTCGCCCCGCCCCGCTTTTCCCCGCCCCGCCCCGCTTCGCCTCGCCCCACCCTCCCCCGCTCCGCCCCACACCGCCCGGCCTCGTTTCGCCCCGCCCCGCTTTTCCCCGCCCCGCTTCGCCCCACCCCGCTTCGCCCCGCCGCGCTTCGCCCCGCCGCGCTTCGCCCCGCCGCGCTTCGCCCCGTCCCGCTTCGCCCCGTCCCGCTTCGCCCCGCCCCGCTTTGCCCCGCCCCGCTTTGCCCCGCCCCGCTTCGCCCCGCAACGCTTCCCCCACCCCGCTTTGCTCCACCCTGTTCCGCACCGCTCTATCCCACCCTTTTTCCCCCCGCTCCACTCCACTCCACTTCTATCCGCTCAGTCCCCCTCCGCTTCGCCCTGCCGTCTCGCACCGCACTATCTCACCCTTGTCTTCCCCGCCACGCTCCTTCACTCCGCCCTGCCACGCCTCACTCTGATCCCGCCCCTCACCACTCCGCCCGGCCTCGTCCCGTCCCTCCCGGTCCCACCACCCCTCTCTTCCCGTCTCTACTTCGCCCGTTCCCCCGTCCCAACCCTCCCTTCCCCGCCCCGTCCGCGGCGGCCACGAATCACCAATAGCGACGCGGCGTCACGACATCAAATCAGCGGCACCGCGTCGGTAACGCGATGGGACGCAACATCTGGTGTTCCCTGACGCGCGGTTAGGGACATTCAGATGTAGCGTATCACTTTAGAAGTACTATTGGTCGATCTGGGAATCCATCGTATCGAGCGTGTGCTCCAATTTTTTTTTAAAGAGGTCAAGAATTTTTTAATTTCGATCAGTTGGATTCTGAGCGTGGTACTAAAGTAAGCGAATTATTTTGCCGGTCATAACAAGCACAGTTGGAAACACAGTACGTTATTAATTATTTACCAGCATAAAGGCATTTGTGTGAAATTACGAAATTGTTTTCAGATTTTTACATGTTTTGTACGGGACTGAACGTTATTTCTGAAACTGCAGGCCGCTCATTTTGGAAGACAAACATCATATTCGAATGGAAATAGTTTTAACTCTTTAAGGGAAAATGAAAATATATTGTATGACTTTATATCACTAGAAGGGAAAAAGATGTATTTATTTACTTCATTAAATATAATCAAATTCATATTTCCAGTCCATCTATGGTGGTTCACAAGATCAACTGATGTCACTGCAGTGGAGATCCTAGGGAGGCTGCTATCGCTGCATCGGGAGGTCCTTGATTCGAATCCCGACGGTGGTACGATTTTCGAAACTAGCTAGATACCTAGATGAAATTCAACCGCTTCTGGAGTAGACTTCTAGCGGCCGAATACTCTGATCGGTAGCTTTCCGCAGTTCTCCGAACGATACCAGGCGAATTTCAGAGCAGTTCCCTAACAAACGTGCCATGGACCGTGCGCGATCTTTCTTTCCTGTTTCTTGTCCTATCCTCACTACTTACTTACACACTTACATGCACTACACTACCACACATGCCAAGAGACCAGAAGGGGGCTGAGAGCTTGTTCCGACTAGGCGGGGCTCCACTGGTGCGCGAGATACCTTGGTGGGAAAACCCCCGCAAGTCACCTTGTAGGTCGGGGGCAGATCACACCATATAGTGGGGAAGAACACCGCCACTTCCCGTGATAAAAAAACATACCCTACACTTACGGATCGAATTACCATAGAAATTGACGCCTCTGGAAAACAAAATATTCATTTTTTGAGAACAATTGTATACTTATAATTTGGCAATGACCGAGTTCAAAATATGTTCTCTGTGATATTCTTATCGTATCGTCCCCAATCGAAGAGTCTCAATCTTAGTTATGCCAACGCACGGTAGGAGTTCAACTCTTAATAATTGGAAGCGAGGCACACTTTGCGGAATGCACGGATGCTACGGAATGTAGCGATTAGCTATATTAGATTTATCCTGATAGGATAAATAGAATATGGCTGAAGAAATAAGAAGTACATATGGTTATCGGCAGTTTCACGTGCTACAGGTATCAACACTGCAGTAACACAGGGTCCGGTAAAAAAGGCATCTCGTATTTCAAAAGGCAGTTACAAAAAAACAAATAAAGATATAGAAAAATAATTTCATTTGTAAACAACTAATAGTATGCCATTTTACATTACTTGGTTTTACAAATTATGTCAGGTAAATGGTCCAATCAAGAATGGAGGACACCATTTAGCGAATATAATTTTTATAACCAAGTAACGTAAATCTGCATACCAATAGTTGTTCACAAATGAAATTATTTTTTATGTATCATGATTTGGTTGTTTGAAAGTGCCTTTGGAAATATGGGAAATATTAAATATGGTATTTTTACCGGACCCTGTGGTTCCAATCGTTGAAGGTAGAGGAAAATAATATTTGACGTTTATTAATATACCACTGGCTGGAGCAGCAAGAATGCTTTTGAACAAAATCCCTCAAAATAGTTTTCCAAATAGTAGTACGCACACTCTTCAAGAACAACAAATAAAATACTCTCGTGTATCATTGCAAAAATTAAATATTTCAAATAAGTCTTTACGAATACTGCAATAACATCGTATATTTTATAAATACTCCAATAATTCTTCACATGCGTGTATCATGAATATTGTAGTTCCATAAAGCATCATAGTAAGCAAATATTTAATGATGGGCGTCTTCGCTCTTAACTTGCTCTCATACCACGGCAGCAATGTTGTGAGTAGAGACGCCCTGAGTATGAGAATTCAGTCGGTTTGTGGATTATGAGAAAGGACGGAATAACACAATCAGATATTTGCATTTTTCAGACAACAGCCAAACGGTTTCATTAATTTTAATTTTTTTTTTCGAGCTCTTCGGTATTTAACTAAGCTTATACTCACCTATAATGGAATAATGGAAGGCATCTGTAAAGTTGACGGAGGTGTCTTCCATTATCTCATCACGTAGTTACGTCAACAACACCACATCAGAAAACCATAATGAATACACCTTTCACATGACTGGAGGTTGCATAGTTTCTTTTAATTTCTGTGCGCGCATCGGAAATTAGAAATATATACTAACAGGCAAAAATGATTTATTGAACGAATGAAAAATATTTTCAGGAAACACAGTGATAGTTTCTCATAGAATACATTTACGAATACATTTACGTAATTTTACTGCATGCAGCCCAATGAAATTAAACTATTAAAATGTAATGTGACACGTAAAATCGTGTCTGCTGCAACTGTTTCTAAACAATTAGAGATTATGATGAGCATTCAAAAGGAAAATAATTGTACTTCACGTAAAGTACAATTAGAGATTATAATGAATATCCAAAAGGAAAATAATTGTACTTCATGTAACGTATTAGTTACCATGTGTGCTTCAGAATTTTAAAGACTAATAAGCCTGTAACGTGTGCCTGAGCTTCCGGATCAGCTGCCCATCTGAGTTTTTTTCCTCCAGTTCCTTGATCAAAGGCTGAAATGTTCCCTTGTTTTTGCTTCTGGACATAAATGTAACTTCACTATCTATGCATGTTTTCTTCACTGTAATGGAAAATATCCGGCGTAGCTAGCTGAATTACTCGTACCTAACTTAACAACGCTCCATGAAGTCATGGGGGTTAAGCAACTCGAGACATCTCTGATTCCTATTGAATGGGTGACAGTCTGGTAATCAAGGGGGTCTAACGGCTCCGAGACCCAGGCCGAAGGTATAAAAGACAAATGGTTTAACGAGAATAAGTCAATAACTGGCTACGACTGCCGATGACTGACTAGGTTAAACGAGAATTACTCCACTTCACTTTCCATACTAGTACGTGGTATGCGTAGATGTAGAACGTTGTTACGAATTAACGTAAGGGAATAATAACAATATAAAGGTATTCAAATAATTTTCCATGTTCTCGTGGTGGTAAAAATGTTCCTCCACATAGGGCATTATAAGGGATAATAGCTGAAATCTGTAGAGGATTTGCTTTTGCAAATAGTTATCACATGGGCGCGAATATTTTCTGATCAATTTATTGTCAAAGAACGAACGTTGTAACTTCCTATTCACAATTCAACTATTTGTATATAATTTACGGTAGGGATCACAGAGTTCAAGGAAAACAAAGACTGTAGTTCTTCAAATAGTACGTCACGCAGTTTTCTCTCCCTTTTCCTTTTATCCTCTCCTTTTCTTTACCCTTTTTTTCTCTACTCCCTTCCTTTCCCTCTCCCCCCACATCCCCTTCTTCATTACTTCATCTTACCCATATCCATTTCTTCCATTTCTTCATCCCTTCCCCTCTCTTCTCCTATCCTACCCCTTTCCTCCACATCTTTCTTCTCTCTCCCCTTCTTTTTCCCCTTTCCTTTCTTTTCCTACCATTTTCTCTCTCCCCTTTCTCTTCTCTCTCCCCTGCCCTTCCCTCTCTCTCCACCCTTCCCTTTCATCCCTTTTCCCCTTGCCCCTTTGCCACTTCCTTCTTTGCCATATCTCTCTCCTCCCCCAGTCCTCCCAACCCATCCCCTCCTTTCTCCCGCTGGTCCAAAGCCCCCGCGCCGCCAAGTGCGAAGGCTTCCACAAGTTTTCAGCGCCAGAAAAACCCCTCGACGGTGAAATATTCGCCTGCAGCCGCCAGAATGAAAGATGAATATCCCCTAGCACTTACTTCCCGAAGAAGGCCCGCTACATGTTGATGGCTGCTCCATTTTTGTGCGAAGGAGATGTGATTGGAACGTTATGAAGATCACGATGTTTCTGTGACTGGAACATCCTTTCATGAATTTTATACAAAATGCATTCCTGGGATAGAAGGAAAGAAAACGCTCTTGAGGGGTATCACTTGCTAAAATAGTTTTTTTAAACTTATGTTTTTAAATACACTATTTTAGTTAATTTTTAACAACTTATTTCTAATTATTATTACTATTATTATTTATTGATTTCTAGGAAGCTATTTTTACAACATGCAGGCTGCCTGCAATTGCTGCTGAACAAAACCACACAAAATACGGTTTTCCAAAACGTAGTAGGCACACTGCTCAAGGATAAACAAAATACTTCGCTTAGCTGCAATAAATCAAATATTTTAACGAAAATCATCTTCACAAATACTGCAATTAATAGTATAGAAAAAGTACAGCACAACAGTTATTTACAAACCAAGAATATAACAAGTGTTCATGTTCCATAAGGCAATAGCAAATATTTAATAGCGGACGGTATCTTCCTTTGAGCCTTGCTGTTGAATGCCGGCAGCTGTACCGTAAGCAGTGATGCACGAAATACGATAATAGGCGGAATAATACCATCCAATAATTGCATTTTTCAGTCAACTCATAACTGTTCAATTGTTTTTGTATGTTTCTCTAGTTCCTAATTTATCTAACAAAACCACAGACACCTCTCATATGACCAGAAGCTGGGTAGCCTCTGAATTTCAAGGCGCATTCAAAAGTGTTACATAGGTTTTTAACAGCGGGTGAAGCCCAATTGAGTTGTAAGATTTCACATCTTTGTTTCTAAAAAATAATTTTTCAAGATAATGATTTCTTGTTATATAATGATGAGCTATTCCTTCTCAATGAAAAATTGTTTCCGAATTCTGAAAAGAATATTTCGTGTCTAATATTACGATTTTTGTCATTAGCAATACGGTTCACGTCTATCACAATGTATACGTCTACATGTTTAAATTTGCCTGTGAAATTGTCTTGCCATTACTCAGTTTTATCCCTCACATACTTTAAACTACCACATATATGTGGGCGGAAGACCAAACCTTATGGGAGCTTGACTAAAATACAAGCACTATAGATTCAATACGCTAGTGTACTGGGATACTTCAGGCACAAACGTCATCAACGATGCCAGAGCCTGTGGACCAGAGAAGCCTGATACCAAAGAAAGAGAAACAGAAATAAGGGAGTTCTTGAGAGAAAGCGAGAGGAAAGAAGAAAGCGAGGGAGGGAGATCGAGGCAGAAGAGAAGAAGAGAGCTCGTGACAGCCAAGAAAGGAGACAGGGATTTCGAAGGGAGGGGAGCTGCGGTCTGAGCGAAACCGTTCGCTGCGCCCCGCCACACGCGCCGGCTCTGAGGAGGTCGAGCTAGAGCAGGAAGGGCGGCATGTCTTGAAACGGGGCTGGGCGGAGCGGGAAGGGGCGGGGCAGAGGCGAGTGAGGGGCGGGAGGGGGCGCCCGCTGCAGCCCTTGAGGATGAGGAACCGGAATAATAACAAGGAAAGAAGCGGAGCGGAGCGCGCAAGTACGCCGGAACTCGGGCATATGAAAGAAGCATCCACGACCGCCCCTGCCCCCCACCCGTCCCCCCGTCCAACGCCTTCGTCTCCGGCTCCGACTGCCTTTCCGTCTCCACTCCCTCCCCGCCACCGCACCGGCCACCTCCACACCGCCCCATAGCACCCTGCCCTCCGTCTGCGGCTCCGACTGCCTATTTGCCACCGCCCCCCCCTCACCCTGACTCCACGTCACTCCACCCCACCCCCGCTCCCGCCCCGCCAACTCCCCTCTCTCATGTTCTCCCCTTCGCCTCCGTCTCCGACTGCTTTTTCGCAACCTCTCCCACCCCACCCCACCCCACCCCGCCCTAGCCCTCGCCCTCGCCTCTGCCCCCGCCCCTGCCCCCGTCCCCGCCACTTCCCCTCTCATATCCTCCCTTTTGCCATCGTCTCCGACTGCTTTTCCTCCTCGGCTCCCACCCCACCCCCTCCCGGTCTCGGGGGCGGCACGCCGCCCTGTTCGGGCTGCCGACCCCCGCCCACGGCCTGCTTCGCCACGCCCACGCAAAGGCAGAGAACTCTTCGAACCGATGCTTTGCTGCTCCCCTTTGTTCCGTGTTCTCGTCCTTTTATCAAAACGCTTCCTACTTGATACGGACGTATTACGTTTAATGTTGGCGAAAGAATGGGGCTTTTATTCATCACGCCGCAAGAAAAAGGTGTAATAAGAATATCATCCAAAGGAATCTCCCTGCGAAAAAACGGGACCACAGTTCAGAATCTTCTCGTGGAACAAACGAATTACGGGCTAAAGAAAGCGTTTAGAACGTTTACGGGCATAGTGTGTGAGAGTTGAAGTGTTTCTGTTAAAATGAACTCGCTTTGTACCGAATCACTAGGAACTTTTTGATTGCTTTTGTAAAAAACACAACGAAAGTTCTTTACAATTTTTATTTTGATGACTTACATATAAGATGTTCAAGAGATTTTTGTGTCATTGAACAGACAACGCTGTATAAAACGACGGAAGTTAGTTTTAAATTTTGTAGCCATCTCATTGCAGTTTAATTACCTCCACCTCCTTATTCACAATCTCAGCGTGAATACAGAGCTTGTGAATTCCGAAAGCGTTTATTGGTGTATTCAAAAGTAAATGTTTGCCATTGAAATATTATTTTTCCTCCTCCGTCAAAAAAGCTAATTCTATATTTACAAAAAATGATTTTCAGTACGTTAGAATTTTTGTTAGAAGAAATGTTTCTATCTATAAATACAGACAGAAAACGCAATTGAATTCGCCATTCACCACCTCGCATATCGTTGCGTCACCACCCGCCACTTTTGGCCTCCAAACATCTCTCGTCACGGATCACCTCATTAACCTGACTGATGAAACATCAATCTCGTCATCTCATTAACCTGACTTTCCCAACAACTCACTTTCCCTTCACATCACTAACACTTTTTGTCTCGATTTGCAACACTTCCGCCTATATGCTCACGTCCCACCGCTTCGTCTTCCGTCGTCTCGTCTCGCGCTGTCACTCGTCTCCCGTGGTCTAGTGTCCGATCGCCTCGCCTCGACTCCGGTTGCCTCGTTTCGACTCCGGTCACCTATTTTCAACTCTGGTCGCCTCGTCTCGACTCCGGTCACCTGTTTTCAAGTCTGGTCGCCTCGTCTCGACTCCATCGCCTCACCTGGACTCGGGTCACCTCATCTCGTCTCCGGTCGCCTCATCTCGTCTCGTAGCCTCGTCTTCTCTTGTCCTGTCTTTCGTCGCCTCGTCTCCCATCGCCTCCTCTTCCATCGGGTCGCCACTCGTCCCATCGCCTTTCATCGCTTCACGTTTCATTGTATCACCCTACTAGTCACCTCGGTTCTCTTCAGTTCGCCTCCCACTCTTTCCGACACCGTTCTCTCCATCTTACGACCTCCTCCATTTCACCTTTGATAACCTCGCCTTTCCCCTCCGGCCTCCTCGCCTCCCACCCGCAGAAGAGCGGCGCCGGGAATCGCGCGCCGCCCCCTCGCAGCCGCGCCACTCGACCGTCGGCGCGGCGCGGCGCCGCGCGAGAAAAATGGGTCTCGAGGAGGCCCGCGGACTCCTCGTACCTTGGCAGGGAAATTATTTGTTTGGGCGCGGAGCGAGAGAGCGGCATTTCGCTGTTGCAGCTCGGGCGGAGGCCGGGGCCGGGGCCCGGAGCGCCAGGGACAGAGTTCGACGCCGGTCGTTAGCCCGCACTCTCCAATTACTCGGCAGCAGACGGGCAGGCGGGGGCGCGGCAGGGGCGCTGGAAGAGCCCCCACTTGAGAAGATGCAGCGGCGGCGCTGCCCCGCCCTAGCGCCACGCCGCCGCTGCAGCCGCCCTCTTCGTCGCTGTTCGTTTTCCTTTAGGGCCTCTCTCCGTCCTCCTTACGTCCCCTTCTGCGCGATGCGTTTCTTTTTTTTTTTGGCCTCGCTTGTGATTGTGACTTTGTACCCTCTCTTCCGCCTATTTTTTTGGATTCCTGTTGCTCTTTGAAACGCTCGCCTTCTTCTTTCAAGACCGTTTGCGTTCGTGTCATTTACTTGTGCGTTGGTCTGTTTCTGTTACTGCGCTTTTCGCCACTAAGGGAAACGTTTTCGCTGTATAATTTAAGATATAAGTTTTTACCTTCAAATATCAATATTAGTGAGTTTTTATGGCTTAAAATACTCGTGAATATGAGAAAGTGTATGATTTCAGTACATTTTCTTTGCGCTTTAGTTTAGCTTACTATAATAATAAGGCATTCATTTTGAAGTTGAGGAAAAGCTTAAATATAACAAGCGCATCACATCACCCTATTCGAATCTCTTTTTGCAATGGATTCATATTTGATGTGAGTATTGTAGAGAAACAAGAAATGTTGAGGTTTCGAACTAATGAGAACACATGTTTGTATGATTGTTGAAGTACAAGTGCAGAAAGTGGGTGTTATGTATTAAAAGCACTACCTTTGTCTTTTTGCTTTGGTTTATGCTTTAAAGTATGACCGTTTCATTCACTACGCGCGTGTGTGTGTGTGTGTAAATGTGTATACTTATGTGTCTTGGAAAACTAAGCCATCTTAATGATTTAGATGTTTAAGAAAGTACATTTATTTCATTATACTAGATAACACATTCTTATATTCGTATGATAGTTTCGTATACAATATCATTCCATCCTAAGCTATGTCGTAGCACAATTTTTGTTCTGTCGGCAGCAACCCTATTCCCTTAGTGCAATGTTCTTGCCAAGTTTCACCGGCACTGCTGTCGCTGCCATAACCGAAATAGCAAAATGTTCTGGAGACTTCTATTTTACAATATTACATTGACATTTTACACAATTATATTAAATGTTCTCTGGTGGTACCGTTAAATTATATTATAAATGTGCCATGTAGTGAAATAAGTAATGTCGTTTTCTTGTTTGAATAAAATTTATTTTAATTTTTTGGCGAAAATGTATATATCTCTTAGTATTGGAAACACATTAAACACCCGTACTATGAGGAAGTATGTGTCGTTTCCGCTAGGTTTGTAATGCACTAGTAAAAAGCAAGAATTAACTTTCAATGTAGAGAACCTTCCTCCTACACTGTTGTTTGACAGCTAAACAAATTTGATTTATTATTTTGTGTTTCCGGGGGCATCAACTGATGTGGTCGGCACGTAGTCGGGCACGTAGTCGGGCACGTAGTCGGGCACGTAGTCGGGCACGTAGTCGGACACGTAGTCGGACACGTAGTCGGACACGTAGTCTGACATGTAGTCGGACACGTAGTCGGGCATGTAATCGGACACGTAGTCGGGCACGTAGTCGGGCACGTAGTCGGACACGTAGTCGGGCATGTAGTCGGACACGTAGTCGGGCATGTAGTCGGCAAGTAGTTGGCACAGGTCGGCAGGAAGGCATTTTTCTCTCCCGGTACCCCCTCCCCCAAGCAAGAAACTACCGCAGACGGGTCAAGTTGCAAATTTCCGACTGAGCTCAAGAAATTGTATGTGGGAGAATAGTGCGTATGTGTAAAAGAAGAGGGGAAACATGGGGTGAAGGAAAGCGATCCGTAGCCTTTTCGTTATGTTACTGCTCTGGCATTCTAATGGTGTTGATCCGAGGCACCATGGAAAACCACTGATCGGAGCACCCGGCCGTCAGGATTCTCCTCCAGACAGGGGCGGTTTAATTAGTTTTCTAATGACAAAAATCCGCTACTATCGGGATTCGAACTCTAGGACTCTCCACCTAGTCTCAGAGGTGACAGTTCTTGCCCTGAGCCATCTCAGCCATTTCATCATACTCATCATGTATATACGTATGTATGTACTTGGCGCGACAGGCCATGAAGGGCCTCAAACCTACCAGCGATGTCCCTTCCTCGCGGCCATGGGGTAAGGGGGTACGTGTGGTTAGGACGTCGACATCCCCAAGCCGTGTTGCGGTCTTCTCAAACTGAGAAGTGAATTTTCTCATCGTCACACAGCATATACTAGGACATAGCACGGAAAACGCACACTAAAGTCTTGCCTCAACCGGGAAACGAACCCGGGCCCGATTAGTGGAAAGCGAGCACGCGGACCAAGAGGCAGGCACCATTATCATTATACCCATTTCAAAGACGAACAATGTGATAAAGACGGTGCTTCGATGTAGTACCACTGTTGTCGGCATTTAGGCGGCTATCCGATCTCCCCAGCAACGGGGCATCCCAACAGCCGGCCGCCACCTGCTCCTCCGCTCTCGCCCGCGCCGCGGTGGCCTCCGCCGCAGCAGCTGAGCGGAGCGGAGCAGGGCAGCTTCAGTTGGAGTCCGGTTGCGGCCCTCACTAATTGGTGACGTGCCGACGACGTCCAGGATGTGCAGTAATTATATTCCGCAACAGTCGACCGGCGGCGCCCTCCACCCCTCTCCCGCTGCTCCCAGGCAGACCCCGACGCGACGCGACGCGACGGCGGCTGCAGGCAAACTTTCGATTGCGACTCTCGAAACAATCGCGCGCGGACTTGTCGCTGCTAGAGGCGCGTCGGCACCCGCGCGGCGCGGCGAAAGGGCGGAGGAGGAGACGGAGTGGGCGAGGGCAACGCGGAGGTCGAGCTAGTGGCGTCAAGTGCCGAGCAAGAGACTCCAGAAATGGCAGCGCTCGACTATAAACGAGAAAGAGCGAATATCCACGCTTCCGAATGCTCTCGAAAAGCATTTGTTCAAAACCTTTAAAAAGGGTTGAAACGAAATTAAATGCTGGCAAACATCCGAAAGAATGATTATGTTCCATTTGTTTCCGATAATTAATCTACAAATACGAGGAAAATCTCATCTGATAGGTAAATAACCATTGGATACATTTGAGTGATAAAAGTCTCTTTTGAAAGCCCAGAATTCAGTATTCCCGCCGTAGTAACAAGTGTTCGTAATTTCACCGTCCTAAAAAAGTTACTTACAGAAAGATTTATAAATAAAAGTTCAAAATTTGTAACAATATGACATATGAATAATATGATGTTATTGCAGTATTCAAAAATATGTTTTGTGAAAATATATAATTTATTGCACTGTTGGATGAGAGTAATTTATATATTGTTCTTGAGCAATACGTGCTATATTTTGAATAACCGTTTCGTATGGTTTTGTTTAGCAGTATTTTTCCTACGTTCGCTGCTGTACGCGATACCAGTAGAAATGCAAGTGAATACACAATAGGTTTTATTGAGATGGGCGTTAATGTTATTAAAATGTTTTACTTAATAGTTATTTACAATTTATAATATTTAATACTATTATTAAAACGATATTCTTCGTAGTGAGTTCATCACGAAAGTCGAAGGGCAGCGCAATCGAGAAGTGATTCTGTCCCAGAGAGCGCAGCCAGAAGACTGCCTGAGCATCCATTGCAGTGGCTACAGTCGCATCTCGGCAAGCGCTGTTTAGAGAGCGTCGCTGAGGCGTGGCGCGGGAGGGGGGATGCGGGGCCCAATATTGCCATAGGTCCGGGCCCGTTGGGAGGGCGGCTTCTGATTTCTCATCCGCCCTGCGGCGCTCGCGGCGGTGGCGAGGGCAAGGGCGAGGACGCTGTAGTTCGTGGTCGGGGCGAAGGCGAGGGTGTGGGCGAGGACGGGGGAGGAGAAGAGGCGGAGACGGAGCGGTGAATGGAGGGCTGGCGGGGTCCTCCAGAGGCGGGCTATGGGCGGGACGATGGAGGGAACGGGTGCAGGGTGGGAGGGGAGGGCAAGGATGGTTGAAGCTTAGGAGGGGGCGGGGCGGATGCAGTAAGGGATCGGTTGGGGGCGGGGCGAAGCTGGGAGGGGGAGTGGCAGGGCCGGCGCGACGGGGGTGCGGCGTGGGTGGGGTGAGCCGTTGCAAGGGCTGCCCGCGGAAGTGTGCCTAACGCGAACTGAAAAGAGCGGGCGGGTGCTGGCGCTTTCGATCGCTCGGCCGGGGTGGGGGAGGGGGAGGGAAGGGTACGCGAAAAGCTGCGGCGGTCCTCCGCCCCCGCCCCCGCCGCGCCCCCGCCGCGCCCTGCCGCTGCCCGCTGCTTCTTCCAATGCGCGTTCGCTCTCGGAGCATTCTTCATCCGCGGACGATGGGGGCGATCCGTAGAGTAGCGGCTTGCGCGCTCGCTTGCAATTCTGGGATTTGAAAGATCATTCTCTGGCGACTTGAGATAGAATTTGTGTTGGAAATGCTTATTCACAGATTTTCTTTGGGTTATCCTGCTGTCTTAAGATATGAATCTCTCATTTTGTTATTTAGTCATAAGTTGCCAGATCACTATCGCTCTACCCATTATCATTGCATCGTTCATCACCATTGGCATGAGCACCCGTTTTGGCGTGATAAATTATTGTGAATAAATCTAGTATGAATTCTGATAAAACCTGAAACGACTAAAAGTAACAAGAAGATAAAGTTCGAGATTCTGATACTGCGAAGGGAGTCGTGATTCTGACATGATGATGGCGAACGAGTATCATAAAATAATTGAAATTTTGATTTACTAGAAAAGTGAAAAAGTAACTATTCGTAGCTTAGTGTGATACCTCTGGCGTGTATTTTCATGTTAAACATTTGCACTAGGCTTTTGCAAGTTAAAAGTAAGTTAAAAATAAAAACAAATTTCTAACACAATACAGTGACCTGGCTCCTCCAAACTTGGGCAAATAAAGTTACATGAAAAGTATTGGAACTATTTTTAATTAATGTTTTAATACAAAGTTAAGTTAAAATATAATTTTGTGTAATCAAGTGACAATACGATTTCTGGCGGAAGAACAGTGTAATATTTCACTGCGTTTTACCACAGCAAGTGCCTTCGCATCCCCCAAAATAGTTTTTACACGAATTATATATCAGATTATTCTAGAATGATTCATCTAAAAATGCTGTCAATCAATTTTTCTTGTTAAGGGGAATCAAATACGCTATTGAGCACCTCTGTTAGTGCTTTAACACCCCCCAAAGTTGTTTTAGGTTCTTATAACTTTCTATAAACTTTTTTGGGAATACATTATTATGTTTTGCAATTATTATGTTTAGAAATGAAAAATTAAAAAAGATAGTTCATCACAAGTAAACTGAGAAATTTATACCGTGTATTGCTTTTGCTGCAAAAGAAGTTTTATTATCAATAGAGAAAACTTATCATCGAACCATTCAGATGACAATAAATTTTGACATTTGATTGATGAGATTGAACAAAGATGGTATTGAATATATCTAACAAGTAGAAGAATTTATATGGAAGTTATCTGGGAAAAGATTCTCAAATTTCTACAAGCTTAGCGAATAAGAGTGCAACGTTTTATAGTGGAATGTCGATTGAATGCTCAATTTCGACTCTATGTTGCGTTCATATTCGAAATGAACTCTCAGATAAATAAGCATACATCTCGCTTGGGAGCTATTACATACGGACGATGAAACAAAAGAGAGCTACTACGTATGTTTCGATGTTTCCCAATCTTCAGCAAATGGTCCCCCTGGCACTATTGATCCCAATCATCTCCAAAAATATACTACACTTTTGCCTATTTTCCATTGCTTTGCCATTCTGCAGTATATTTCAAAAGTATTTGACATCAAGAATGCATCAGTATACAACCGTCTTCTAAAATTAAGACCTCTACGCACTGTTTGTACTGGTCACTGTTTCCACCTGGCCGCTCGCTCTCCCTTCGAGTGATATTCGCATCCAGTGGACGTGTGTTGCCAAAAAGGCAGGAGCAATGGGGTGGGTGATTGGGAGAAGAGCTAGCGGTGACCGAGACTTGGAATTGATTCACTTGAAGGGTGATAAACTATGAAGCGTAGAGAATGTATCGCTGTGCCTCGATGGGATGTGAGGGTAGGGAAGCTATTGGGTCTCCTAGATATCGTCATGGAGTTTGCATGACTTTTGCGTCTGATCTGCGCGAAAGTAACGTATTAGTAACGAAACGTATTAGTAATGTATTAGTAACGTAAAGTAACGAAAGACTGTATTTGAAAGGGGACTAGGCTGAAGGATGATAGAAGCTGTAGCTGGTGGATACCTACTAGATAGACGCAGGGGCGACGGTAGGGGTTGGATGGGATTAGGAGGCATAGGACGGAGCCTAGCAGGTTGTGGAAGGGATCCCATCCGAGACTAAAGGAGTACTGTCGGGATCTGGATGGTATTTTTGCAGAGTCTGAATGATTTGTGAGTCTTCATCTTGCAGGGGTATGAGCTGGATATGGACAGTGGTCATAATAAGGTTCGGGTGGAGTTTGTGCAGGGTTCGTACGAAATTTATTCCTTAGCACAGAGGGTGTGAGGCGGAGAATGAGAGGGTATGAGAAGAGGATAATTAGGGAGTCAGCTACATAATCAGCTGTTAACAGATTTTTCAGCACATTTTTGTACTTTTTCGAGTGATTTTATTTGCCATAAACGACATGAGTCCCAACGCATGGATCCATATTCCAATATCAGCCGTACTAAAGATGTGTACCCTAATTCTGTAGATTTTCCATTTCCTTTCCTTACAATTCTAATTAAAAATCGTTAATTTCTTCTGAACCCTTTTGACTACGTAATTTGCACGTCCTGCCCATCCCAGGTCTTCATTTCGTACAATTTGCAAATATTTACAGCATTTACCTGGCGACCTAATTTCCCAAATTATATTTGATGTCAGTCTTTCTAGAGGCTCATCTTGACAGAGAACGGCATGAGAAGAAGAGAACAGAAATATAAAAAATTGATTGCAGTTAACGGTGAAAAATGCAGGAGTGCGCAAATGGTTAGTCGTGAGCGATCAAGCTCCCTGGAGGAGAGAACGGACATGCATGAATAGTAGAGGAATGGAAAGTTTAGTACTGCAACCGGGAACAGCGTCACTTACGATATTAATCGAATTATTGAAAGGGATAGTGGGATAACTGTAGATAATAATCTCAATTGCCTGTCGACAACTGAAATTTCACGAATTTACATCGTGGGAGTAATGAAAGAAGACCCTCAGCGCCGGAAAGTTCGAACAAAAGGGGCTGCTCTTGCTTTCGATGAACACGAAATGTGAATCGCGGGTAGTTTGTAATTCATGAAGAAGTTAAAGAACGAAAGTGAGTTAGCCAGCGTGGATAGTCGAGGTCACTAAGGCTGAAGGGCCGGAGCTGTCTCGGCTAGAAGGGTTGTGAGTTCGAATGCCATCTTGGGATATTGTTTATGTGTGTTCGTGTTGTCCCTACGTGTTCTTTCTACTGGTTCCCTACAGTTAAAGCAATCACTGTGATCGGTATATGACCAAGTTGTTAAAAAACGATTTTAAAAAAGTGAGCCTGAAATAAAAATCGTGGCAAGAGACAAGATTTTTTTACTGTGGCAAGAGAGAAGACTGTTTTACCCCTGAAACAAAACGTCGAAGCATAGTGTCGAAGACTTCAGACGTGATTTCCCATAAAAACACAAAAAGGGGCACCATCTGTCGGAAACGATGACGGTTTTTGGGAGATATTGGTGGTCCACTCTCTTCCAACAGCAAACATTATTCACACAGATAGATATTGCAAAATTCTTGGAAGATTAACAGCTACCATTAAACGGAAGCGTCCATATCTCCAGTGTTAAGTGTTGCTATTACACAACACTCGTTTTCATTCCACTATTCATCGACTATTATTTTCTGTTACTATTAAAGTGAGCTCAATTTGTTCACTCTCCATAGTTCCCAAACTCATCGAGCGGTCGGTCGAGAGGATGGGCAGGAGCGAGAGAGGTCGGGACGGGGAGCTGGAGGACGGGCAGAGGGGGGGAAAGTGAGTGAGTGGGTGGTGGTGGCGGGCGGAGAGGATGTGGAAGGGCGAGTGGATGGGAGGGGGAGAGTGTGCGAACGGATAGAAGAGCTGGCGGGTGAGAGGGCGATTGGGAGAATGGGAGGGAGAGCGGGCAGCGGGGGAATGGGCGGAAGGAAAGCGCTTGGAGGCTGTGGGCCTTGGGGCCTTGGAGGTGGGGTAGCAAGTGAGTGGGTTGGAGGGCCAGCAGGGTGGAGGACGAGCGGGCAGGTGGGCGAGCGGGCGGCAGGGCGAGCGGGCGGCAGAGCGAGCGGGCGGCGGGGCGAGCGGGCGGCAGGGCGAGCGGGCGGCAGGGCGAGCGGGCGGCGGGGCGAGTGGGCGGCACAGCAAGCAGGTGGCAGGGCGAGCGGGGCAAGTGGGCGGCTAGGCAGGCGAACGGGTGGGCGAGCGGGCTGGGGCAGGGAGCCGGGAGAACGAGCGGGGGGAAGTAGGCGCGTGGCTGCACGTGCCGGCGCCTCCACCTACGTCTCGTCCGCGCGCCTGCCCTGCCTCCCTGCCGGCCGCCGCTTTACAGCCGCAGCGCCTTTCGCCCTTATTGTCTCTCCGCGGCGAGGGGCGCCGCCCGCACGAATCAAAACTCGCCATCGCCCCGCCCCTCCCTCCCGCTCCACACGCACAGGCCGACCGACGGCTCACCCAGCCGCCCCCTCATCCTGCCAGTCGGCTCAGGTCCCCAATCGGGCTAAAAGTTCTGCTCCGTTCTTATTTGTTTAGGGATTTTGAAACAATCTCGACACGTACAGTTTCAATCTTCTTTCGCACCAGTCAATGTTTCTCTAGACTCTCGTTTATTTACATTCATTTCTATGTTGCGGAAAGAATATAACATTCCTCACACCTTTATTTACAAGTTGTTCGGCCATTCATAGAGATTTTATCAGGTTATTTTTCACTTTTTTCCTCCAAAATTAATCCACTTTAAAGTTTAAACTAACTTCTGTTTTCGGAAATTAATCATTTTACAACGATTGTTTTCATGTGAACTATTCATCAAATTCCCGGAATTTTCATTGTTATTCATTTGAACAGAGAAGTAAATCTCATTTAAAAGCTTTGAATGTGCTCGTACTTTCCCCAAATGTATATAAAAACTAAATACATTTTCAGTTGTGTAATTAACAACCGACTTTGTATTTCACGCCTTTGCAACAAACAGTCGCTCGTTTTTCTCCCCGACAAAATCTATCTTTCAGCATGCATCCTCCACCTTACGTCTCTCTCCAAATACTGAATGTTTCTTTCAACCTTTCAAAATGCAATCTACAACATCTACAAATTGAAACATACTCTCCTATCTCATTATATCTTACATATTCCGCTTCCTACATGCCGCCCTCAAATTCGCTCTTCATATTCGGCACTAAACATTCCACTCCCCACATACCGCCCTCCACATCCCCTCTGCAAATTCCACCCGCCACATTCCACCCTGCACGTTCTACCCTCCACGTCTCCTCCCCCCCACGTTCCGCCCTCCACGTTTCCTCCTGCTCGTTTCGCTCTCCTCGTTTCGCCCTCTTCTTTTCACCCTCCTCGTTTCGCTCTCCTCGTTTTGCCCTCCTCGTTTTGCCCTCCTCGTTTCGCCCTCCACGTTTTGCCCTCTTCGTTTCGTCCTCTTCGTTTCTCCCTCCTCGTTTCGCCCTCCACATTCCGCCTCTGCGTTCATTCTCCTTCGAATTCGGTCCTCCACATTCCCCCTTTTCCATTCTGCCCTCCATATTTCGCCTTGTGCATTCTCCACGTTGTGTTCTCTTCATCCCGCTCTCCAAGTTACGTTCTCCTCATTGCGCCTTCCACACACCACACCCCCCTCTCCCCATTCCCTCTGCATTTTTCGTCCTCCACGTTCCGCAATCCTCGTTCTGCTTTTGGACGTTCTGCCCTCGACGTACTACTCTCCATGTTCCGCCTACCACGTTACACCATACACATTCCTCTCTGTACATTCCGCCTTCCATATCCCCCTACACGTTCCATCCTCCACGATCCGTTTTCCATGTTCCACTCTCCACGTTCCAATCTCTATGTCCCACCTTCCATATTCCTACGTGCACGTTCTGCTCATTCCATGTTTCGCATCATGCAAGTTCTTCCCTATATAATATGGCATCTTCCATTCTCATCCCGCTATCCGTATTTCTTCCTCCTCATCCTGTCAGCAGACTCAATTCTCTGCTCTGCGTCTCAATCAGCACATTTTCTCCCCATGGCGCCCTCCACTCGCGAGAGAATCAGCTCCTTCAAGAGCCGAGCAGGGGGCGTGCGTTGCTTAGCACGGTTAGAGTTCCTAGATACAGAGAGAGGCGCAAACGCTGCCATTTAATATCCACCCATCCGACAACCCCGTCAGACACCAAACAGTAACTGAAGGGAAATTAAAATAATTGGTGACATTATCAAGATTTTCAATATTAATATTGGTTTGGGGTAGTTCACGGTTCTCAACATACAGAATACCACATTCTCCATTTTTCTGACAACTGGACATAAAATGGCGGGATCGGTGGAACAATGGAATGGGTTACTCTCTGTATCTAGGGATTCTAAGCACGGCTGCTGAGGAAGCCGAAACTCGCAATGAGACGATGCGTGCGCGTTCACACTTCGGACACCGGCAGGCGCGCGGTGGGGCTGCTGGACACGAAACGCGCATGCGCTGGCTGCAGCGGCCGCCCTCCGCCAGAGAGCTCTGCGATCACCAGAAGGAAATGTCTGTGAATGATGCCTTTTGAATGTACCAGATCAACGTTAATTTCACCGGATTAGGCCTCGAAGTACGCTCTATTGTTGTTTCCAGTGGCGCACATCTACGCAATGCCTCCTACAGCCGGAGTGTAAGCAGCACAGTTTCGAATATAAGGCAGACGTCTGCCTTCATAAATATGTCACCTGGCTCAGAAAGAATTGTTTTGCTTGATAACCCGGTTTTTTTAATATTAATAAATACGTATTTCCACATACTGTTAATAAATACAACTCATTTCCACATACTGTTGTTGTTAAAACTAAAAAATGTTCACTTTAAGTTTAATGATAACTTGTAAAATATTCTTCGGATTAAAGCACAGGAACTGATTCTGTCTCATGGCTAAAATAATCTTCAAACCGCAAGCATTTAAAATATCATAATTGAGTTAATAAAATCTAGTATGAAAGGGCTCGATTCATTTATCGTCTTTTATAGAGAAGTGACTCTCAAGAAACATCTGAAAAAGTAAAAAATTAATAAATGAGAAGCGCAAGATACAAATTCGAAAACCGATCAAATTAAATGCTTGTATAAGAAAACATTGTGAAGAAACGATTAGGCTCGAAACATGATCACTTTTCTTAATCAAGATCTGCAAGTTAATTGTAAAAGCACGAAACATGATCACTTTCTTAATCAAGATCTGCAAGTTAATTGTAAAAGCAGACCTTTAACGTATATTTCTGCGCGTGATAAATATTGTGTCACGGCGTGCATATTTTGTAAATGACTAAAAAGAAAGCGATATCGAATATTGGCTATTTTCATTTAAAAACAATTATTTGAAAATTCTAAATTATTTAGTTATTGCTGTACCCAGAGGTATATTTCCTAACTAGAAAGTAAAAATTTGAAAAATGGTCATGCAAAGGCAAATTAACAGAATTTTACTTTCCAACATTTATACATGAATTCAATAACGATTTCTCATATATAAAATAGAAATTAGTTTTATCTCTAGAGAAGACTGTGCGAGCCAAAAGCAAAGTGACATTCAAAACATTAAATATGATGTAGATAGGATCTCGCTGTGATCTCGCTGTGATGGAGCGTACGATAGATACATAGATATAATTGAATATATAAATAATAAATAATAGAAATAATTGAATGATTCATTGGCATGAAAAATATGGATGAAATCAACGTATATTAGGTTGAACAAAACAGGGTAATTTTTTGGTTAAACTTCAAGACCTTATTTAATTAAGAGGTTAGGTCTGAGACTACCATTGTAAACATAGTCACCTTTGCAAGGTAATTATGTATAAAACAATTGCTGATATGTGACAAAATAGCGAGGAACTATTTGCAAAGTCACATGGATGAAGATGCAAATTTGATTTCTCACTATCACACAAACATTAACATTAGTCAGTCATTCCAGTTCTGTTGGAATATTTACAATGTACACCCATCTTTCGTATGATTTACACAAATAAAAAAATATGCCTAGACGTGCAACTGATTTTAAAAAAAAATTCGCATTATTCACATAAAATTTGTATTATACATTGCTAATGAGTTTCTCGCGTAAAAAAGTTGTTCAAAAATTTGTCGTAAAATGCTCAGAATCCCACGCCCCCGTAAAAGGTTCTTAAAAAATACAGAATAGTCATTTTACGCTCCCCTGCGCCCAGTTCAAAGGAACAAGGTCGTACCACCCTTTTCCGCGATGATACTGTCCCAAGGGCGAGATTTTTTGGTAAACGGCTGAAGTACCGTAATAAATTTAGTCTGCCAGAAGAAGCAAAACTTGAATCTTTCCCCTCTCCAATAAAACCGTTCTTTACTCGGTACAATATAAAGCACCGCGCACATTGTTGTAAATAACATCCTGAGCCTGAGAATAGCGCTAGTGTCTCATGCACACTAACTCCACAAGTACCACTCCGCACTCAGCCTAATTATCACTTGAGCTCCACACCACCAGACTTGCTGCAGCTGATTACGATTTTATATTACGAGTATATAAGTGTTTCCAAAATAATGAACCACGAAACTTAATGTTTAGAGAGCCGAGTAAAAGTGTTCTTCGTCAATCGCTGTGATCTTGCCAGTACAGAAGTTCAGAAATAAACTTAATGCAGATGCGAACTGTTATGAATCATTATGATCTGTTTGTTTCCAATTGCTCTTCACCACTCAGAGGTTCAAATTCCGACTGAACCATACGGAATCGACGGTGGACAAAGACGGTGCACCCCAGTTTTCTCCGAATTCTTGTTTTATATAATATTGTATCATTTAATATTGTATTAATTATTTGAATTAATATTGTGTAATTTATTTTAGAATTTCGTAGAAATGTTGTGAATGTTTAATGTGATTATGAGTGGATCACTTCCCAAACCGAACAGTGTTCGAAGGTCAAAAATTATTTTTATAAACTGATTAAGACATTCGTTAACAAATCTCTACTGTTCTTTCTCTCACACCGACAGAGGTGGCTCAGTGCATCCGACCGGGAGGTCCTAGGTTCGGGTCCCAACGGCGGCAGGATTTTCGACACTAGCTTGTCAGCTAGATCGAATTCAGTCGCTATCTAGAGGAGAATTCTAGCGGCCGGCCGCTCTGATTGGTTGTTTTCCGTGGTTTCTCCGATCAAGACCAGGTGAATGCAGGAGCAATACTCTAACAAGCGGACCACGGACCGTGCGCGATATTTCCTTCCTCTTCCTTGTCCTATCCTCAGCCCTTACACACACTTACAATAACATGCATTACACTACCACACACGCCGGGAGACCGGTCAGGGGCTTAGAGCTGGTCCCGCTGGGGCGGTGCCCCGCTGTTGCGAAATAGTTAGGGCAAATCCCGCTAGTCGACGGTAGGTCAGCACCGGATCTCGCGATCTAACAAGGAAGATCACCGCCAACCCCCCGATGAAAAATATGCACTACATTTACGTGACTAACGACGTTAGTAGTTGACGCGCTAGGAATCATTAACAATTATTCAATCCTTCTTTCATTCAGAGAATGAAATTTGCCTTGACGTCCTTTTGTCCTAGTTCACGAATACAGTAGCAACAAAAACATATTCATTATTTTGATCCTCAGTTCCTAGCCGTTTTAGCCATTCTTGGGATGACTGGTGTGAATGGATGGATGATGGTATGATTTTAATGATTGAGCTGATGTGGAATGAGAAGTAGATGAAACGAGATACTCTCGAGAAAACACGCCAAGAGCTCGCTTTGTCCATCACTAATTCTGGATTTGAATACTATCCCTGGCGATTGAATGAGTGGTTTGAACGTTCAGCACTGGTCATTCCAGCAGCAACAAAAAAAATAAGCAACAAAAACAACAACAACCAACAACAATATCGTCTCCACCGCTCAGGTACCTGTGGTCACCTACTCCTCTCCCACCTTACGCACAGCAACCGACTTGACCATCGACCTTTTTCACCGCAGAAGGATAAATGTCACACTAGGTATTTAGAATAAAACAATTAGCTGTGTAATCATCAACCGACCATCTGCACTATCTATGACCGTTCTCGTCTATGTAAATGATCAGGCAGATCCCTACGAGGCATACTCAGAAAGTGAGTTTCGCTAAGTGAATTCTTCCCCTTGTTCATAAAAGAAAACACAATTTCTCGGCGAACTTTATAGTAGCAGGTACTGCATATGTTGAATACATTTTCCACGTACCACATTACGTGTGCACATATAACGCATTTTCCAGTCCACACTCTCCGTAACTCTGATATGCGCAATCCTGACTGGAAAGGAATTTCTTGAGGTGTATGAAAAGGTGGAAGATGCTGGGGAGGGGGTCGAGATTCGGACTATAGGGTGGATGGCCAAACCCTGTCAGCGGAACCGCAGCAGATCTGTTGTGAATCGAGCCCTGTGTGGCCACCCTAGTTCCAATCTCGTTCCCAGCTATTTCCGTATTTTCTTATGCGTCAATACATTCCTTGCTCATCAGTATTGCGGGATCATAACAGAGTCACCACATCTCAGTGAAGCAGAGTGGAAAATTAGTTAAACATGCGCTGTATCCACTAAAGTTACCCCATGAAATAGTTTTGTTTTTGTTGACAATCTGAGGAAACTTCCTTTCTGAATGTGCATCGTAGAATATCCTTGCATTCGCGCATACCGCAATATCCTTGCATATACCGACTTCATCCCGTGATCAACTTTTCTTATGACGTTTACCTACCTCCCCAAAAATGTTAAATTATGCCAGACTGCATCTTGCAAGAAACACATGCATGTCCTTTTAGAGCACTGTCAACGTTCAAAACCACGCTTAAGTGTTTGTGTAAACCAAACTTGAAACCTCCTATCACGAGTATCTTCTTGCTCCGCTGACTTAACACATACATTTCCCAAGATTTTATCATATCCATCTGTGTTCACGGTTGTCTCTGGACTGGTGCGAGAACATCTATTTGCGCTACTTATGAATTTTACTCCTTCCAAACACGGGATGAACGAAGCAGTCAGGCTATGCCTTCTCCAGGTAAGGAGCGGCGAAAGCGGATTAGGTGGGTAGCGGGGATGTGTGAACCCTGCGTGGGCTATTAGCCAACACTTCATTTATTTCTACCGGGAGGATAAATCCACAGGCCGTGCCTTTTTGGGGAGGTAGGTAAAGCGGATGGGAAAAGTTGATCGCGGGGTGAAGTCCGTATATCCCAGGCGCGATTGCGAGGACATTCTACGACTCGCATTCAGAAAGTACGTTTGCCTAGGTTGTCAACAAAAACAAAACAAGTGCATGCGGAAACTTTAGTGAATACAGCGCAATTTGCACTAATTTTCCACGTATATTTGATTACATACTCCGCGTCACTGTGATGCTCGGTAACTTAGTTACAATCCACCCAATATTTCGGATCTCGTCTCCACCGATTTTCATATTTTCTTACAACTCAAGAAATGCCTGACCGGCTAGTATTACACATATTAAAGATACGCAGAGTGTGAATTGGAAAGTGTGCAATATGGGCACGCAGTGTGTGGAAACCTAGGCTTCTTGCCTTTATTCTCACGCTCCGCGTCCGAAACACACACTTTGGGCTTTTGGTATCCGGATCCCGCCGCGACGCCGTAATTCCTCTCGGAAACCTCCCCATTCAATGCCTGGGTCGGGCCGCCCCGCCAGCTCAGAGTTACTGGCTTTCGAGACCAGTACCGGAGTCGAAACAGTGCGCCACTCACAATGTGCCGGGACAAGACTCTCTTCTATGCCCGAAGTATCGGGCCACTGCCACGACGAAGCCAAGTGCACAACTGGGGGACATGCGGGCTAAGGCACGAAGGTTCGAGGACCCCAACCCGTCTCCTCACTACCTACACCTTCAATCCATCGATGTGAGTACTGCGGGATCTAGGCAACCTGTCAGGGGTTTCATGGTCTTGTATAAGTGGGATCCAGAGCATTCCGAAGAAGTCCTTTGCCCAATTCCGCCCTAAGGTCCGAAAGCTAGAGTCCCAAGTGGTTGGTCACCGAGCAAGCCCGTCAAAACAGGGCTTGGCACCGCCTACTCTCCGCCTCCACCTTGAAGCTAACGACGCGAGTGCCGCCGAGTAACTCGGGTGTGAGTGAAAGTCACCTCTTCCACTAACAGCCTCAGCTCTTACGACCCGACCGCTCCCCCTGCGGGGAGTGGGCAGCAGGGATTAGAGAAAAGTGACCACGGGATGCAGTCGGGCGACTCCCATCGCGCCGGCTGGGTGCGTGGCTCGCGGCGCCGTCGGCCGCCGCAGCGCGCGCTCTGCGCCGGAGCTGTCGGAGGGCCGCGCGGGCGGCGCGGGCGGCGCGGGCGTGCACGGGGGCCTCCTTCTGAATGGCCAGATCGAACCTCCGGCGCGGCGCCCGCCCGCGCGCCTGCGCGCCGCCCAAGCACACGCCACTCGCCCCACTCGCCCCCCTCTCTCTCTCTCACTCTGAATAATGGACCAAAACACTTGTTCTTGAGAACATATTAACTGCGGAGACTAAAAATAGGACAGCTTATCTCCTTCTTTTAATCTTTTTTTTTTATTTTTGTGCCGGGAACAAATGAAGTGGGCAGTGTGTTTCCGGGCTTCCTGTTTGCTTTTCATGGAGTTTACTATTCGCTGCAAGCGTACCGTATCGGCGATTTCAACGCCAAGATTCCTCTACCGTGAAATCGTTTCTTCAAAGGGTAATGGAATTTCTCATTAGGAAGAAAGAATTTCTGCCCCCACATTTCTTTGCGAATTACAACATAAGAATAAAATCTAAAAAAAAGTGCATGTTGTGTTATCGTGCGGAAGTAATGAGTGCAGTGATATTTGTTTCGTGAATCATACCTCATTATTCTTGCCACGTTTTCCGCATATCCGCATCATCAACGATACAAGCTAATTACAAAATAGTTTTTCACCAAATCTCCGTTCGGCGCCCTCAGTAATCTCGAACATGCGTACCAGTGTGAACATCCGCACATTACTCGCTCTGTCAGCTATTCACGACTAAGCCAGCCCCGCACAAATCCATCGACACAAACAGGACTCTGGTAAAACCCAGGCGTTCAACTGAAATCGACCGGGAAAGTACAGGAAGCGAAAATAGATGATTAACATGCCATCTACACGCTTCGTTCGAACCTTATTGAGCACGTAGTTCGTTACTTCCCGCGCGAGATGGCGCACAAGTAGTTCTTGATCTCGCCACTTATCGCTGGTGCGAGGGCGGCCCTCGGAGGGTGCGCCTCGTGCTGCCATCTCAGCGGCACGCCCCCGCCCCCGCCCCCGCCGCGCCCTCTCGCGGGCCGATTCAAACGCGCCCGCGCCCACATGCGCCGCCAGCGGGTTCACGACTGACGCGCTACGAGTTTTTTTGACGAACATTTGGATAAATGGAACGCTTGTCGGATGCACAGGTGGTGATGGCTCAAAAAGTTGTCACTGTTCGAGTTAAGCCATATCTTTACTTGTATGTTTTGGAGCAAAATGTGGAAAATTTGGCGTTAGCTGAATTCACCGATCTTTTATATTAGTCTGGAAGGCCGAAGGTAAGAGCTTGGCCGTTGACGTGAAAGTGAGCGACCAAAGCAAATCAAATTGATGGTCAATTTGGTGATAAATTTGACGGACACGCTATAAACTTTTTGGCAAACAGCTCAATCATATGAATAAATACAATGTGAGTGCATACATGTGATGATTCAAAAAGTTGTAATTGGTATTTCGAAGTCGAGTTAAGTCGTATCTATAATTTGGAGTAAAATGTAGGAAATTTGGCGTTGGCTGGATTCACGGATGTTTTCTGTTAATCTGAAAGGGAGAACTTAAGAGTTTCGCCGTTGACTTGGAAATGAGCGACCGAAGCGAATCAAATTGGCCGTGTCAATTTGGCGATAAATTTGACAACTATACGTATTTTAGAAATGAATAAGTTTATGTGAAAACAAGAAATTTAGAGACGAATGTGCAACACATAAGAGATAAATGAAAAATAATTAACATAAAAGTAGTGTTCGAAGTTAGATATTACGAAATGAAACAAGTAAAAAACAAAAATATAGTATTCCACAGAATAAGTCTTTAGTTTGTTTTTTAACTCCGAAAACTGAATATCATATTCCACAACACTATAAAAGGCTTAGGGATATAGGGCAATTTTTTATCATTTTAAAAGTGTATAACATGATTATAATATTATAGGGAATTACACAGAAAAGTGCTTGATATAAAACTGTTAACTGAAACTTTTAAGTAGTGTCATCTGTTTTCCTTTGCAGCAGGATAAAAGTTGACACTGTTAATGACAATTAAATTTTAGAAAAAAAATCAACACTACACTGTGAAGTAATGTTCAAAAGAGCACAAAAAACAACAGAATAGGTACTTTCCAACGAGACCAGACCTACAGCTGGATCACGCGGGGGCAATCAGGTTTCGCCAATTCTCCTACCTAGCCCACATTGAAACAGAAAACATTGTAAGGGAACACTTATAGACGGTATTACTCCCGTCACTGATCATTGGACTGAAAACATTTTATTTTACAACATATAACATTTTTTACAGCTTTTTCTCCCAAACTACTTTTTTTAAGAAAAGTCCATAAGTTGACTTTCGTGTCCCTGAAGATGACTTCATGAATTCAGTTAATTTTTGTTACTGAAGTCCTTTCACAATAATTTCTCGTAAGATATTGGATTTATTCCGAAAGCAGTGTGAATGAACATGTGTCCGTTTTCCCTGGAACTAATATTTATATATTTTCAAGCAATCTCGTCTTTTTATACCGCTCTGAGAATAGATCTAACGTCGAATAGTCATATTTCTCATTACTCAATTGCAATACGTGTAAAGTAAAATGCAAGAAACTTATTAGTTATTGACTACAAATTATGTAGTTTTTCCCAAATAATAAGAGATGAATGATTTTTTAATGGAGGAAAATATTTGGTTGTAAGTAAACAAAAATATTATCTCAAGCAAATAAAAATGATTTCTATCTTCTGATACTCAGTTTTTTGCATTGATGTTGTTCGAATTAAGATAAATTAATTTCAGTTCTTTTAATACAGAATGATATTTATTACATCATATTTACAAATTATAAATTAGGAAATGACGTATTTAAATCAAAACTTTTCAATTAGTATAATTATTTTTAATGACGAGCTTTAAATAATTACTGGTGTAATTTCTCGAAGCTTCACCTTGGCGCTTTGAATTGAACCCCTTTCTTCTCGATGGTTTTTTCTAACACCGTACACTTTTCTATAAAATTCTTATAAACCCGAACACAAATTGCAATGGAAATTTTTCCTGATTAATTTATATCTTTCTTTCGCAAAAAAGGCCTTATACTTTATTTCATCGCAAGTTGTGAGAGGCTTGAAATCATATTATGGCGCGGAAACCGATACTCGTTTATATTTATTTACGCATTAATTATTAAACAAAGCTGTAAAATGAATGAGTATAAAATAATGCGATAATAAGTAAAATTCAGCACTCGATTTACTGGCAAAGAATATTTTGAATTTCTGAACGTGAATACATTTCCCGTGCTTTACTTTCGCTTTTAATTTATTCCATTATCACACCGTTCTGATGGTTGACTGTCACGCAAAAATTGATGTTTTACTAAAGGAAAAATGAGTCGGAATTCTTAAAAGATGTCTAATATTGTTCAAACGTCCTAATACGGAATTTTATTGTTACAGATGTCAATAAATGCGAACATTGTAGATCATTTATTTTAATATCAAGTTAATAATAAACTGAATTGAATATATAAGCTTATATTCAACCTTACACGAGTCTGATTTTTCGAGTTTAACTTATTTAGAAACCGCAAAAGAGGGGTGAATGCTGGAAAACCCTAACAGTGAGGTAAACAATTTGAAAATATGTTTTGTTATGACTGATACGCGCCGGCCCAGATTTTATTGCACTGTGCTATCCGAATTCCTACAATATCTTATCTCCAAATTTCTTATATTTTGCAGTTTCTAAGGGTAGATGTGTTGTTCATATATTGACCATTCTGACCAAAATAACGCTTAGATTCCATCCATAAAGGAAATATATGATGCCTTTTTAAAGTACATGTAATTTGGACAGTCAGTAAATTTGTTGTTCAACAACATTCGTCTTTCATTTATTCTAAGCATGTAGGTAATTAGTGTCAGCGCAAATGTGGTTAATTGTCAAGACCGACCGTTAATTGTAATTTAAGAAAATATACGTTCGAAATGTAAATGCACACTACTTACGAGCAAATATTATTCACAACCTAATTTGTTGTTCGATGTATTGTCGCAAATTATTAAAGCCATTTTTGGATCCACTCTTTCTCTTTAATATTGCCCGAAATATTGTGTTCTTAATATTATTTTAATGGGCCCGGGGCGCGTGGGCCGGCGCTGCTATCGGCCCATCTCCCATATGCGCGTCCGCGTCGCGCCCATTTTTGCTTCCGTTCGCCTCCCCGTCATCAATCTTCGTTTCGTTATTTGTAGTTTTTCGTGAACTCGCAACTACAGGGTCGGGTGTTAGAGGCGGGCGCCGGATTAGTTTTAGGACTACGCCGGTGGAAGGAAAAGGCGGTGGGGGATGGGGTTGTATAATGACGTCATATCCGGCGGGGGCCGGGGGGAGGGGCAGGGCTGAGGGAGAGGGCAGAGGGCGGCTCAAAAAGGCGAAGGGAGAGCGCGAGCGAGAGGAGACGAGCGGTGGTTGAAACTTGGCAACGGTGTAGTAAAGCTTTTCCCTTCCGACACAGAAATCAATGCGAGACTCCGGGCGTACTAGCCGTTGTGAAAACATGCGGCCGCTCTCTATAAATAGCAGTTGGGCGGCTGGCGGCCGGGGGTTGGCCGACTGACCGCGGGCACGCCGTTACCCCCGTCCCCTCTCCGACATCGCCCCTACCCCCTTTCCCCGCCCCCGCCACCCTACGCCGCCCCCGACGCCACGTGCCCCGCGGAACGCCACGTTAACGCCCGCCGCGCCGCCCCCGCTTCCCCCACCACACCCGCACCTCCGGCCAGACGCCGCTGCCGCCGCCACCCCCGCCCCGCCACAGCGCCCTTCCTCGCACCCTCCCCGCACCCGCTCCAGCACCCGCTCCGGCACCCCTCCAGCGCTCGCACACGCTTCCACTTCCACCGCTGATGTTTTCAGAACGGCTCTCTCCGAAGAATGCGCGCAAAAATGCTGCTCTATTGCCCGCCGCTCTTCCCGCCGATGCATACAAATTTGAACAAAGACGAGATGGAGAATGACTATGGCGTTGTAACAAAGAATCTCCAATGAAACCACTTTACGATAGAGTCAGATATCCTCTTGTGTGTTCCGAACGATGTACAGGCACGAGTCAAATGGTATATGTAAATTGTTTGCCGTATAAAACGGCGTGCTAACTAGAGTGTAGTTGATGCACGTTGACTGAAACTAACTTCATTTTAGTGACGTGGTTTACGTGACTACACTACTTAGAAACTCAAATGTTTTAGACACTCATGACATCTTATGAACCGTGTTGGCTGACTCTCTTTAAAACCTCTTTCTGAAAAAAGCAACTATCAAAATTGTTTCTCTGTGTTGATGTAGGAACTTAATCTGTAATCCCACAAAATATATTTAAAACCAATGAGTTTAGCAATTTCTATTCTTATGAATGCCAATTTTCTCAATAACCACATTATTTTATTTACGTTGTTGACCCGGATACACACTTTGAAATTTCGGTAAACTAATCACGTTACTAACTGATCACTAATCACTTAAAAAAAGAAGAACAAATTGTTTTTGTGACATTGTTGTTTATATGTCATACTCACATATATGAATACTTCTAATATCTCTAGAAATATTATGAGCAATTTTTACAAATCATATTTACAAATGATGCTTGAAAACACAGAATATTGCGTCTTGATTCGCTTCAATCCTCATTTGTTTGGCAATTTTCATTATTTTGTTTTATATCATTTATGTTACTGTTTATTTTATTTAATTGAGAAGTAATTATTTTATCTATTAGTATTCAGTAAAAGTTTAATTTTTTAGTAATGTTCAAATTATTTAACGTGTTCGAGATTATAAACAACCAGTGATCTGCAGAAGTAAAAATGCTCCTGAACAATACCATACAAAATGATTTTTCCCAAAAACTAACCTGCACACTACTCAAGAATAATAAATAAAACATTCCCTTATAACCTGAAATAAGTTAAATACTGTAACAAAAACAGTCTGTTCAACAGTTTTTTACATAGTTACTGTTTCATGGTGCAACTCGTGAATAGCAAAAAATTAATAGCGAGCGGCCTTTTGCTCGGAGCCTTGCAGTCTATGATGTTATTAATGTCGTAAACAGTGGCGCACTGATTATGAGAATTCAGTCGATACGCGCAGTATGATAATAGGTGGAATAACAGTATCAATTATGTGCATCGTTCAGTCAAAATCTAAACTGTTTCATTGCTTTTGGATACTTCCCGAGTTCCTGAGGATGTAATAAGATCATAGGCACCTCTCACATGGCTGGAGGCTGCATAGTTTTCTTTTAATTTTACGCGCATTGGAAATTAGTAATTACATCTTCGAATTTAATTGTTCTCTCTCGAAACGTAATTAAACTTGTTCCAACGCGAGGTAAATGCAACTAATCTCAATTGTAACTAAGTTTCTTCTTTTCTTATTTACGTAAGTGTCTGTTGTTCAAAATTGATTCATTAAACATTATATGGTTACCTTCCAATTACAATTACAACTTCATGCCTGACACGTATGATAATTTTAAAACGATCGCAATGATTTTCTAAGGTCATACACTTCGGGATGTTTGGCGTTTCTTGAAATTGCTTGAAAGCAATGTAGTATTCGGCGGGCAGAGTGGTGGTCGTGTGTGAGTGACACGCCGCTGAAGGAGACCCTCGGCGCGGCGGGCGAGATCGTCACCGCGCCCCAAGCCGGCGCAGGCGCAGCCCCAGAAAGCCCACAACGCAGGGGAGATTAGGCGACGGAGGAAGTGTAAGAGCGTCTTATTGCTGCAGACACGACACGGCACGACACGTCAGCGCCAGCGGGGATTAAAGATCGCGCGCCCCGCCCCCTGCGCGCTGAGCCGTTTCTTCATGCGTTCATCGGGGCGGGAAGGGACGACGGGGGCGGCGGGGGGCGGGACGGCACGCGGCGCGGCGGGACTGGACGGGGAGGGACTGGACGGGGCGGAACTAGACGGGGCGGGACTGGACGGGGTGGGACTGGACGCGGCGGGACTGGACGGGGCGGGACTGGACGGGGCGGGACAGGACGGGCGGGACTGGGGGCGGGACTGGGGGCGGGACTGGACGGGGCGGGACTGGCCGGGGCGGGACTAGACGGGCGGAACTGGGGGGCGGGACTGGATAGGGCGGGACTAGACGGGGCGGGACTGGCCGGGCGGGACTGGGGGGCGGGACTGGCCGGGCGGGACTGGGGGGCGGGACTGGACGGGTCGGGACTGGACGGAGCGGGACTAGACGGGGCGGGACTGGACGGGGCGGGACTAGACGGGGCGGGACTGGACGGGGCGGGACTGGACGGGCGGGACTGGACGGGCGGGACTGGGGGGCGGGACTGGACGGGGCGGGACTAGGCGGGGCGGGACTGGACGGGGCGGGACTGGACGGGGCGGGACTGGACGGGGCGGGACTGGACGGGGCGGGACTGGACGGGGCGGGACGGAACGGGGCGGGACTGGACGGGGCGGGACTGGACGGGCGGGACTGGGGGGCGGGACTAGACGGGGCGGGACTGGCCGGGCGGGACTGGGGGGCGGGACAGGGGGGCGGGACTGGGGGGCGTGACTGGGGGCGGGACTGGGGGGCGGGACTGGGGGGCGGGACTGGGGGGCGGGACTGGGGGGCGGGACTGGGGGGCGGGACTGGGGGGTTGGACTGGACGGGGCGGGACTGGACGGGGCGGGACTGGACGGGGCGGGACTGGACGGGATAGATTTTTTTCGGTATTAATGAATGATATACATCGTGATATCATTTAACAAGAACAGGAGTTTATTCCCATACAATACACACACTTCGAAAATTAACTGACCACCATACGTGGAAAAGCGCTACTATAGTGAATAGTTACATCTAAAACAGAGCCGGATTTACCAACAAGCTCCATCCATGAGGGGTCTCGCACTTCGGAAAAATATGCATAACATACATCTATTATGTAAAATAAAATGTATTTAATATGTATGTAATAATGTATAATATATGTAAAATGATATGTAAATATTATTACTTTTCATTTTTGTTTGTACAGAAAGTACTTGTATTGTGATATGTTTGTAATTTAATAAAAATGGAGGTATTTTTACGGAGGGGGAGCAACACAATTTTGTGCTTGGGGGCCCAACAATACTTAAATTAGGCTTTGATCTAAAGGTAACGTATACACTCATTTTACGCCCAAACATTTGTGTTTCCTCATACTTTTCCTCTCTATACTGTAGTACTAGTAGGCGAAGTAAAAATACTTTCGCTTTATTTTTTTGAGAGTAGAAAACGGTTTAGTATCACTGTTACAAAACAGGGGGAGGAGATTGCTGAAAAATGCACCTTCTCACATTATTAACATGTGTTGTCATTTTCTTGTTATATTAAAAGGAAAAATATTTTACTTTAAGAACTGTCTTTTTCAAAATTTCAAATACAATGTTTGTATTAATTATTATAATATTAATATATAACGATAAGTGAATATTCAAATTAATAAATTAACTATTTTTAATTTTAAAGTTGATTAAAGTATAGAAACATTCATATTTTCCTACAATTAATTTTATGAAGGAATTGGTCTAATATTCAATGAAGTTACATTTATTTAACTCAGAAAGAGCATTCGATTCATTGTTCTTATTGATTTATTTTATTCCCGGTCACATCAACTGTTATGGTCATAGTCCCGTTTCTGTACAGAACGTTTTTATCACGTGAGAGGACGGTGATTCCTTCTTTGCTGGATGGTGAGATCCGGCACCAAACTTGTCTGACTGCATGAACTGAATTTGACCTACCTGTACGGCTAGTAACTAGAAAATTCGCCATTGACGGGATTCGATTGCTAGAAGCTCCTGTCGGAGACAGCAGCATTGTTGGTTCTCAGCTACACTCAGTCGATGCGAACGGAGATAGAAATACAACGTTCATCTCAGGGGAAATGAGATGTTACAGAGAAAGAGAGAGAGAGAAAGAGAAAGAGAAAAAGAGAGAGTCCAAAGAAACGAAAAGAATCGAGCGTTATTTTCTTTAATGGCCACATTCCACCTTTTCCATCTTTGCATCATTCCACCTTTTCCGAAGAATTGGGTGAGGACGAATGTTCGTTTGACAAACTGCTCAGCGCTCGTTTCAAGTTTCCTACACGCGAAGCAGAGGAAGACGAATGTGACAAGCCCAAAGGAGTCGATTTCCTCATACAACGGACGAAGCTTTCAGAGTTGTTCTTGGCATGATGAAAAGATATTACACATCGTATCCGACTTCAACCAATGAGCTTCACGCACCAGTTTGCGTCACAATATTAGCGACAAATTTATATGCGGCCAGATATCAAAATTTTCACCTTATCATAAGTCACTGAAACAGATATATGAAACATTTCTTTTAAATCTTGCATCTTGCATTGATGTAACAGCAGTGCCTTTAACTGGGCGTTTCTAGGTTCGAGTCTCGACTGCGACAGGGTTTTCGACATCAACCACACGCTGGATCGAATTCAGCTGCTGTATGAAGAAGAATTCTATCGGCTAGCTGCTCTGATCGATAGTTTTCCGCGGTTTCTCCAATCAACATGAGGCGAATGCCAGAGCAGTAACCTAAAAAATGAGCCGCGGATCGCGCGCTACCTTTCCTTCCCTTTCCCTCTCCTATCTTCACCCTTACATCCACACACTTACATGCGCTACACTCCAATTCAAGGGTGAAGACCAGTCGGGAGCTAAAATCTTGTCCCAGCGGGAGCGGTACCCGCTGGTTGGGGTTGGGGTAATTTCCGTAGGGCGAAGGAGGTCGACGTAGGTAGCCATCTAGCGAGGGAAGATCACCGCCGCCTACTGCTATAAAACACTTACTACACTTACGGGGATAATAACCACAACAATTGTCGCGCCCAAAAATACTAATCTATCAATCGAAAACAGAAACCCACCCGTCCAACGAGAGCCTCTTCGTGTATGTTGGAAATAAACTTGTTTGCCGAATGCTCCCCGAACGCGCCACGAAAATCTGCTGCTTTATTCGTAAGAGAAGCGAATCCAGAGAACCACGAAGGTCATTACCCCTCTAAGCCAACAATTTTAACATTAATTTTGTTGGGAGGCTTTCTAAGAAAATCGCGACATTTTGAACGTGACAATAAAACGATATAATAGGTCACATTCCGCATTTTGTAATGCGCTCCCGTACGACGGATTGCCTATTTCAAACGTAGGCAGGCGGAAGGAACACAATGGGCTATCGCGTTGTTCGCAGAAGGAACAAAGCAGCAAAGAATGCCACCGCAGGTGTTTAATTTTTTTCAAAGGCTATTATCCAGCCAATAGCCAATTTCCCTTCACGTCCCGATGGAAGCGATATGCGACCGTACACTAGACACCAACACACTTACAGTCTCCTCTGACCTGGGGTCAGCAGAACAAACAACATGCCCAAGGTGGGACTCGAACCCGCGACCCTTCGGACCGAAGCGCTGAGTCGCTATACGCTCTTAGCCACCTCGGCCATCCAGGTCGGTGTTCTATTTTTAGCATGCTCTAATACAAAGGGAGCAGATTTTGAGTTGCGTAGGTCTTGTATATAAGGCGGTTAGTTAGATAATAGGCTCAGTATTGGTTAAGCCGTTGAGCGATGTATACAGTACAGCGTATAAGCAACTGAAAGTTCTCTCGCCACATGCTGGGGAACGTCATGTGACCTGGCTGAAGCAATCGAGGATTTCTCGTCTAGCGAGGATTTGTTTATTTTCACATAGCCATAGCCATTTCACATAGTTCAGTGAATCCGCTCATATAACTTACAAAGTCACTCGAGAAACGTGCAGATGCCTGTCATAGGAAGAATCAGTGCGAATGAAATGTGTCTCTTCCGTTGCGTGCCAGGCAAGGTAAGAGTTAATGTATTGAGATTTCATTTATCTGCCATGTATATAGTGCCATGTGCATAGTAACGTGTGTCAACAATGCATCAAACTGTCAGAGTCGCTTATACGCTGCCTGTATTGTTTTAACGCAGACCGTCTTGCAAATATTATGAAAACAAGTGACGTCGTGCTGCTGATCTCGGTGCTCCAACGACATCAACGATGGTGAGGCGAGCGTTACCTTTCTGTCGGAACTGCTTCACTTCGTGATTAAAATGTTTCTTTCTTGCAGAGAAGAAATTAATATTCAAGATATAACTGTAAGCGAATATATTGTAACTCTTGAATTACATACATCGGATTCATTCATTAATCGTCAGGAGGTGTTCCGCTGTCTGTCACTAACTCAGCTTATTATTTTCTTGATATTATTCTCCCCGGCAACACGTCGTCAGAGCACTTGTCGTCGTGGGCGTGTCTCCACAACATCCCGTCGATGCTTTGGATGGACGTGTCGCCGCAGATGGTACTACCGATGCTCAATGCTGCCGCAATTACTGTGAAAACTAGAAGCGATGCAAAGCTTCAGCACCTTTGAATTCTACATCTCTAGCTGCACGCTCTTCAACACCTTTGACGAGCTCTCAACGCAGACGTAAGGATCGTGTAAATAAGACGCGCAAGACGCCTCCCAGCCGCTCGATGCCGTAAGGGCTGTGCAAGCGAAGCCACTCAAGGTAAACCTGAGCGTCCCTGTTGAAACCCGATGCAGTTTCACAAGCGTTTCGCGCAAAACTAATTCGGATGGCTGTCGTTGGTTTGTTATCGCTTATGGTTTGACAGGAGCCTACATCGAAATCTAAACATCTTCATAATCAGAATTTTCTTTCAATCAGATCAGCAAGGAATGTGCAACCTGTCATTATTCTTTGAACAAGATACTTCTAGATATATTATTTGAACAAGATACAAGATACTTTGAACAAGATCCGTATATTCAATTCAATTAACTTATACCTTATTTTACGGGGCGAGATTCAGGTCATCTGGCCTGCTCTTCCGTCTGACCACACAAATTTCTCTACTAGCGTAGAAAGAAAGTATCACTAGGGCGAAGAAACAGGCGATTTGAATTAAGCTCAGGGACTTTTTTCAGGTTTGAGGATCTTCTACATGCAGTAAGTCTGCAACATGGATAGCCGGCTTTACTTCCCTTCCGAAGGAAGACGTACGAAGGACTTTTTCACCCTTGAAAACCCGCGAGTTCGTTCGGGTTTTAATCCACCAACGTGGGTTTATGCAGTTCGATATGCTAACCGTTATACCACTGAAGCCGCAAATATACCAGTAAATTCCACCTCAGTCCAAGTCTCAGATTCCAGTTTTTGGAAACTATATTACCTTAGAGCGCTCATAGTAATTGTGTAAGTCGTACAAGGTACTTCAGCCTTAGACTTTAGATACTTCTTTTAATTGAAAAGGGTAACTGCAAATGGAATATACATTGAATTCGAAGTGGTTACATAATGTGAATACTACAAGATGCCAATAATGCCAATTCCAATGCCAATAATATTTCCAATGCCAACAATACCAATAATCTTGACCGGTGGTTTAACACACATCTGGCTCCCGAAGATGGAGAATCCTAATTAGAGTTCATGCGAGATATCTTCGACTTGCATTTTAAGAACGACCCAGCTGTATCTACAACGCAAAGCAACTAATGCGTAAATGTTTGTTTATTCTGCACATGAACACTACGTTTTATAAACTGTTTCTAACTTAAGTTACCACAAAGATGTGCTAACATTACCTATGCGAATCGTGTAAAAATCTTGAAGAAAGAAAACGTTGTACATGGGTTTTGGGTTTTTTACAAACTACCATTTATTTAAAACCCGAGTGTAAAATACTTCGCTTCTCTTAGTCACTTCGAGCTACCGGTCTTCTTGCCTTGATCAATTCCGAGCAAAGTCTGAAAACTTGATCAAAGGTATCGACGAACAACTCTTCGTATAGCATTTTCATGTACATGGTTTGAGACGAATTCATATTTTTGTAATTTTACTACATTTATTCAGAACAATAATATCCTGATCGTTTCACATCCAAAAGAGTAGTTTTCATATTATAAATCGTCAGCTTTTGTATTTTTGAAAGACTCACTTAGAATTTTTTTAAGAAATACCTCCCCTCAACGGCCGTTTGGGTTTTGTGAACTTTGTGATTTTTTCTCTCACAAATCCCAAATCCTAGTACAGATAAATAAATATGTTATCTTACTTTGGTAACTATTAGGTGGTTCTATAAGTTCTGGCGGACCAAGATTACGCTCGTCAACGGAAAATCCTTCTGAAAAGTATATACAGTATTGTATTGTCTTGTAATGTTTTAAGTTTGCAGTCGACATCTCACTCAGTCTTGTGGAGAGAGGTACTTGACTTGAATGCTGTACGTAGAATCTCATGGTGGTCAGCTTTTTCACGACAACGCACCTGTGTTTACTGCACAGATTGGAAAGAATGACGCCAACAACTATGACTTTAAGGTGTTAGACCATTCACCCTACAGACCAGTTTAAGCACCCAGCAACATTTACCATTTATCAGAACTAAACAATGACCTTTGGGAAAGAAACATTTTCTGTAAGGTGAGATGGAAGAAGCAATTTTTGACCATTTTGCGAATAAAATTGTGAAGTATTTTTTCAATACCCTAGAAATGTTTAAATACAGATGCGAAAATTGGGATGGAGTAAAGGATGATTAAGTTGAAAAGTTTCAACACTTTTTATCAAAAACAGAATATAATTAGGCCAGAAGCTTATGGAACCTATCATGTAAGCCTTGATTCAATTGCTTTAATGTTGATTTGATCTATCACGCGTTTTTAAGTTTCGGACTTTCTGTTGCGTAATTTCGTTAAAACGGTGAAATCTGTACCACTACCTAGTTTTCTCTATTTTGGTTCACCACCTCCTCTAATGCTTACTGTTATTTTGTTGCTTTTTGTGTAATTTTTAAATATTTTAAATATATTTAAAAGATTTTTCAAGTAATGCAACGATTAAGATGTTTTGACGATACTGTTTTCAATCCTAGAAGGTCAGTTTTGAACTTTTTCTCCATATTTTATAATATGATTTTGATATCCTTATTAAGTTAATTTGCATTCTATTTTTTAGCACCGAGGAGATCATCAAATCGTGCCGACGAAACATTTGCAAAATACATAGTATATTAAGTTCCTGAAATCAATAATGAAGACTTGAAATGTAACCAAAAATAAATGAATAAAATAAAATAAAACTTCAAATAATTTGTATATGCAATAACCACTATTATTATTACTTATTTTTATTTCATGCTAATAATTTTTTAATTTATTTTTCGTCTTTCAAAAAAAAAACTTTAAGAGGGGATCTAAATGAAATGCATCGTGGGTCGGCTCCTGGTTCGAAATCAGTAAATTGTTGTCGGAAGATGAAAGCTAGCGTCAGGCGCTCGCGTGGTCAGTTTGCTGGCGCTCGGCGCTCGGCGCTCGCTTTGATGTAGCGACAACCAGCGGCGCTCTACGAACCGAATGGCGCGCGCTGATGGCGCGCTTAGCGATGCGCAGAACGTCCAAGTTTTCCCTGTTTTCAGGCCAGTGGGAGATTGTTTTGACAGGTTCTAGAAGGTCTTTCCGGGGCAATAGTAGAAAAATAGAACGGGAGTGTCTAGAAATAAGGAGGGTTAAAGCAAGGTTCTCTTCCTTTCATAAAGCGTATGCCGGTTATCTAGCTTGGAAAGATATCTACATCCAATTCGGTAGACCCACGTGGTCCATCCAGTGGTCTTTGGTGGGGGGGATCACAAGCACAAAACTCAATTTAGATCACAGAGAATAGATGCTGGATAGATGTTGGACATTTTTTCTTTACAAATAGAGTAACAACGGTCTGGGTTAAGTTGCCTGCGGCCACCTTTGAACCCTTTCCTCTAAGTGTTCAAAATATGTAAGTTAATTAACTTTATTTGTAAAACTTTATTAATTAGTAAAATAGGCTTATTAAAACAGTTATTATTTTATTATTATTGTTACTATTAAATGCATTTCTTTTATTAAATTAATACATAATATAATAATTTTTATGTAGTGTTTGTATTGAAGTGTGGTGACGTCTGGTCACTCTGGTAGTGTACTGCATGTAAATGTGTGTGCCTGTAAGTAAGGGATGAGGATAGGTCAAAAAGAGGAAGGAAAAATCGCGCACAGTCCATGGTCCTTTAGTTAAGGTACAGCTCCGACATTTGCCAGTGTAGATCGGAGAAACCACGGAAAACTACCATGCAGATAGCAGGGCGCTAGAATCCCCTCCTGACAGAATGCATTCAATCCAGCTCTCTAGGTCGTGTCGAAAATCCTAGGTCCTCCCGGTCAGGGGTACTGCAGTGACATCAGCTGATGCACTGAGCGACATTTGCCGATTTATTAAAAATGATGTCAAGATAATTCCTCACATGACTGAATCAACAATACACAATGAGCTCGCGGGACGACTATGTCCGATTTTAATATACTAAGATCAGGAATTCAGGAATCCTATGAGAAGACACTAACATGGATAGTTGTTTAATTCGCTTAATCGATTGTTGTTCGATCGTTATGTAATGAACAAAAAGTGTCGAGAGAGTCGCTCACGTGATCTGACCAAGTGGACTCGAATACCTCGGGGAGCGGGTGGAGGGGGAAAGTACCCTGGGCGCTCGCGCTTAACTGAGTTCCCACCATGCAGCCAAGCATATCGTAATCTAGGCTATGCTAAGTATTCGTGGATGGGATTGATCGTAAAAATGTTGCACCCCGCTGTCGCATCTTAGGTATCCCGTACAATTAAAGAAAACCTATAAAAGAGAGAGAAAGGTTTGAATTTCAATTGGAAGAGTAATTCATACACACGCATTATAAAAATATATTAATGTAATGTGAATATTTGAAGATGTCTCTAGAGGTAAACACTTGAAATAGCAGCAAGATTAAAATGGTTTGTATCTGCTGAGTTGACCTTGTATCTGAAGATCTAATTGTGTGAAAGGAAACCCGATTTTATGTCATATAAAAAGTTTCAATTAGGCTCTTCAACTCTTATGCTCAAGTAAATACTTTCTTTACATTTCACTGTTCAATATTGAATTCCTCTGAAACTTCAAAAACGTCAATCACTAAGACGAGATAGAATGTGATATTTTTCAAGTGCTTTGTAATTTATACCTGGACATTTTACTATTCGAAGGCAAGTGAATTTATCTTTCAGGTTACACATTCTTCGGTTGTGGAGAGTGTTGCAATTCTGAGAGTAATTAATTTAAGTTACATTAAACTCCTGGACAATTACGAGAAACTTCCTTTTAATATGCAGAAGAAAAGCAAACCATCTATCCCTGATTTACCATCTTATAATGGGTGTGACGCCCGGAAATTAGAAAATGAAAAAACAGATCTGTTGTTACATGCTTCCAGACTTACGCTTTAGAACTGTGGGATTTGGCTTTAACGACACGACTTTTCGTGTCTGCGCCGCTAGCATTTGGTACGAACTCGGGTGGGCAAAGTCGTTTACCACCGTCTCAGCAACAGCGCTTTCTCCCAATCACCTCAGAATTTCATTGAAAGCGTTTATTCATTTCCATTACTTTTCATTTTCTAGTTGAGCATCATTAATTTGCGGCTCGCGTTTACAATGACGGCCTTTTTACTCTTAAAAGTATTGTAAAATAAAAATCAGAATTTCCTCATTCAAAATCTTCCTCGGTAGGTTCATCAGGAAAATCACACCTAAATGACGTATTCTTTGTATGGCATAAATAGGCGAAAATTAGACTCCGGTCAGAATTTGACGATAGGAAATTGTTGATATTGAATTCAGAGTTAACTTATCTAAACACCAACCAAGCGGAAAAGTGATGAATATTTAAAATGAATTAGTAAACACTTTTTCCTTTTAAGTTAACAGTACGAATTATAAGTGAGTGCAAAAGATAAAGTATCAAAAAGATGAAAGGTAAAGGCCTGAAGGCTGCACTAATTTAAGAACAATGGAATTGCATAAGTGATACATAAGAGTATTATTTGAAATAATTAATTACATCTTTATCTGTGTTGATCTTAAAATAAGGTACTAATACAAAAATTGTACTAATTTATTGCCCCTCGTTGATAGTTTTCTATTGATTGGAATAATATTTTTCAAAAGTATTATGAAATACGGGTTCACTCCGTTGGCAACCTCACTCTCAGGACTTGGAAATTACTGGGGGAGGGATAAAACAATTGGAGTGCTACATAATGGCACAAACTTTTTCGAACGAGTTAGTTATCTATTTAGTACGGGCTAGCTCTTCAGTTTCACCCCACCATTTTTCCAGCTGCCACCTGTTGAAGCCAAAAAATACTATTTTTACTAGCGTATAAAAATTTGGGTTTCTATGTGCAACTACACAGGCGTGAAGTTTGTATTTTCTTGAAACAATCGAAAAACGTCGTCATCGTGCGTAAAAGATTTTTTCAAGGTAACGTTACGGTCTGAAAAAGATTTTTTTATACATGGTAGGTAGGTTACATGAGAATTTAGAAAATAAAGCAAACGTTAATGACAAGACTACTTTAATTTCACTTTTACTAAACTCTTTCCTTTAACTATGAACTTATAATTAACTATTAACACGTAATTAGTATGTAACTATTAACTTACAATGTATTATGGAATTCGTAACAATGCTCTTAGGTGTTCCAGTTTCTCAACTGAAGGTTAGTTTTTTCGTTAATACCTTAGGAATTTGAGGCAATAAATTAGACTATGCAGCGTTTGCAGATTCGGATAACTGCTGTGAAATGTTAGCATTGCTTTGAACCATTTTAAATTCAGTAATTACACCATGATGTTCTAATTTCGCAATAGGAACTGGTATAAAAAAATTCCACACTTCATCACGTAAGGAGATCCACGGCCTCCAGTTAAAGAAACGTTAATGAAGGTGAGAGTTCCTTTCGAATAAATCATGATTCGTAACAGAAACAATTTTATACGATCACAGAAAGTTATATATTTCCCCAAAACCGAACCGCAACCGATATTTCCCCAAATCCCGAATTGATATTTCCTCCAAATTTGATATTGGGTAATGTGAAGACCATTTAAGAGAATGGTGCATGTCTCATCTTCGTTAAAAACCCTTATTTTCCGAAAAT
The DNA here is from genome assembly GCA_031308135.1 of Acheta domesticus. NCBI lineage: Eukaryota > Metazoa > Arthropoda > Insecta > Orthoptera > Gryllidae > Acheta > Acheta domesticus. The sequence goes on along the minus strand of JAHLJT010000631.1, from coordinate 38,684,913 downwards.
TACAAAAATTCAAACTTTTTTCGGAGTCTTCATACATATAAAATATTAAAGATAGAGATTTTTCTCTTTATGAAATTTGTACCTTAAAGATAGATTTTGAAATAAGGTCATGTACAATTTTTCGAAAATTTGAGTACTTTTTGCGTAAATTTGCGCGAAAATACGGGCGAGATAGTACATGCTGTTTTAGCGCCACTAGTATATATTTCGTGAGCAAAATAATTTGTTTCTCCTTGATCTCGATTTTTTCTTCGATATATTATATCTTGGCACAAAAAAAAACCTTCCATCACGATCGTACATTAAAAAAATATTTTATGAACTTAATATAATAATCACTATTTTAACTTTGTCTACTTTTTCGGACCCCTAATAATATAATTAAAAAGTACACGGTATATTTTTATAGAATAATAAAGCCAGGAGCTGTAAGCAAATTTTCATTGAAAACATTCAAGCCAGTTTTGAGAAAATGTGGTTTGAACATTTTTGAACACGCATTTCAGCCAGTTTTAATAAAACCTGAGTTTTGGAGAAATTTTGTAAGAAATATTTGAGCGGTATATAGTCACAAATGCAGTAATATACTCCTATAATAACGCCACAATACACATATTCACTTCGTGAGAGATATTTTAAAAAATAACATTTTTGTAATTTTTGAAAAATTAAAAGAATACATCAAAATGGGGTTATGTCATGTAATTCACTGCGCTTACCGCTATCGTAAAAAATTAAGAAAAAACAAAGAAATTGAGAAAACTTTGTTTTTATAATTGTCCATATCTCAATAAAATTCCGCAAACGCTACAAATGTTTTTAAAAAATGATTCTTACGCATTAAAGAACCAAGTGTGGAAAACAAATTTTATTTAAAGCATCTGTCTTTACGAGTTCCAAAAATTTTCAAACTTTCGCATTTTTTGAAAATTCAAAATTAACAGTGAATATCTGACCTATGCCATCTTTGTATTTCACTCTCTTCCAATAAGAAATTTAAAGAAAACATTTGGAGTTTTTCTCTTTATAAAATCCTGAAAATGTGCCAGAGACTTGATAAAGTGCTCTCAAAAGTCAAATAATTCGTTTCCAATTTGCAGGTTCTCAAGCCAGTTCAGAAAGATCGTGCAATTTTTGGTTAAGCAAAACTCCTATGAATCGTGTGGGAGGTGTTCATTCACGAAGTGCAGACGTTTTTTCTCCAGTATTTTTTTCTGAATCACAGACCCACAGGTCGTGGATTCTGAATTTACAGTGTGTTGAGGAATTAATTACTACCAATTGGAATAAGTGTTATCCCCTTTTTCGATATCAGGCCCCTCAATACAGTTTTTCTATCAAAAAATCGCAGTTCTTTGTCGCAGCATTACGTAACTTTCTCGATTCTACGTATATTACTCCTTATATACACATATAAAATGTTTACATATAAAATGAATTTAGATAAAGTCAAAGAATCAATGATATATCACATATAAAATGAATTTACTTTCAGTCAAAGAATTGATTATATATCCCGTACAAAATGAATTTACTTTCAGATTTTAAGAGCTTATGTAGTGTTTGATTTTACTGTAAAAGCTCTTTATCATTTGTATGGCACTTTAAGTTGAAGTAGAACATGATTATAGTTTTTTGACATGAAAGGACAAGGTAGAAACTAAGTGCATGGACATTCAATGACAAAAAAATTGTGTTTCTCATATTTATAAGGTACTTGAAATGACATGACTGATTTAATGTTTCAAAGCATTTTAGCATATACGAGTTCACAACATTCCAAAAGTATTGCATGCTGGTTCTAAAGTCTGCATTAAGCAGATGCCCGATGACCGCACGGACCACATCGGAAAAGCACACTTACAGCTCATCGCGTGCGTTGTTGATCGCTGGTTGCTACGCATCCTCGCAGAAACTCTCCTGCCAAGCCATCTCGCGGCCGTCCGGAATTAAAGGGCCTTATTACCAAGAGCTTCCACCAATTCCGTGATATTCTCGGGCATTTCTCTCATGGAGAATGGTTTCTTGGTGTACGAGCGCTGCCCGAAACATGTTACATTCATCTCTCACTGCGGTAATAGAACAACTGATTTCACGGTGCTCTCGATGTAAATAGAGGTAGGCATAGAGTCATCTGTTGATGTGAACACGCCCTACTGCAGCATTTCTTTCATGCTACAAATGAAATTGTTTATCCGATAAAATTTCTTTTAGAAAGAAGTATTTGCCATGACATCTGCCCCAACCCTCGTATTTTTTATCGTCAATCTATAATTTGTGAATAATACAACATTTAATTTCAGCATATAAATGACTGAACGGAATATAATAAACTGCATGAATTGCTTTTTTCACATTTGGCTCATGTCTTTTAAAAAACTCATACCTAGTATTGGGAAGACATAGTTCTTTCTTGCGGAGGTTTACATCGACATCTGTAATAATATGAAAATTACATATTGTTGAAAGTCCTTCCCTTCTCAATGGATTTTATATTACATTATCTTTAAAATTAAAATGTTAAAAACAAACGTGCAAAAACATCTGTAATTTCACCTAATGCAACACACAAGGCAATCTTAAGCAAGTAGGCAAGCAAAAAAAGTAAATTTAAAACCAATATTAACCTTTTGTGTATGATGATGGTATTCATTTTTGTTATTTTACATGTTGCTGTTCATTATCAGCATTTCAATGTCTGATCAGGTACAATCTAAACTGGAACATTATTCAGAATATAAAATGTATGTATTTGTTCTGAAGTTAAAAGAACACTTGTATAAAATCATAAACTATACTACATTAACTAATCACTGATTTTTTAGTGATTACGTTATCACATTATTTGCGGATTAAAAATGGTTAAAGGCATGAAATTCAGTAAAAGGTAACATTTATTATGAAGTTCATAAAAGATATAATGCAAAAAATTTTTAATAAATTAAACGCACGACCTGGAAATTTTGAATAGCATAAAGATTTCGGGAACAGTCTTCCGGTGAGACTCAAAGAGGAGTCTACCCTTGTCCTTGGATTCTGCTGGGGGAGATTACTTATTGCAATGAGTGTGCTTGCAATTAAACTGGTTTGTCAACTATCAACCGCAGACTGCAGTCCATTTACTCGACCGCACAACTTGACAGATTCTGCATAACGCATTAGTGCCAAAGCGTGTCGTGTGTCCCTAACACAGCTGATCAATATCGGTTCGTGTCGTAATTCATTTCGGTTTTGCGACGCCGAGTACCCATTGGCCTCCCCGCGATGAGCACGTTCGTTATTTTTATTCCACCCCGCTTCCGCTCCAGGAAATGCGTTTGTGAATTTTGCTTTTTTAATCTCCATTAATCATTGCTTTTTAAAATCGGCGTTCGTTAAAAAAACAACTCGTTCGGTTAATTCAGTATTCTAAGAAAGGGGTCCTGATTTGAAAATTCATATTTAAACAAATGTTAAAGATGTGCTCAATTCGAATATTTTGAATTTATATTTGTATAATTTGAAGCCAATAAATATCAACAAAAATTGCATAATGAACTTTAAAAACACATAATAAACAGTTTCAAAACTGCATCTTCTCGAATAACTTTATTTTCCGATAAAGTGGAAAGAAAATTTCACTTAAAACATTCCTTATTCTGAATGCTGAATCTTACTTTAACACGGGGATGTTGGTTGCTTTAAAAAGTTAAAAGGCTTTCAGAAGTGTATAAAGTTATATTTTTGTAAAGTTAGTTTGTTTGTTAATGCAATTTTTGAGCAATTAGATAAATTAGAAATAATTGAATTTTCATTGATCTTTATTTTAAATAAATTAACAGTCAATCCAGATATATAATTCTTTTCAACTCTAAAATAAAGCACGCCTACACATAGGACGGAATCAAAATACTGAAGTTTTCATTCAATTTATCATTGTCTCCCTTTGCTGAGAAACACTTTCTTGCTGCAAAAGTTTCTCGATGATTTCTTCTTGTTCTTTGATATCCAGAAGATTTTTCTTAAGTTGAGACAAATAGTTGAGCACACAATTAGTTGCTTTGTTGGAATACAAAATAAGTAAATCGCAAATTTGTTAGTGGATGAAATTGGGGAGCCACTAACGATTGCTCTTTTATCGAACTAGTGCGCGTCAATGTCTCCTGCAACGGACGTGCAACTGCTGTTTTCGGGTACGCAAATGACTTCCCGAGTCTATCTGGGGCGTTTCTTGCCTCAGAAAATTATTTTGCAATGAATGTTATCAATAGAGGTAAACAGAAATCACGCAAATAATTGCATATTTACGTGCCTCTTGAGGTAAAAAAGTGCGAAAAAGAAAACAGAATAATAAAAGTAAGAGGAACACGCTCGTGTGAATGTTTTGGAACTGAAATTACTCAGCCTGTGTATCGATTATATGTCGTCTGTAAAGTGCTGCGTTGTTGTTATAATCCATCCAATATAAAAGGCTGCTAGTTTTGAAATTTTAATTCTGAATGTGAATATGTTATGTGTAAAGACCTCCCGAAATTGTCATATCATTCATTTAAAAATCGAACTTGAATTAAATCCTAATTAATTATTTCGTCGGTATATTTATAGTTCACTATCAAAATTGCTATACTTTATTTATAAAGTGACAAAGCATGGGAAAAATCATTAGCCGTAACAATATGAATAATAAAAGTAATAATAATAATAATAATAATAATAATAATAATAAAATGATTTGAATTGTAGGTATCCGGTGGATATCATACGTCATTTCTGTTTGCTTTTAATTCGAAAGTATTCGTTTCACTGTGCCTTGATAATATTTCTTTTTTTCTTTCGAGAAGAAGCTGAACTTAATGCGAAAAGAAGATATAATTACTTCGTTTGCGCATCTCAAATACTCAGAGAGCCCTCTATAGTAAAGTAATATTTGATGAAGATTCGTCAACCCTTTTCCGCGGCGTCGAAGGAAATAAGATGGAATTAAAACCTTTCCCTCAATCTGAACACGGAATTGTCTGCATCCGGTAAATTAGAAGGCGATAGGAAATGAAATGTAATTGGTCGTTAATTAATACAATATGCAGCGCTTCCTTGAGCTCTCAAAATTTTAATGATCAGCCGTAAGGCGATGGACCATTGCCTCTTCGGACGACACGAAATTAACGAGATACCTCTAGAGTCTGGGAGAGTGCCGCATTGCTATCTAGAGTATAACACGGCAAATAAATAAAAGAATGTGTTTATGGTAATGACCGTTCACATTTTGACTAGCATTTATAAACACGCTGTGACTACGATTGTATAAATAAGAGTGTCTGTTTTAGGGGCGGCTCGTGATATTTTGCACGGTTACAGAACCTCCAGATGATCGAAAAAAGTCGCATATATTATATTACGAATATTCCGTGCATTATTTGTACATTTTCCATTCAATGTTATACAGTACTCGAAATATTGAATCAATATCGATATAGTATAGAAAATTATTTTGAGATCAATGAGTGCTCGTCGTACGTCTTTTCCGTGGGCTCGTGTACTCCCACGCAGCGCACCGATGCCACGGTCTTACGCTCTTTTTCTGCGTTTACTTTTTGACCGCGCGATCCTATACCGCAACATTGGGCTCTGCACGCTTTTCACCCTGCAACTTTCGGTGAGAGAGACACAGGCTCGTACCGCAGAGCGTTGCGCGGCCCAGTGTTGGACTCCGAGGGAAATACCCATTTTCTACATTCGTCTGAAGTTAACTGAAATTTAATTTTATGATTTTCGAGTAATATTGAAAGAACACAAGGTAAGCCTATTTTTGACGGTATTGAATGCATCATACATAATGCTTGAGGAATTATTTGTTTTCATTTGGTATTTGTTGACTCAAAACGTGCATTTGATGAGTCATTTATGTAATGTCCGTTTTGGAAGAAAGTCCATCTTTCTCCCGCTGTTCTTTTACACTGTGTCCAATGTCCTTCCCCACAGTAATTTTTCAAGCGTTGTAAACACTATGTGGAAAATCTCCGTATTTTCAAAACCTAGTTTGTTTTTGTTTTGTATGAATTTTATTGCCGGCAATTGCCTCAAAAGAACGAATACAAAAGCTCGAGTGCCCACTCGAAATCAAAGATCTACACAGCCGCAAGCGTAATTTTCCCCAACCAAGTATCTCCTACCAGCGGGGCACTGTCCCAGCTGGAACATGCTCTGTGCCCCCGATTGGTCTTCCGACAAGTGTGGTAGTGTACTGTATGAGAGTGTGTGTGTAGGTAAAGGGTGAAGATAGGACAAGAATGAAAAAGGAAAGATCTCCGTGGCCCGTTTGTTGGGGTAGTGCTCTGGCAATCGCCTGGTGTTAACTAGAGAAACCACATAAACATGTATCGGATCATGATTACTCATGTAAAAATTATAATCAGTCTCTTACATTTTATGCCAACGATCAAGTCATGAACCAACATTAATTTAAGCTCGAATAACTCTGTAATTAAACACTTCTGAGCCAATATTGAATGATCTCCTCTCTTCTCTCTGTATGAAGAATACATCCCTAAAGTTTTGGACAGACCTGAATACGCGAATTTGAAGAGTTAGAGAATTCTTTATTGAGATTGCAAGGATTGGTAAAAGAAGGGTTGCAATTATTTCTATTAGGATTTCAAACATTAACAGATCAAGAATTGCAGTAATGGATTGCCTTGCAATACAAAGGCGTCATTTAAATCTTGCGAAACATGGCGTCCACACCTGAAATGGAAAAGAAGATGGCGAGAAGGGGGAAGAGCGGACTAGACTCACCTTCCTGCGGCCGCAGCACAGCATGGCGGCGTGCACGACGTGGCTCAACTTCCCGCGCAGCCGGCGCCGCCACAGCATGGGTCCTGCTCGCGCTCCTGCGGCCCGCCCCGCCGCCCGTCATGCCAGGCGCCTGCGCACACGTGCAACACGACACACTTGGCGATGGCCACGGTGTAACACATACACTGCGATTTTTTTAACTTTGCCCCTCACAGGAATCAGTTATTTCGCTGCCATCCAATCGGGAGCTTGTATGTCGCTACAGTGACGTCACTATGGTGACGTTTAAGCTCCCGATTGGATGAAAGCGTCAGCAGCTGATTCCTGTCAGGGGCACAGTTAAGAAAATGGCAGTTTAGGTGTGTTCACTTCCAGTCTAAAACTGAAGCATATGTGAGGCTAGTTATTACAGTTTTCGCGTATAAGCGCTGCAATCTTTGGGTCTCATTTGGGCAAGCTCGTAATTGGTCGTGATCCATTCGACAGGTCTGTCGCCAGCTGATTTCAGTGATTTGTCGTTTCGCGCTGGAATTGGTAAAGTCTAGAGCGAGCGAGCAGTTACGAAAATGGGTAGGAAGTGTTTTGTAAACCGGTGTAATAGCAACAGTTTAAGATGTCATCTTAAGATGTGTATCTTACACAGTGACCCAAATCGATCGTGCGCAACGTACGGACAAGCGAGGAACTAGCCTCAAACTGACTTCAGAAAATTTGCCCCAAAGGCGGCTAGTTAACACACCTTTAAATTTTACACCGTGGTGATGGGGTGATGGCAAACTTTAGCCAAACATCAATACATCAGCAAAAGGTTTTCGATGTCGATGAAAACATCGATAAAAACATGGGTGTTTAAAATATTGATGTTTTAAATATAATGAAAAAGAGGATATTTTCCCTCCCTGTTTCACTTTTTAAATATACTACGTAATTAAATGAGTTATATTTTATTGTTTGGTTGCGTACGAAATAAATATGTTAGTAGTAATGCTTATCGAATGTAAAGAAGGGAGTAAAAATAAATGAAATAGTGTTTTGCTCTTTTTCCGTTTATTCACATCCATTCACAAATCATTGAAGTAAAATGTCCTGGTTTTAATGTGATACATGACACGCCGATATTAGTTTCAGGTATATTTTGCCTTAAATTTGACTGTCATCTTAATTTTGTAATCAATGTTCTACATACTAGTCAAGGTTCAAAATACAGTTTAACGATACTACCTCGTACAAAATCATCAACACTGGAGTAGTGTTGCGAATACCAAAAGATTTCGTGCCACATGGGAATCGACGTTTTAAAAACATCTATTTTTTTCTTCTTTTCTTTGCCATCACTAGACACTTCTGTTGGTATATCACTCACAATCCTAGAATACCACTCACAGTTCACACGGTTGCAGAACTCGTTGGCAAAGAACGCCCCGTAGAATTTACATCAGAGAACATAATATGTGGTTTTAAAAAGACCGGAAATGATACTTATGATGTCCATTTGTTGTTTTGCCGAGTCTGATTCTTTAGTTCACATTTCACTGTCAGGTACTGGCAAAATGAGATTCTGACTTGCGAAATTCACACGCCTAATGTGCTACCTCAAAATCACGTCTCTTATTAGATCTGTAGGTGATGGGACATCTACTTCAACTGCCAAAAATGAAATGGAAAGAATCTCAGCCGTCTTATCTCCAGCAGATGAAAAGAAAGCTTCAAATTTCCAAGCTTTCATTGTAAGTTCAGAAATTTTTCCGAAAACAGACAGAAGGAAAATTTCAATTGAGTCTCAAAGAAAGGGAAAACAATGTTTGTGATAAATGTTCCAAATTAAAAATAAATAGAAGATAAATATCGTACGAGCTTGGAAAAGAAAAAAAGCAGGAAGAAAAAATTCTGTCGAAGAGAACATTAAGCTATACATAATATATCTCAGACCAGGAAGAAACAAATACGTGGTTTTCCATTTAAACGCACATGTAACATAACAGAATACGTTTTCTCATTGTAATGAGTAATTGCATGAAAATAAGTGGAATCTGGGTATTATCGAATAGCCTCAAAATGTAAAAAGAGAAATGGTAACTAAATATCAGAATTTAGCAGCAGAAATTCAAGAGTTTTGGAGTAGGGTACTGAAAAAGTTTAAAATAGTTTTAATAATCTCAGCCATGAATCTAGCGACGGATCTATTTGCTTCTGGTCGTACAAAAAATAAGTACGAAAAGTTATAAGTATAACAATCAAGGAAGATTTAATTCCATAATAGGCGAAAATACTTATAACTGAAAGGCGGGCAAAGATTTGTCCGGGCCTTAAATTTTATGACTACCTTAGCAATTCTCTCCCAAATTCTGTCATCAATAATTATAGCAGTGTCATCTGCATGAAATTTTGTCTTGACAAGTGTGCAAAAATCAATTTAAAGAGAGGCAAAGTGACATCAGAGAGCATTGAAGTTGATATGCACACTCTGATTCAAGATCTTGAGCCAGGTAAAACTGACAAATTAGGCATTGAAAAATGTGAGAACATCTCAAACGACACAATGAAAAAGAGAATTTGCAAGGAGTATTACAGAAGAGTGAGACTTGTGCTGCAGTCCGCTCTGAACTCCAGAAATAAAATAACTGCAATAGGTAGTATGGCGCAGCCCAGTCGAATACAGTTCCGAACTACGACTTGGACTGGAACTACTACGGACTAGATTGAGCAAGAAATTTGAATCATGGATCGAAAACCCACAAAACTGCTAACAATGCATCACATCGCCAAACCTCGAGCTGATGTACTTAGGCGTTACGTAAGGAAGGAGGCAGAGGCCTCAGACAAATTGAATCCTCCTGGCACAATGCAATAGTGGATTGGAAAATACGTGGTCAGCCATCAAGATGGCTCATTAATGAGTCAGGTCATTAAATCTGACTGAAGAATGGGAAACAGAAGCATTGTAAGTGTATCGAGAAGCAATACAAAGAAGTCTATGCCAGACATGCAGAATAACATAGACATTGAACTTCTGATGCTACTTAATGAAATGTGAGACACACAAAATGTTGAAGATATCGTGGAGAGACAAACCACTCCATGGACAATATCCAAAAAGAATGGACAAAGTGCAGATCAATAAAGATCAATCATTTATGTGATTTAAAAGGAGAAGAATGAAGCCAGAATCGGAAGCAGTTTTAATAGCTGCCCAAGATTAGGCGTTGACAATGACATTATGATAAAGCGGTTCTCAAAATTTCCCAAGATGATAAATGTAACATTTACCAGGATCAAGTAGAAGCCATTGAACGTATTGTATCAGTTTGTCCAATTCTAGCTAAGACATAAAACTTGAAAAGACACGACGGAGTGTGTAATTACTTCCACAGGCAGATCTCTACCGTCCTCGAAGTTCCAAATACATGCCCCAAGTGGTACGAACACTCACCAAAACCGGTGACATCTGTTGGACTCTGTACAATATTGTACGACCAACAAATTCAAAGTGATCGTATGATCGCGGCAAACAAACCGAATATTGTTATCCAGGATTTGGAGAAAAAAAACATGTCTACTGGTAGATGTTCCTGTACCGTGCGATCAAAAGGTCGTTACCAAAGAGGCAGAGAAATGTCTTAATACAAGAGTTTGGAAATCGGGATCAGCCGAATGTGGGGCGTAAAAGCACAGGTCATACCGATAGTCATCGCAGCTTTGAGATTTGTTCTGCACAATTTGTGTAACTAATTTGCTAAGTTCCCAGGTCATTCAAAAAACTGGGAAGTGCAAGAAATCGCTTTATTTAGAACAGCCCACATTTTGTGCAAATAATTGTAAAGACAGATAGTACCCAGATCTAATCCTTAGGAAGCTGAGTTCAATCCGGAGTAGACTTTATAATCAAACGACTCATAATATTTTTAGTGGTGAATTAGAGGAATAACAATAATAATGCCAATCCGATGGCCGAGATCGCTAAAGCAGTAGTGCAATTCCCCTCTTTAGAGAAGTAAAGTTCACCTACCCTGATAATCCCGACAGGATGAACGTATCGCGTAGCCCCATGATGGCTAAGTCGCAAAACAAATAATAATAATAATAATAATAATAATAATAATAATAATAATAACTCCACCTAGGGAGTACACGACCTTGCAGTTGGTGGTGGAGCTTGAGTACCCCCATGAGCCTTAAAGCTATGTCAGTGGTAGCCTAGCTACCGGTGGGGCCTCCCTTGCTGAATGGGTTGAAGGTGAGGGGTCAGACGAAGAAGTACTCCATTTTGAGGAGAGTGGGAAGTAAGTAGAGAGGGAAGGGTCATGAACCTTTGGACTTCCTGTTGTCGGCCCATAGAGGGTACAGGAGAGAAACTGGTTTGGCACACCAGGCCACTGATTAGAGTGGAGGCCCGAACCTTGCATTAGCCAGCGAAGGAGGCTGCCTTCAGCAGTCAGTGAAAATCCCGTAGGGTTTAGTAATGCCGACTGGCGATCGGAGGGACCCCTTGCTGGGCCCTGCGGGGGGATGCCCCGAGGCCACTGTGGGTCGCAGTAACGGATGGCAGGAAACAACCCGAGGGTTAAGTGTGATCTGTGAACTCGAACTTGCGTCCTGCGAATCTTCACTTGAAACCAATGAGCAAAATGGATAGAACAAGCAATGTAATGAATCTTAACGTGCCTTGTTCTACCAATGTCCCATACCTGCTCGGAAACCGAGCTAATGTCACCTTGTCGACGTCTGGCCATCCCACGGATGCTAGTCCCAGGGACCCAGAGCCGGCAGTAGCTCGAAGCCATCGTCAGAGATGGACCCGGGATGAATTAAAGGAGGTGATGTGGTGCTTTTACTACGCAAAAGCGAAAAATGGGGGCTCTGAAATAGAAGTTTTCAAGGTATGGAGAGAGCGGAACCCAGATAAGAGACCTACCCTAGACTCAAAGAAGCTTGCCAGTCAACGACGATACATACTCAGCAGTGGAAAATTCACAGCAGATCAACTTGCTGACATTGAGAGAAATGCGGAATATGTACTTCGCTCGAACAATCCACATGACGAACATGTAGAACTTGAAAATGATGATCCCGTGGAAGGTTCATCGCTTTCCAGTGAAACACACGTCAGTGGTGAAAACTCATCTGGCAATGAATTACACGATAAGGACATGATGCGAAATGTCCTTCGGCGCGAGATAGAAAGAGTTAGTCAACTTCCGTTTGAATCTCGCGAACCGTTGAGGAGAATATACGAAAATGCCAAAGCTAAAAGAGTGATAGAAACAGTTAATTCTGTCTTAAATGAGGTGGTGGAGACCCCAGGCAGAGATCTAGATATTACTGAAATCAATCACATCATATATGCAACTGGATATCTAGTATCTCAGATAATTTTGGGGCCAGCCAAGAACACCGACGGCCGACACCAAAACAGAGTAAACAGCTCTGTACCCCCATGGATGAACAGAATTATGAAACGGATAGCCGACACCCGGCGTGAAATATCATTCTTAGCTGAGGCATCTTCTAAATCAACGCACACCTCTAAAGTTCAACGAAAAATATTCAATGTTGAACAAAAATACCAAATTGAAAATGACACCAGCAGGCTAATGGTAGTTGAGAAGCTAAAAGAGAAAATTCAAGCATGGGCTCAACGAATAAGAAGGTACAAACGTAGAATAGATTTCCGTGTACAGAACCGGTTGTTTGAAACAGACGCGAAGAGATTCTATCGCAATCTGACTCAAAAACCGAATGGCAAAGCTGTTACTCCTTCAAAAGATGACGTCGAAGCATTTTGGGCAGGAATCTGGGAAGAGAGCAGATCCTACAACAAAGACGCATCTTGGCTTCAATCTGAAGTTGATGCTGCCGATGAACTTGTAGAAACAGTGGAAGATGTTCACCAATTCTCGGAAGAGGACCTCTTCCAAGCAATTAAGAACATGGGAAACTGGAAGTCCCCCGGGATTGATAAGATCCAGATTTATTGGATTAAGAAATTAACAGCAATACATTCTCATCTAGCAAAGGCTGTTAATAAAATTTTTGAAAACCCAAAGGAAATCCCGAAATGGCTCACACGCGGCATCACGTATTTGCTACCCAAAGCGGGAGACAGCTCTTTGGCGAAGAACTACAGGCCAATTACTTGTCTGCCAGTACTGTACAAAGTTATAACTTCAGCCATAGCTGACAAAATGTATAGACATCTAGATAAGAATCATCTAATGCCAGCTGAACAAAAAGGATGTCGTAAAGGCTCTTATGGCTGTAAGGAAATCTTGCTACTGAATAAAGTCATCTTGAACGATGTAAAGAAACGCAAACGTAATTTGAGCATGGCTTGGATTGACTACCAAAAGGCCTTTGATAGTGTACCACACGATTGGATTTTGAAGACCCTGGAGATCTATCGATTTCATCCTAGACTTGTTGAATTTTGCAAGGCTAGTATGAAGTCGTGGAGTACCAGGTTACTAATCCACAGCGGAAAGGAAGCAGTAGAAACCAGAAGTATTCAGATTAACAGGGGTATTTTTCAAGGAGATTCACTATCCCCTCTGCTGTTTTGCATTAGTTTGATCCCACTATCGAGACAGTTGTCGCAAGCTGACTTTGGTTTTAAGCTCCATGGTGATGAAAGGCCAGTATCACATTTGTTTTACATGGATGATCTGAAAGTGTTTGCCAAGAATGAAGCGATTCTCTCCCAAATGCTGTCTGTCGTGAATGACTTTAGCAATGACATCTGCATGAAGTTTGGTCTTGACAAGTGTGCAAAAATCAATTTAAAAAGAGGGAAACTCACAACGTCTGAGAACATTGAAATTGATACGCACACTGTGATTCAAGATCTTGAGCCAGGTAAAACTTACAAATATCTGGGCATTGAAGAATGTGAAACCATCTCGAATGACAGAATGAAAGAGAGAATTAGTAGGGAGTATTATAGAAGAGTGAGACTGGTCCTGCAGTCCGCTCTGAATTCCAGGAATAAAATATCTGCAATAGGTAGTTTGGCGGTACCTGTAGCCGAATACAGTTTTGGACTAGTGGACTGGACTGAGCAAGAAATTCGCACCATGGATCGAAAAACCAGAAAACTGCTGACAATGCATCATGTTTCCCACCCTCGAGCTGATATACATAGACTTTATGTGTCACGTAAGGAAGGAGGAAGAGGCCTCAGACAAATTGAGGCCTCCTGGCACAACGCAATAGTCGGGTTGGGTAAGTATGTAGTCAGCCATCAAGACGACCCTCTAATGAGGCAGGTCATGAAATCTGACCGAAGAATGGGAAACAGAGGCATTGTTAGTGTAGCAAGAAACATTGCGAAGAAAACTAGGCAAGACACGTCGAATAACACAGACACTGAACTTCTGATGCTGCTAAACATGAAGTGTGAGACACAAAAAATGTTAAAGAAATCGTGGAGAGACAAACCACTCCACGGTCAATACCTAAAAGGAATGGACAAGGTGCAGATCAATAAAGATCAATCATTTATGTGGCTTAAAAGGGGAAGGATGAAGCCAGAATCGGAAGCACTTGTAATAGCTGCCCAAGATCAGGCCTTGAGAACACGTCATTATGATAAAGCGGTTCTCAAAATTTCCCAAGATGACAAATGCCGCATTTGCCTGGAGCAAGTAGAAACCATTGATCATATTGTCTCAGCTTGTCCAATCCTAGCAAAGACCGAATACCTTAAAAGACATGACAGGGTGTGTAGCTACCTCCACTGGCAGATCTGTACCGCCCTCGAAGTTCCAAGCACATGCCCCAAGTGGTACGAACACTCACCGAAACCGGTGACGTCTGTTGGATTGTGTACGATATTGTACGACCAACAAATTCAAACTGATCGCACGATAGCGGCAAACAAACCGGATATAGTTATCCGGGATTTGGCCAAAAAATCGTGTTTACTTATCGATGTTGCTGTACCTTGCGATCAAAACGTCGTTACCAAGGAGGCAGAGAAACGTCTTAAATACAAGAGTTTGGAAATCGAGATCAGCCGAATGTGGGGCGTAAAAGCACAGGTCGTCCCGATAGTTATCGGAGCTTTGGGATTTGTTCCGCAAAATTTGAGTAAGAACTTGTCTAAACTCCCAGGTAATTCAAAAGACTGGGAAGTGCAAGAAATTGCTTTATTTGGAACAGCCCACATTTTGCGTAAGGTATTGTAGAGGCACTGATAGTCACCGAATCTGCTCCTTAGGTAGCTGGTTGCAACCTGGAGTAGATTTTATATTCAGCCGACTCATAAGATCTTTAGTCGTGATGTAATGGAATAATAATAATAATAATAATAATAATAATAATAAAATATATTAAGTTAATGATAATTAGAGGTCTCTGAATATATACAAATGTCGTATTGAGAGAAAGTACTTAAACAGGAGCTAAAGACAAAGGAGTGCAATGTTTATGGCCATTTTTTACTGCGTTTTCTTCCCAGTTCCCGTTTGAAAATAGTTTTATTATTCTGTTTGTTAATTTAAAACGTGTCAGTAAATTTACATAATCATATCCAAACAGCTAATATATCTAAATAGCGAACTTGAAAAATCGTACGTCAATCTTCCTCATACTTACGCTTATGAAATACCGCCACAGAAACACAAAGTGAGATATGAATTGTAGTTTCCCGCCCACTTCTCTAAGAGCACTATTACTCGAACCATTTTCACACACATTTTGCACTTATGCGTGTGGTCTAGCACTGAACTCATTATTGGCGCACATACCGAAGTACAACACGTGCCCGAAGTAAGAAATGCGGAAATTGGCGGATCTTTCCTGGAAGGCACGAAGTACAGATTTAAGAACACACGCATTTGTTGCTTCTTTGTAACTATACTACGGACACGATAAAGGGTTGTTTGTACGTGGAGATGAGTGAGGTTTCCTCAGGCCCGCCCCGCCCCGAACGTCACGCCATCCAGCGATGCACTGCGCGATCGCCCCTGGCGATTCGGCCTCGTGGCGGGCGTCCCCCCCCTGCCCTGCCCTCCGCCCATAAAATTCGGCCGAGAGCAGCGTTTTTTAAGGCGCGTGTTACCGCAAACTGCCCGCAGATTGATTCTCTCTCAAACCCACTGCTCCCCGCTTCGTGCTGGCGGACGCTTCGAGCGACTGTCATTGTAAAGTCTCTCAGGGCGAAATACCTCAATTTACCAATTTTACGTTTTTGATTTTATTTACTTTCAAGACTGTGCCCTGCATGTGTCATGTGTCTATTCGTTAGTCGCGATTAAAATCTCTTTGTTTTCCCCAGCCCGAGCAAGTGAGCTGTAGTTCGACGTGTCTTAGACTTCTCTTTGAGAACAAATCTTCCAGGCTCTCGTTGGGGAAGTTTTTCTATCAATTCTTCTTCATGTATTTGTAAATAAAGGAATCAGTCAACTGTATTGTTTGACATTAGATTTTTTTCAACTTCCATAGAACAAACATAATTTTTTTCGTGAAATTAACCACCGCTAAGCTTTTACCCAGACCATACACAGCGGCTCTGATTCAGCCGTCCCGTCTCTAGCGACTCAGAGCTTATCCCCTCAATGAGAGATGGGTCCTTAATGAAAATGGGAATCGTAGCACATCGAGGACCACGATGCATTAGTTGCAGCTCTCATCTACTGCACGCGGTATTCCTTACTCCATCCTTCCAGCAATTCTTCATTCTTTGACATTTTCTCAATACATTTGAATACAATTAGAATATTACCGTTATTTCTGTGCCAATCAATATCCATATTTTGTACGTATAATATTCATGCAATATTTTGATGATTGATTACAACACTGTACAAAGTACTGCAACACTTCTCCCGTTGCAGTACTTTGGGAAATGACTTATGTTTACTTACCAGTTGCTTCAACTAAATGAAACGTATTGAAGTGAAAACGAATTAGAAAGTTAACGCCAAGTTAAGTTATGAACAGATAAATAGTCATTGAAGAAGTTACTCAAATTATTAAGCAGAAATAGGAAAAAGTATCTTCGCAAATCATTCCCAAATTCTACTGGTTCCTATGTCATTAAAGCGACCGTTTGATCTGTGTCAATACTCGTTTGTTTCCTTCTTTCGTATTTACGAGTAATTGCTGTAGAGAGTGGTTCAGTCTTTGACCTGTGAGGAAAACAGAATACTTCAGAGAGCGCCGACCGTGTCTGCTAAAAAAAATACCAGCAATTTTCAAAGCGGTTAATTTATTCTTTCTTTTCCGGCCATTTCTATAAATAGCATTACCATTAAATGTATCGAAGACCTGATGTACCATACTTTCACGATCTTATTCACCTCAATTTGTCTTACCTTGGAAGGTAAACAGGATTTATTGACCTTACTCTGAAACAAAATCTCGAAGACAAGGGGTCAGTGTCTCTTTTTCTCTTCAAGTAAAGTGTCTAAAACATAAAGTTAAATTACAAAAATGTAGAATTTTTTTTTCACAACTCTAGTATATATATTTGGATCAACTAATGTAGCTAAACTCAAATTACATCAATAACAACTTAATGCATAGGCAGTGATGCAGAAAATTATTATCAATCCTTTTTGAATGTACACATATTTTATAAAACTCGTAAAGAGTAATACACTTCTTTTCAAAATTACCATAGGTAATACCACGAGTGCTTTGGAAATAGTCGAGAAATCCCCGACTCGCGGAGCGAGGACCAGATTAATCTGAGAATTTACAAATCACATGTGGTATTTAATAGGAGTATTCCACAAATAAAATTACATTCAACAGAGTTCTAAAATACACCAAATACTTAAAATAACGGAAATAATGTTAAAATCAAAGAGATTGTGTTGGTACATACACAGTTTATTGCACATCAACACAGCGATCGATACATGCCGCTTCCTAAGTTGAATCGCAGTTTATTGGACAGTAGGGAGGGGCGGTAAGAAAAATCGGACATAAAAAGCGATAATTAATTTTAAAGATACTCCTCCCTAATTGGGACATTTTATATGTATAGTTGAAGACTATTGGTTTTAATTTCACGAGTGGAATAGTCGCTGAAAATTCTTTGCATTGAAAATGTGTTTGAGCGTTAAAATTGAAAGTTTGGAAAGCAAAACCCATGCTCTGAGAGGGCTCAAATGTTGGAACAACTTAATGACACGATTCATTGTGCGCTGGTGAAAAGGCATAATTTTTCATGCATTCCAGAAAAATCGCAACTGTCCAGACACCCACGTTTCTGTGTTAGTGGAAAAAGATAATCTCAATGATGACACATCCCACCTCAACAGTCACAGAAACTACCAACATGAAAAAGAATTGGCAAATTTATGAACTTTTTTAACATTTCATTTGTATTTATGTATTGAAAACGTATCTGTCATCTTATTCAAGTATTTGTCATGACACAATTACATTAAATGAACGAAAAGAAGGCGTGATGTGGACAGTAAAGGAAAAACGGAAGTAGCGTATTCGTAAACAGAGATAGATGTTAATGGCGAAAAATACATCGTAGACTTAATTACAAAGAAAATAATAAAATTGTATACGTGAAACATTGTGGGTGATTTATTTATTTGCAACTAAGTGCAAATGAAAAACTTCTGCCTCCTGTGCCACCAATAAGTTCACAAAAAGTACTGCTCCATCTGACTTGACATTTAATTCGCCCCCATTTTCGCGGAAAAGTTGCTGCAGCGGGATTGCAGCATTCTCACGAATGACAGTATGAACAAACGCCGCCAGGTTTCCAGGTGCTCAACTTCGAATTGGTGGGCTGGAGGGCGGGCGGGCCGAGCGGCTGCAGGGACACGAGGCGAGGCGGGGCCGGGGCGAGTTACTATACAGCGCGAAGATTGATGCGGTCCGCAGGGACGGCGCGGCGCGGCGGCCAGCGGCGGGGGCGGCGAAAGAGCGCGCGGCACGGAGGCCGCCAGCTGCACCACAACGCGCAGCCCACACACACCAGCACACACACGCACACACACATCAATACACACACACACGCACACACGCCAGCAGGCAGCAGACGCTCAGATATACACGTGAGGGCAAAAACACACAGAAGCACAAACGCGTTTTCAAACACTGATACAAACATTCACGCAGATATGCTCGCACTCACACGCACAATTATGCGCACTCTTGTACACGTAAAAGGATGTGAGCACATTCGCGCGCAATTACGCACATGCGGCCATGAACGTAGTCACCACGAAGTCACGCACGTAGACACACGCACACAAACACTCACGATCACCCGTAAAAGAACGTATACACAGAAAAAGCAAACAGATACAAACATGCAAACATTCAAGCACACATTTTCGGCCACAACCAATACACACGGTCACAAACATATAAGAGGTTTGGGGCTTAAGTCATGGAAACTGTTTTTTTTTTGCGAGAATAGAAGCTCGGGTGGAAATTGTGAAATAAACACATGATAGGGCATGGTATGATCCAAGTGGAGGGACATTTGACACATCAAAATTGGGTTTATCATATTTACTAAGATATTTGAAATTACAGTATTGATAACTTGTTACAAATCATTACAGCATATACGAATTCACGAAATTCCAGAAGCATTGCAGACCCGTTCTAAAGACCCGATTACGCAAATACTCGATTACTGCACGTGCCACATCACAGATCGTCGTGTGCGTTGCTGATCACTGGTTGCTGATCCCTACGCGTTCTTGTAGAAACTCTCCTGCCCATCTCGCGACTGTCCTGTGTGGAAGGTCATTATGCTCAAGAGCTTCCACCAATTCCCTGTGACATACTTGGGCATTTCTGCTATTAAGAATGGTGCTGGGGTATGAGCGCTGCTTGAAACAGGTTACATTCATCCAGCACGGCGACAGTCATACAACTGATTTCACATAGTTCTCTGTGCTAGTATAGACACTCCCATTACCATCTGTTGTTGTGAACGTACATTGTACAGCATTGCTTTTATGCGATAAATAGAAGTGTGTGATTCGATACAAAAAATAATAGTTTCCATGTCTTCTACCCTATCCCTCGTATACGAACACACATTTAAAGACAAATGCATATAAATAAAATAACATGGTGCAAAATTGCATATAACGGAGTTACACATCATTTCACACTGATTAGTAGGCATGGTGTATTGGTGTTTACCAGATACACGAAATATCCTTCACTGCATCCGAAACAATAGTGCGGGATATGCTATCAAACAAATCTCACTTCGTGTAATAACGTTTCTTTCAATAGTTTCTCAAGTACTCACGCACGCTCCCACCGACCTCAACGCTCCCATCATGCTCACATCCATCCTGTAATCCTTGCGTCAATCCTCATACCTCCACCATCACGCATTCAAACACACCTCTTCACCACACACCCACACACAATTAAAATGAACACACGCACGACCTCACGTACTTCACCGCCACTCCAACCCCACTCCTTCCCTCGCGCTGACCCTCACCGCCTAATCGCCAATCATCGACGCGCACGCACTCCGCTCTCACGCTTCACTCGCCCGCCTGCCACGCTCGCTCACGAACGTGTTGACGTTGCACCCACGCGCCGTCCACCACATGCCCATGCGACAACATTCGCGTTCTTTGTCACTTCCAAAACGCTTCCGTTTGCCAACGAACGCACACAAAGTTCTTGTGGGTGTCTCAGAGTAAACGTTACGAACATCTAGAGCCTGTGTGGGGACGAGGGTCGAAAATGAGCTTTTTTTGCCGATGAATATATGATGGTAAATTCCCTATTAAGAAATTACAGAGTGGGATTTGATATTCATTGACAGGCAACTCTACTCAGTTTTCACCATTTGTGGGTGTTTCGGAGTAAATGTTACAAACTTCTAGAACCTGGGGGATGATCATTTTTTTGCCAATGAACATATGATGGAAAATTTCATATAAATAAATTACAATGTGACATTTGATCTTGAATGACAAGGAACTCGACAAGCAGTGGTGTGTGGCAGACCAAATTAGGGACCAGTCACAGTTACTCCTTTAGCCTGCCGAACACCAATGCATCACAAGTTACCTATTAATCAGGTGCAAATTTCATGTGTGAATCTCAATGGGTATCAGTATTACTATATGACATGTTCGTTGACAAGAAATTAGCCTTTTCAATCTCCATACGTTCACTAGGAAAGTTTTACATTCATTCGAAGGCATCCTGTACACGTCGATTCAAAATTGTTTCCGGACCTTTGTAAGTCAGTTGCATCAGATTATGGTAAGTCGTGTGATATTCTGTTGTTGCGAAATCGTATGTATATTACCCCCAGCGAAGAAATATTACGCGTCCCGTTGCGACAAAACGTTCGATAGACGCGACCAGAAGTCTTGAGCTCGGCCCTACGAATAGTCCGTACAAAAGCAATTACACCTGGGGAAAATGGTCAAAGTGCCCAACTTGGTGTTGTCACTGTGAGAAACACATTGCTTAATAATGCGGTTAGAAATTCGTGCGCTGAGGTTTTACTCTTTGAACCTAATGCGTACATTATAGCACCACAAAAATATTTTGATATCATAATGGCTACAATACATTCTATTATAAGACAATATTTCGTAAGGCTCCTACTCTTCCAATTGTTAGTCTTGTATTTAATTATTATAAAACGACGGTGATTTCCAAAGAAATTATCCCAGATTAATGAGACGTCGCCTACGACCTCTCCGCTTGACCAACCACTCATCCACGCATGTACTCACTCACATTGGCATCTACACCATCAATCGGATTTCATATGATCCGATTTGTCTAGTCTGCAATTTCCCTGCATAGTCTCGCGCTGCAGCTTTACATCGTTCACTTACACACACAACACCGTTCAAACCTGTCGTTCTGTAGGTCCAGTAGCAACCGAAGCGCGCCCGAATCCTCAGGTTTGCGCCAATCATTCGTCGTACTTTCCCGCCTGATCAAACATTATTGAGATGGCTTTAATATATTTGCCTCTTCTATTTAACTAGTATATTATTTAATAATAATTAATAAAATTGACTAAACACTAATGAATCGTAGCAATTACTCTGTTATGAAGTACAACAAGATCTAATGAAACGAATAATAATTTGAAAATAAATCTAGCTATCTCGAAAGTATTAAGTAAATATGAATTGTAAATGCAATGTTTGATAACTCAGCATTTAAACAATTTCAAAGCAAATTGTTTTCTACTATCTTAAGCAACCATCTAGTAATCCTTGTCTTCGCCGTGTTTTCGCACTGGTAGTTTCGAGATGTTTTATGGTCGAGATAAAGTTCTCAAGCAATGAGCGACGAGCCCACTATTTGGCCTTACTCGTTTCTCTTTGTCTAGCTTGCGAATTCCCAGCAAACTCTCACCCCGCCCTGCAGAGCAGCTTTTTACCTTCGCCTTTAATGATTGCACAGGTACGAGAATCAAAAATACTGCGGGCGACTTGGAGGGAAGAACAGAGAGAAGTAATTAGACCTCGAGAAAAACGAATAAGTTCTCTTTTCGTTTGCTGTCCGTTGGAGCCGCCGCCGCCGCCGCCCCCGTCCTCCCGTCCTCGACTCCGTGACTAACGGGCGAGGGGAAAGAACTCCCAAGAAGAGAGAAGCCGGTGCCAGGACCTCCTGAATATGAAATAGGCTCCCAAATGCTAACCCTCCGTGCTCGGCAGAGCAAATGAAAGAGCATCTACATCACAATATACTTCCGGCGAATCTGAAAAATCATCCGGCCTTTCGAAGCCGCCATTGTGTGAACACCCTGCGAAACTATTCTGTCTTCATCTCATGAATACACTTTACTGGATGATTCGGAAGACAATATGTTTCTGCGTCGATCCCCATGTTCAATTCCTGAATAATTTGCTTTTATAAAAAATGTCAAGTTTTTTTATTGGAATTGAATTTGTATATGTCTTATTTGTGAAATTAAATGCAGTAATGACCAAGTTTATCAAACTAGATAATTAATATTCTTGATATTCCAGAATTAGTTCTGATTCAATAAAATTAGTCTGAAATGTCGAAAGAACTTTGTACATTATCATTCAATATTTGTCATTATTTGTGATAGAATCAGATACAATAAATTAAATAACTATCTCTGATATTTATTACTTATCGTTCTTAAATTTCCCCAATTCAAAAATGTCTAAATTTTGCAAACTAAAATTTATAAAATTTGTGCTATTTAAGCACCCAAGATTCAACCAATGTAGTTTATTTTATTTGCCACAAAAACAAATGCTTTAGAAAATACTCAACTAGTAGCCAAATGCAGTATATTTAGAATTTTCTAAAATAATAGGGGTTTGTTTTAGTCTTCTTTAATAATGTAACTAATTAGTAAACACTTGCTTCATGTTGTAATACGTAAGACTGTTGGTGACAATGACTGTCTGTGCAAGTCCAGAAAAGAAGATGAAATCTATAAAACTTTCGCGGCAAAGCTACGCGTATCATTCGTCCCTTTTAGTCTGAGAGAAAGTAATTGCTTAAATCTTCTTTATTGATTCATATTTCCCCGGTGGAATAGTTCACTCCAGACTGAACAACTTACTTGTGAAAGCCTTCAAATCTGTTGCTCTTGCTTCACAAATATTTAGAAATAAGTTAAATATAATAATACAAAATACATTGTTATTAATTTTGTACGAGTTATATGTAATCAAATGAAACATGAATAATTTAGTATATTGAGTATAGTGAAATGTGGAGTAATAATATAAAGTGTATGGGTTTCTGCTGGAATTGGATGAGAATTAAACACGTAGTGGAAAAGTAAAAAAGTAGAACAAATTCATTCTGCGTAAGTTGGCGCATTTTTGTTCTCTACATTTACGTTTCAATTCTTTTAGTTGGTACTTCTGACACCAATTTACGGCACTATTTGCAAAATAAATTTCTTAACATATTTTTTACTTAAACCAGTATTTTTGATACGTGAAAAGCTTTTGTGTTGAGTGCCTCGGACTTGGCCGACTCGGGGCGAAGATCGCGCCCATTGAAGCACCTGGGCGGGACCTGGGCGCTCGTATTGTGTCCCTCTAATTCGCGTCCGAGTCCCCGGCCTCAGGAATCAGGGGACGGCGCGCGCCTCTTCAACCCGGTTCGATACAGCGCCGCGCCGCGCCGCGCCTCTCTGGCTCCGACACGAGGGCGGTGGAAGGGGCGGGTCCGCTTTACTGTCCCGGCGTCGTTTTCTGGCGACGGCCTTCTGTCCCCGGCCCTCCCTCCCACCCCACCTGCCGCGACGGCGGCCCCGCGCGTGACTTCAGCACCGCTCTGGCACGACCTCTTCCGGACCGTTCCGTCGTTTTCTCCATCGGCCATACGCCACGCCCTCCGTTACTCTGCCCTCTTTCACTCGTCTCCTCCTCTTTTTCTTTCGCCGGGAGAGATGGCTCAGTGCATCAACTGGTGTCACTGCAGTCTCGCTGACCGGGAAGTCCTCGGTTCGAGTCCCGACGACGACAGAATTTTCGACTCTAGCTTGTCAGCTAGGCCGAATCAGTCGTTGTCTTGAGGAGAATTCTAGCGTCCGCCTGCTGTGATCGGTAGTTTTCCGTGGTTTCTCCGATCAACACCAGGCTAATGCCGGAGCAGTACCCTAACAAACGGGCCACGGACCGCGCGTGATCGTTCCTTCCTCTTCCTTGTCCTATCCTTACCGTTTACATATACACTTACACTAAGATGCACTACACTACCACGCATACCGGAAGACCGGTCGGGAGCTGAGAGCTTGTCCCGGCTGGGGCGGTGCCCCACTGGGGGAAGATATCTGGTTGGGTAAACGCTAGTCGACGGAAGGTCGGCGCCGGATCTCGCCATCCAATAAGGAAGGATTACCGCCACCTCCCGATGAAAAACAACGCACTACACTTAAGGAACCAATGACCTCTGTCATTGTCAACAATCAATCTTTTTATTTCTTCGTTTTCACCTTACCTCTTTCGGACGATTACGTTCTTTAGACGATTCCTCTCCATGACGATTACGTCTACTAGTCATACCGTGTGACATCCCTGTTCCTCTTGTTTCCTCTTCATTCTTCGATTCATCCACCTTCTTGCTTGGGCCAATCTCTTCCACCATTTTCTGCATCATCAGCACACTACGTCGCCGTATCATTCCCGTTCCTCTCGTCTCCTCCTTCTCTTCATTCTCATCCACTGCTTCATCCGACCTCCTCCGGATGTTTCAACCCTTTTTTTCATCTTCTACTTGTTGCATCATCCTTCATCGTCTCATCAACCCCGTGACTCCTTCCATTCTTCTCCTTTTTCCGCTTTCTTGGCTTCTACCTCCGCCTTTGTAGTTGCAATTCCCTGTTTCTATTTTGTCTCTCATAATGTTGTCATTTTGCCATTCCGCTCTATTCTTTCTACCTCACCTCATCCATCGTTTTGGCTTTCCGCTGTTTTCACTCATCGTCCACTAGACACCATTACCTGTCCGTCTCTTTGATTGTTTCTTTCGTCCCCTCCTCGTCTCATCATTCGCCTCATCGACATCTTTCATTCCCCACGCAAGCCTACTCGACACCTTCCCAACAGTCCAATCACCCGGCAAACCGGCGCCCGTCTACCCTTCAGTCACCCCAACTAGATTTCAAAGGATTGGCGTCTATAAACAAGAAATAATTTTCTTGTTTATGGGCGCGTCAGCTGCTATGGCTATTAGTACCGTAAGTGCAATGTAGGTTTTTGTCGCGGGGGGGTCTGTTATCTTCCTGCGCTGGATGATCTGAGATTGAGAGCCGCGAGATCTGACGCCGACATTCACGTCAGCTTGTGGGGTTTTCCAAACCAGGTATCTCTCACTGCCCGAGCCGAAACGACCTCTAAGCTGCCGAATGCAGAGAGGGCTAAATGGCAAATCTAGGCGGAACTAGACTCCCCTCCCCAACATTTTCATTTCGACCTTCTGTAAATCGTAAATTTGATGTAAATTTGATGTTGGCAAAATAAGATTTAAGAGTGGGTTTATTTTTCAGGCTGGCATTACTACCTTGGGAGAGTGGTCTTTTTGCTTTATTTCAAAGGATGCAGTGAGCGAATTTGACGCACGACAGGCGCACGAAGGACCACACGTGCTCAGATCTCAATGAAATGCGAATGCAAAGCTGTTTGATATGGAAGGTATTCCGACAGTTAAATACTTACCTCCAGCAGTAATATACAAATTTCTAACCCATCGCTTTTCTTGTCGTCAAAGAAACTGTCAAGTAGTAGTGACGCGCAAACAAAATTTTACATTTTGTCAAATTTCAAGTAGGTTTTCAATTTTTTGAATTAACTAGTAATACAAGGAAACATATATCAATAGAGTGGCTTATGTGTTCGACGCACTAGGTTGCACGATCCAGATAAGAAAGTTGTGTTACATTTTATACCACAGAGCGCAACCAGTAGTAACCCATCGCAATCTGTTTCCGGTGACCGGTGATGACGGAAAACGACGGAATAGTCCGGAAGAGGTTGAGTGAAGCGAAGGATGTAGTGTAAGTGTTTGTTTGTCTGTGTGTGTGCCTGTGTGTCTGTGTGTGTCTGTGTGTGTGCCTGTGTGTGTCTGTGTGGGTGTCTGCGCGTGTGTGTCTGTGTGTGTGCCTGTGTATGTCTCTGTGTGTGCCTGTGTGTGTGTCTGTGTGTGTGCCTGTGTATGTCTGTGCGTGTGTGTGTCTCTGTGTGTGTCTGGGTGTGTCTCTGTGTGTGTCTGTGTGTATATCTCTGTGTGTGGGTCTGTTTGTGTGTCTGTGTGGGTGTCTGTGCGTGTGTGTCTGTGTGTCTGTCTGTGTGTGTCTGTGTGTGTCTGTGTGTGTGTGTCTGTGTGGGTGTCTGTGCGGGTGTGTCTGTGTCTGTCTGTGTGTGAGTCTGTGTATGCGTCTATGTGTGTGTCTGTGTGTGTGTGCATGTATAAGAAAGGGATGAAGATAGGACAGGAAAGGGAAGAAAATATCGTGCGCGGTCTGTAGTCCATTGTTAAGGTTCTGCCCCGGCATTAATCCTGCTATTGTCGGTTTTCGAACCCTAGGTCCTTCCGGATCGCACTGAAGCGACACGAGTTGATCCCCTGAGCCACCTAACACGGTTTGACTTGAGATTTCTTCCTCGTTCTTTCTTTCATTCATTCACGTCCTTAACTTTCATCTCCACAAAGAACTTCGTTTTGCCATCTTTCACCATCTGTTCATAATATCTACTATTCATATTGTCACCTAATTGTTCTTTATGTCTTCTCCATTCCTTATCATCCACTCTCTTTAGTCTCCGTCTCTCCGACGCAGTCTTAGTCGACCAAGTTAAGTCCACGCGCTAAGTACCTGGTTAGGTTAGGTCCCGAAATGCATTTTATTCTTTTTCGTCTCCTCGCTCTAGCTTCTTCATTGCCTGTTTATATATGGGCTTCTGGATCTAGCCTAAGAATTTAAGCCTTTTGTGAATGCAATCCTTTTGTTTGTGTAATACAAGGTACTGCGTCTTCCGTTATCGCCTTTGCTTTACCACCCTGTTTTTGCTGTTCCCCAAAATGCACAGACATGCTTACAAATCGCACGGATATTTAATTTTCTGGAGATCACATTTCGCAAATAAGCTCTTCATTAGTCATTTAATAGTTGTGCGCTATTATTACTCTTGTGTTGTGGCTTCAGTTGTTCTTCTGTAACATTGATTCACACTGTTCACTTCGCTCTCTGTTCTGGAATTGTCGTCTGTTCCAAAACATCGCTCCCTCAGTTCTAAATACACTAATGGCCTTTCCATGTCTCCTTTTCTACTCGCTGCCTCCCGCCTGCCACTTCACCACACCGACGCGGTGCCCGTCTGCATTTCCTATCTGTGAAACATTGCAATCCACTCGTAGTGTAAGAAAAATTTAGAACATTAAAAAGATTTCAAAACTATACATATATTTTTAAGAAATACATTGCAATTATACTTTTAAATTGCTAATCCGTTTGAAATCAATTGAAAGTAACAAAATGCAAACTTTTCACTCAAATTCTCTGCAGGAATATTTTGATTAGTGAGAACTCTGCCGACGCTACCAAGTTGAATAGTAATCCCAACACTCCAAGTAGACGTGACAATAGACAAGTAAGATACTTGTCTGTCCGGGAGACGCCGCCTCCTATGCACCGATAACAAAGTTTCGGCCGCCTTCCTTAGGTTGACATGCGAAATGCCCCGAGGAAAGACATAGTATGACGGTCAAAACGTCGAAAACTGTGTGTAGCAAACGAAGCCTGCCGGACAGCCTACTGATTCCGGTCGTAGAAGCCTATGCTTTCAGATAAATGGGTCATTCTTCTCAATTAATTATATTATTTGTTAAAAGTGCACAACATACATTTTAACATAAAAGTTCGTCATTAATCTTGGTATATTCAAATTATATCAACTTTCTTAAATTTTATCAAAACGTGTTCTCCTCGAAAGACGAAAATGCTCTCTATAAAACGATTCATTTGATCTTCCGCACCCCCGTGAAAACATAAATATAAAACAATATTTTGGAATAAATAATACGAATTTGAAATCAAAATAAGCACTTAACTTCCCTAACAGTCGATAAATTTTCTAGTGTTTTAAAAGAGAGAATAATCCAGTCAAATCGAAATAATCGTTCGAATTGGATGATTGGGCTGGGTAATGAATATTTCTACAGGGGGTATGCATTCGCATTCTCGGTTAAAAAGGTTGCGGGTTCAAATCCCACGTCAGGCATGAATACATTGTATCATGGGACATCTAGTTTAGTTAGTTAATGCCTTATTTTACGTGGCGAGACTCGGGCCATCAGGCTCGCTCTTCCGCCTGACCACGCAAATTTCTACAACGCTCCTTTCACCACCTAGCGGAGAAAGAAGGTATTATCTCGGGCGACGAAACAGGCGATTAGAATTTAGCTCAGAGGCGTCATTTAGGCTTGAGGATCTTTTACATGCAAGTAAATCTACTAACATGGGACAGCCGGCTTTACTTCCCCTCCGAAGGAAGGCGTATGAAGGATTTTTTCGCCCTTAAAAATCCACGGCTTCGATCGGGTTTGAACCCGCGAACTTGACAGGTATGACAGTCCGGTACGCTAACCGTTATCCATCGAATCCATAAAATATCTCTTAACATGTATCGCCTTTTCCTTCCTCCCTTTCGTGGCCGGCCCAAATGGGGTAGGGTGTTGCTTTACGGCCAAGCTCGCAATACACCCGAGCTGTAGGTTTAAATCCCGCATTCGTACGAAGCATGACGAGTCGTTGTTTCCACTCTTAGATCACTATAAGGATCACTCTTAGCCTGCTTCACTTTCTCTAATACAGAACTAAGCGCGATGCACTCATCAGCTAACTCTATCCGCCTACGGCCGATTTGGGTTCACGGGTCATTCAGCTGGATGGATAGGGATACTGGTAAGTACTGCGGTTGATGCTCCTTAGTAACAAAACTCAGACGAGGGGTGAGGGGATATAGGTAATGGAAGGAACACAGAAGTAAACCAGGAAAAGGTATTCAATTTTTTTTGTTTAAATTTAGCCATTTTTTACTATTCTGTCATTCTTTCTGTCTCATTCTCTCTCTTTCTCTCTCACTCTCTCTTTTTCTTTCTTTCTTTCTCTCTTATTTTTCTCTCCCTTTCTTTTTTCCCTTCTCTACCTCTCTCTCTTTCTTTCTCTTGCTCTGTCTTTCCTTATTGCAATACTTCCCTTCTCAGGGTCTCCTAAATAATGTCTTTTCGGGAATTGTTTTTATCTTTCTTTGTTAAGTCTTACTTTTACAGTGCGCATCGGTTACAGAAAAACAGCTGGGATAAATATCTTGTTTAACCGTTTGTTGTTTTGATTTCTCACACGCCTTTTGTTTACCTCACATCAGTGTGTGTGCTAAAAGCCACAGTGGAGGCAATGTGTGAAAGAAGAGCATGAGAAGAAAGAGACATCCTCCAAGTATTTTGAATTTGGTCGACTAGTGTCCATACAAAATATTCATTACTCATATCTGATAAAATGTTATAAATGATAGTCAATATTTATAAATAGAAAAAATCTACATTTACCCCACAAATCATCAATGTCACTAAAAATATGTAATTAATAAAACTAACCTAGTAAAATTTCTGAAATGACCCTTCACCTAACATTCTCTTATAAAATGGAGAAACGAACGGCCAAATTGCGTTAATTCATAGCCGAGAGCGTGTTGAATGCAAAAACATTTATAGAAGCATATCTACACTTGATTAAATTTCCACGATAACACATTCCCGTGAAATTTCTGGAGCCATCGGAGATAAATAGGAGCGTTTCCACTTGGCAATAAGTGAAGGAAACGTTTTGTGAAATAGAGGCGGCGCGGGACGGGAGGTGGCGCGCGGCGAATGAGAGGGCGCCTCATTGTGAGATGTGAGGCGCGGGGAGGGGCGGCGGGACGAGGGGAGGTGTGGGGAGAGAGGCGCGGGGGAGAGCGGGTGGCGACGCCGGGCGCCGCGGCGCGAGACAAAGCGAGATGGGAGCGCTCGCTGCCAAATTGGGTTGTTAGCAGAGCCACTAATAACCCCCCGTGCTCGCCCCCGCACCGCCGCGTCCCTCTCCGCCCCCCCCGCTGGCCCCTGCGACCGAGGCGCCGGCGGAGACGCTCGACTCCCCGCACGCCCCCATGGCCCGCCCACGCCCGCCCCCTCCCTCGCCTCCGCCCTCGCCCCGCCACGCCACGCCCCTCCGCTGTGCCCTCGCCCCGCCCCTCCTCCGCCACGTCCCCGCACCGCCACGCCACGCCTCCGCCCCGCCCCCTCCCCGTCCCGCCGCTTCTTCGCCCCTCTTCGCACCCTCGCCACCCGGAACCCCTACGCTTCGAGGCGTCGCGACGTGTCCCTTCTCGGCCCCCGTCAACCCACGGCCTGCCTACACGGGCGTCTCTGCTTCACCCCTGTTCACTAGCTCTCGCACCCGCGGGATCGCTCGAATTCAGCCGCCGCCTGGAGGATAATTCTAACGGCCGGCTCCTCTGATCGGTACTCTCCCGTGGTTTGTCTTATCAATACCCGGCAAATGCCGGAGCAGTATCCTATCAAATGGGCCACGGACCGCGAGCGATCTTCCCCTCTTCTTCTCTGCCCTATCCTCACCCCTTTCTTACACACGGGAGCGTGCGGGGAAGCAGCGTCTCCGGCACAGGGGCCAGCGGGCGCGAGCGGGGGCGATGCGGAGCGCAGAGGAATGCGCCAGTGCAGGAGCAACCGCGGGGGATTCTTTGAGGAACTTACATGCACTACACTGCCAGAAATGTCGGGAGATCAGTCAGGGGCGTAGAGCTAGTACCGACTGAGGCGGTGCCTTGCTGGTGGGAGATACCTGGGTGGAGAAAACTCGCAAGCCGCCATGCAGGACGGCGCCGGATCTCACCACCCAGAAGGGGAAGAACTCCGCGCACCTCCCACGATAAAAAACATGTACTGCACCTACGGGATTAATGACCGTACCAGTTGACGCTCCTGGAAATGCGAAATATACAAACAATCAATCAATCGAAATCGCTGGCCCCTCTTCTTCGACACTAGAAGTCGGAAATTTCTATCATCACGGTCTTCTATTAAACTGCCCTCACCCCCTCAGACCAGTCTTCGTACCTTCCTTCCGTGCGCCTCCTGTGTTCGTATTCGCACCTACGCAATTGGTTGTTCATCCGCTGCGAAACGATGACGCCGGTTATGCTGGCTTCTCCTTCCGATAAGCCTCTTCCTCCGTCAAACCCTGTTCTGTCAGCGATCAAGACGTCGCAGACGCCCCCTCTCCCCTTTCCCCGTCAAGTGCTCACTCGCTTAGACTCGTACTCTGCTCGGCCCTCTTCGCCCCTGTTTGTTCATTTGCACCCTCGCGATTGCTATTCCCTCCGCTTCGGGATCCAGGGTAAGGAGATGGTAGATTCTCCTCCTCATCCGCCCCGCTATCAGTATTAAAGGGAAATTCTGAATCGTTATGTTTGGCCAAATCGTCCACACGTACGTTACTTACAGAGCGTACAATAAAATATAATATAAAGAACCATCTATTCCAACAGTGCGTCTTAACTACAAATAAGTCACCTTCCTTCAAAATCTGCCTCAGCCATCTCCTTTTTTATCTCTTGTCATCCGAGCTTTTGTCTCCATAACTCTATCATTTCACTATTTTACTCTTTTTAGCTTACGGTATGTTCTCTTGCAGAACCGATACTGGCCCGACCTTCCACGATCCCTTGTCATCCGCACACCACACGAGGTCGCTGGCGTATCGGCTTCGGAACACAAATGCATCTTCAAACCCTAGTCCTTTCAAATCGGTATCTTTTCGTCCCTGTTCATCCGTACCCACATCTGAGCTCGCCGGAGCACATATCAGTATTTTATATAGATTCTAAGCAAAAGATTTCGCTATTCTCTGTTGAAATTTGCCAAATACATTTTCAAGCGATATTAAAGGAAAATTTCCAGTCATTGTTTTTGACGTCTAGGAGACACACATGCACCGATCACTTCCAGAGTGTTATCAACATTAATGTGAAGTTCGCCATCCAGCTTACACAACATTACTGTAGGTGAACCGCGAAGAAAAACACCCTCGCACTGCGCTTGCAACATATTCATTGGTTGCCACTGGGAAACTTCTCGAGTGTAGTGTAATACCGCCGCGACTTCTAAAAAGGTCACGCCCAGAAGATCTCAATTACGTGGAGTCAGTTGACAGTATTGCAAAGCGTCAAGAAAACACTCCACACCCAGACATTCCTATACCTAACTTATCCAGTTCCCTTCGGACAACCAGCAGTGAGGGGAGGTTCCTCTACGCCTTGAGGAACAATCACTACCCTCCAGGTCGATTTCAACGGGGTACATAACAACATACAAATATGTATGAATATATGTATTATGTGTGCATGAATACGTGTATGTCATTATATGAATATGTTATATGAATATTTTTTCCTCCTAAACCTCTGAACCACTGGAGAGATTGCCACGAAATCTTGCACGTATTCTTTTAAACAGTCGCGAAATATCATTTGTAGATTCTCAACATTCGTAATCTCAAAATGTGACCTTAAATAACATCCCATGTTTTGTTACTAAAAGTTATGCAACCCGCAATTCAACTGGGTGATGTCATTGTTCCTGGGCGAAGGGAAGCGGGGCAAGACGGATTGAGCGAGAGCAAGTGGACAGGCAAGACAGGCAAGGATGTTCAATAGATTGTGGTAAACGCATACCCAGCGAATACAGAGTAATCGACCACTCTATAGATATGTTTATCCAACCAATCACGTCAAAATCCCTGTCTGTGTAGACGCTCCAATTCTCGATTTGTGTCGGGCTTTACGGAGTCCTGCCCCACCGTGAACCGCCCGGGGGCGTTCGGGCGGTGCGCGCCGCCGCCCCCGCCGCCGCTCCCCTCTGGAAATGACACCTCCGCGCGACGCGTCGTCGCCCCAGCGACTAGGACGCCACAGGGCGTGGCGCCGCCGAAGCGAGAAAGCCAACGGCCACTGCGAACTGCGCTTGGAAACAGCGCGCTCGCTTACTCTGGCTGCTCCAGCAAACCCTATTCGATGCCACCCTACCTCTTTTTCTCACCTAGCATGTATATGTCGTTTTATGTGAATGTTTGTTTCTCAAAAACCTCTGAATCACTGGAGCGACTGCCTTCTTTTGAGCAGCTGAAAAATCGAAAAAGTCAACGGCTACTGCGAACTTCAGTTGGAAACGGCGCGCTCGCTTGCTCTGGCTGCTCCAGCAAACCCTATTCCATGCCATCCTACCTCTTTTTCTCACCTAGCATGTATGTCTTTTTATGTGAATGTTTGTTCCTCAAAAACCTCTCAGTCATTGGAGAGAGCCTTTTGAGCACCCGAAGAATCAAGAAAGCCAACGGCTACTGCGAACTGCAGTTGGAACCAGCGGGCTCGCTAGCACTGGCTGCTCCCGCAAACCTTATTCGATGCCATCCTATTTCTTTGTCTTACCTAGCATGTATGTCGTTTCATGTAAATGTTTGTTCCTCAAAACCTTCTAAATCTCTGGAGTAATTGCCTCGAAATCTTGCTCTTATTATTTTAAGCAGCCGAAGAAGCCAACACTCCAAAAGCTAATACGGCTACTGCGAACTGCACATGGAGCATCGCTTTCGCTAGAACTGGCTGCTCCAGCAAGCCCTTTTGCGGTAAACTGTTTTAAAAAGTAGTTCTAAATTTACGAGTGGAATCCTGTCAAAATTTGGCGGTTTACATATCCTCGCTGACTTTTGCATTTAAAAACACTCATTGATCTTCGTGTTAAGGTGGTTAGAGCGAGATATTCCCTAGTAGACAGAGAGTCCATATTACGTTCAAAAATATTTGCGATGTAAGTGGGTATTGTGAGACCTACATAAACAAAATAGGGACTCTTATGCTGAGTTTTATTTAATTATAAGAATTAATTTTGTTTCATAAATGGAAAATAAAAATATTTTAATACCACATAAAGACCCATCGTTGACTAGTTTCTTAACTAGTACCAACCGATCACGTGGCCGAGGAATGAAAAATTGAGGCATAAGACTGAATGTAAAAAAGCGCTATTACACAATCAGTACTAGCAAAATCATAAAAAGAAGCATTATAGACATATATCTGCATATTTTTGTACAGTGACCGCTAACAATGGCAAAAATTTCCACGTTTAAGAAGAGCGAAAAGCCTTTGGTAAATTGGGCAACGCCGTAATGTTTTTGAGATTGGCATGTTGGCTCAAGGCTCATGTTGCTTCAAAGTTGCGTTGTTTTTAATGACTGAATACTGTTTGTTGCCTGGTCTACACGTGGTAAATATCACTATCTGAGCGAATTGGCGGAAGATTTGTTTCCAAAGCGGAATTTGAGAAGACGAAATAATTACAATATCACGAGAACAGTAATTGAATAAAAAGTTTTCAAGTATTTTTTCAATGTTTGTTTCTCTCTAATTTTTATTTCTTGAATTACCTGTGCTAATGCTAGGATAAACCTTAGATTATTCTATTACTTAACAAGAAGATCAGTAGTTTGGTTCTCAGCAACATTGTATAAAGCTTTATATTGTAATTTGACAGAAATCCTAATCATTGTCTCCTACTGCTCCTTATTATCCTACTTACCCCAATAAAATGTGTTTTCTGTTATTCCTCTATTTTATGTTTAGGTATAATTAAGTAATTAAACTGCATGACCAAATTTTTTGTTTCAATAGTTTTGATTAAAATTTTAAAACTGTTTTTGCAATTGCAATATGCAATATTATTTACAGCGGTGGGAGTAGGTAATTCATAGAAGCTATTTGCTGGTTGCAATGTTTTTAGCATAATTTTATATCATGTTATGATATTGATTTAGATGAAGATTATTGTGTAAAGTACAAATCAAACTAAAGCTGATAAAATGAAATTACTTTATCATACAATTCTAAGAGCTGTATTATTTAGACAATCAAAAATAAAATTATAACATTGTTGGGGATAAAAATCTTCAAAAGAGATTTCCAAGTGGCATGGACTTTTGTACTCGTTTGTCTTGATGTTGCACTCAAAATGAAAAGAGGTTTAAATGATTTGGAAAAAAGACATGAGACTGTTCAGGAAATGGAAACAATTAGATAAAATAAAGTGCTGTAGAGAAAAGGGGTTTCTATTAAAAAACTAATACTACCAAAGACTGAATTTATCATTCCTCTTGCAATTTCAATTACATTTGCCCATGGATGGATTTAGATACTGTAGGCCTTCAAGTGCCAACTATATTGGACACTCCTTCAAAAAAAATATTTGATTAATTAAAAAGCTTTAATTATGACAGATAATTCATAATGGCTTAAATTTTTAAGGACTATGTTAAACACATAAACAATAAATTAAAAAAGAAATTTAATTTATTATACAAACTAAGAAAAATTATTTCAATGAAAGGAAAGGAGTTATTATTTAAATTAATTTTGGTACTCCATACTACTGTTCTACAGTTCTTACTATGGCATATAAAAAGGAAATAGAAAGTTTACAATGAAACCACAATTGAGGAATAAAAGCAATATTGAATAAAGGGAATATTGAAAATATTAGTTCAATGTTAAGAGAGTTGGGCTATTTGTTGGTGGAAAATGAGATTAAAAGAGATGTTAACATTTATATACAGATTAGAAAATAAATTACTCCCGGAATATTTGGTAAGAAAAAACTCAGATGTACATAATTATTTAATGAGACAAGCAAATAAATTCTACCAAGAAAATGTAAGTAAAATATGTCATTAAAATCAGTATTTAATAATAGAATTGTTTTATAAAACAAAATACCAGAGGAAATAAAAAAATTGGGCTCAGTTAGAGCATTTACAGAGACAGTGGTTTTATGGCTAGTTACATACCAATTGTAAGGGAATAATTATTGTACTATTCAATAGTGCTAATGAACAATTATTGTGTGTTAAAATTGTATTTGTATTGTATATGTCATTAGTCTTGGGCTATTTATCAATAAATAAATAAATACTTCCACAGATACAAATGTAAATTAACGAATTGTTTACAAAGTAGAAATTACTTTTTAAATTTCTCCTTTACTAATACAAGTTTAGTTTCTTATTGTCCATTCAATTTATTTTTAAAATCAAGCATTGTAGTTCAGTAAACTATTTGATTGATGACTATTATTCAGATAAAAACATTTTATGAAGAGTTTAATATTTATTTTAAAAAATCCGGGTACAGGGACGGGAGTCCCAAGCTTTTTTATTTTACTAGAAACTTAGAACTTTACTTAGAAAAATTCAGCTCTACATTTACTGCATCAACCTTCAATGGTTGATATTAGCACCAGCAAAAAAAGTATTATATCATTGCAACACACTTGATGTCACTAAAAAGTCTATTTCTAATACCTTTGTGAATTGAATTCCCACCCAGTAGCTCTTCTGATTGACCTACACTAAAGATTGCGGCTTTGAGTTCTGTATAAGGTATCTTGCAACTATGGTGTAGAAGGCAGTGACAATCCATTGTGTATCTTGCATAATAAAAAATGGAATATCAACCTTTTGGATCTTTTAATTGCGCCCAGAAGACCCCGAGGAATGTAAGAACTCTACAAGAGGACTTGTCACTCGATTTGAATGAAGCGCGCGGCACGCACGGTGTTGCCGAGTTGTGCGTCACAGTCCCCGACACTAGAAAGCGCGCGAACGTCTCCCCGTGGACTGATTTAGGTTTATAATTTTGCCAAATTCTCCCATTTGAGACGGTAGATATCTTTCAAATTGCGCGTATTGATTCTTCGAGATGCTAGCTACCTAAAAAAGAGTTTTTAAAAACATTTTCAACAGTTAATTTTCTCACAATTTTAAAATTTCAGATCAGATCTGTCAGGCCGCCATAAGAGCCCGTGTTAAAACAACAAACTTTACGGTATCGTCACGCGAAAACCAGACGGTAAAATCGATTCAAACTTTCCCAGAGCATAGAAGAACATCTCATCTTTCGATTAATACAATAAAAAAGGCATGTTAAACATAACACGTATCTCGCTCTAACCACCTTAAAAAACTCTTTATTTTCACTTTGCTACAACCTCACACTAACGCTTGCTCGCAAGACACGATGTGACGACTTATTTTGATAGATCGACAGCAACGAGTTACAATCGAGTACAATCAAACGAAATAACGAAAAAATGAAGGAAGGTAAGCGTACATTCTAGTAATCGTTTTATGTTATTATTAATATTGAGGAAAAGATGAATGATGATCTACTTATGTTTAAAAAATCGTTTAACTCTATTGAACCGTGTAAAAGGGATTATTCATCAAGTATCAATAGTTTCATTTTTATTTATATAAAATATAAGGAGCTCAAGATATTATCCTAAAAATATGCCTGAAAAAATATTTTACCTTTCACTAACAGTCCTCTCGAAATAGCTTTAGCCGTCCCTGAGATTAATCCTGACAAAGAGACATACAGATAAACAGACAGAAATTTTAAAAACGATTGTAGGGTTTTAATATCCTTTTAAAAATACTGTTATTTTAAATCCACATTATCACTTTAATTGTATTATTATAGACTAGGTGGACCTGTACCCCCAGTCTCCCAACATTTCGCAGTGTGAATCATTGTATTAAAAATGAAAAGAGTTTCCTAATCGAACCTAATTTTGGACGGTCACATCCTCAACTGCTACATCAATTTACATCCATGAAGCAATATATTCTGTGTGTGGATAAACATTTCAACACTGCTAAGCGTTATAACAGAATCAAACAGAAAGACATAGACTCGTGATGCGAATAAGTTGTTCTTAACATCAAATTTTCTATTTAATTTTATCACGATGTTTGACGAGTATGAACAATTATTAAGAAGATCTAGAATTCCAAGTAATAGAAGCACAAAAGCTAATATTTCATCCTTCTCACCAAAAAATTAATGAAATCACCAGAAGATCGAAGTTTATAAAAAGTTTGTTTTGAAAGTGAAAATAGCTTCTTAATAGAACCCAACTTGGAACGTTTCTGATAACCCGTAATATAGACTGAAGGAATCCCTCAAAATATAATGTTTAAAAAGTTTTCATTTTGTATTAGAATATGGCATTAGAATATAAACAACTTGTGTACCTCGGGTAATGTGACCAGACGTCTCGTATTAACAGGAACAGTCCCTTTTTTTGAGTACCTGTCCCGTATTTTTCCTTTCTCCCTGCAGAGTAGAGAGAAAGTTGTGTAATGCTGCGCGAAAAAACTGCTAATTTTTGGCAGAAAAACTCTTATTACAGGGCCTTGGTAACGACGAACTGGATAAATCCAGTTGCAAAATTTAGAAAAAAATCCTCTAACACGTGGTGACACTAAAATCCATGTTTTGTGGGTCCTTGGGTTTTTTGAAAAAATTGAATGACGGCAAAACGTCTTTCCGTCTGTCCATCCGTCCGGTTTTTCCTTTTGTTTTTGTTTTTTAAGATCTGGTCACCTTAACCGCGGAGAGCTTTGATAGCTCTTAAAAACGTGTTTTAAGGGCCAAGGACGCATCGTTTCGAAATTATCTACGATAGTACCGTGTGTTACTATGTAGTGTGTGCTGAGGGTTGAATTTACGGTTATTGCTATCCTCTAAACCTATTATTACTATCGTGGTAACTTCAGTTCTTTTTTCGCCAGATCTGTTTAATGATCTGGTTGGATTAAACAGATGAGGCATCAGTGTGGAATTACCAATGGTAGAAGACTTACAACGGTTTATGTCGATTTTTTGTGCTAGATATTTCCTTATATTATATATGGTGGAGTTTCAAGGCCAAAATTTGTGAAAAAAATTCACAGTATATGACTTTTGGGAGAGAGACAGATATGAAATCTAGCGTCTAGATGCAAAAAAAATGCGTTTTCTCAATGGATCTATGGAAACTCAAATATATACTACACTACACAAATATACACTACAAATTTAAATAAAAAGATGGGGACAAAGACTCAGGAAACAATCAATAGTTAATATTGGCATATTCAGTCTTTCAAAATTACACAATTTTAAACGTCTTTCATCCCATCCCTCCACATTCCACCCTAGCTCGTCCTATTTCGTTATTTTTTCCTTTTATTACACTCTATTTGATGCCATCCCATCTCTGTTTCTCACATTGCATCTCTGTCGTTTCACTCCTTCTTGCAGGCCGCACAGTTATGTTCCCACCTTCACCCCAACCCCCCACACCCAACCCTAGCTCGTGCAATTTCGTTAATTCTTCTTGTATCACATTCTATTTCAATGCCATCCTGTCTCTATTTATTACGTAGCATCTATCACTTCACACCTTCCTTCAGTCCGCACAAGTGTTTCCCACCTTCACCCCATCCCTCCACATCCTTCCCTACAACGTCCTATTTCGTTATTTCTCCTTATTCCATCATACTCTATTCGATGCCATCCCATCTCTATTTCTCACATTGCACATTGCTTCCTGCAGACCACTGTACATATCTCTACCCCACCTTCACGTTGTTCTCCGACTCCGGCGAGGCCTCCCACTCCCTCGTATTCCCACTTCTCATTTCGCAGTCTCGGCGACTTCTCGAGTTCCACAGCCGGCGCGCGGTTCGTGCATGAGCAGCAGCGCCATTGGGAGGCCCGCGAAGCGAACCGTATCTCCAAGCACTGGGCGATTCGCCTTTTTATTAATATGCATTATAGTTTCGGTTTGCACGGATAAGATTAGAAGTGGGCTAAAGTGACGGAGTGTCGTATTTGTTTTACGTGAAACATTGTAATGAAATTTAAGTAATGAATCTCAGTTCCGAAATACCATATTGAAAGGTATCTCTCGTATAGTATCACGGTAGTTATTATTTTTCTTAATTATGCATGCATCCGTATTTGAGCAACATAAAAACCTTCCTCTTTTACATTCAACCTTTCTCTTAGTAAATAAATTGTTGTTTCGACACAGGAGGCTTCTGAAAGTATCTTCTGGAGCCTTTCGTTATATCTCCTGCAATTACAAGAAAATTATATTTGACACATCAGATGAACAGACAGTAAAATATGACTTCTTTGTACTGTGTAGGGTTGCCAGATATGTCTTCAAAAAATAGTGAACGGAGGGGAGAGGAATGTATAGTAAGGTACGGCATATTTTTCAACAATGAAATTTTCATATATTAATATAACAAACATTTGCTTTAATATTACATGATCTTTGAATAATGGTATAGTAACCAATAATTTATAATTTAACATGTTAACATCACAATTGCATGCTTTACTAAAATGGTCTTTGTATAACATTCTGTGGATTTGACTTATTATTTAACTCAATCGATAACTATTTTCGACAATACTTTTTGCTAGTTTATACAATGTTATAAATCTTCTTGAATAATTCCTTAACTTCTGTACACTTATACGAAATGTTAGAAAAATGTACAGCTCGCTTCGAACTGACTCAACCTCCATTCTGTTGCGTTTGTTAGTCCAAACATTTTTCATAACATTGAAAATTCTTTCGGTACTAGCATTGGAGACCGGAACTGATGTGCAATATTGAAACAATTTCAGTAAATTTGGTGCCAAAACTAAGTCAACTGCGAAGACCTCGCGATAGCCAGGATTCTCAAAAGGGGTCAGCTCTAATCGGGTTTAAAAAACGATATTTTTATACGTTCACTATTCTCGTTTCTAATTAGTAATCAATAATCAAGAAAATGATCAGTTCACTGAAATAGTGAAAATCCGGTACACCCTAGTACTGTGGTAGAACGAATATGCATGTTTCTGTATTTAACCCAAGAGTGGGCGCGCGGCGTGCCTGAGTCACCCCAGAACTGTTTCTGAGTCCACTGTACTTTTAGATGTGTTTATAATCTTTCAAGCGTCTCAATACTTTTCGAGGTAAACTTTATGCACGCAACGGGGCGCTTATATTTCAACTTATTTTGGTCCTTTCCGAGAAATTTCAACGCAAACGAAACGAACGAATGTGACGAGGCGTGGGGCCATTGACTAACCCCGCACCTCCTTTCGTTAGGGGTCATCGTCTCTGTCTCACAGTTTACCGCAGCTGACGGCGGACGCACAGTAAGAGGTAAGGTAAGTACAAGGTAATTACACTCCGTGATAAATTTTGTTTAGATACTTTTGTTGACTGTAGTGTATTTATATTATACCAATTTGCACACTGCTTTTAGTTTCCACCTTCGCAGAGGCCTACCTTTGTTTCTGATTAATGTAAAAAAATTCTAGTGTAAAACATGCATTAACTATTATTAAGTTGAATAATATTCTTACATTATGATAATATATTTATATTACTATACTGTATTCATTTCACATTGTAAAAAAGTACCCTTTATATTATTTATATTATTATAATTTTAGTACTTCAAGATTTATTCTTGATAGAGTAAAACGATGAAAATTCAGAAAAACTACATCATCCTCTTCAATGTATGAAGCTAATTTATGTTCATTAACTCGCTGAAGCATATTTGCAGAGGTTGTTTGGAAAAACAAATTCATTGATATT
Source organism: Acheta domesticus (assembly GCA_031308135.1). Classification (NCBI taxonomy): domain Eukaryota; kingdom Metazoa; phylum Arthropoda; class Insecta; order Orthoptera; family Gryllidae; genus Acheta; species Acheta domesticus. Next base: position 38,643,120 of record JAHLJT010000631.1, on the reverse strand, counting down.
ATTAAATCACTTGTGGTTTTAAACTCGTTTCATACACTTTAAAATAAGCACGTTACAGAAACATAAGAGCACATTACAGAAACATAAGAGTGTATTATTTACTGTTTTTTTGCCCTTTTTACTTCGGGGTAACTTACAGTATTCCCCCTGCTCCTCTGGGGCCGTCCGTATATTACGTAACGCAAATTTCGAGTATTTTCAATACCCCCTCTCCGCCTTTGACGCACTTCCCTATCTCTATGTAACGCAGCGTAACGCTGCCTCCGACCCCTTCCCTCCCCCGTTAGCGTTACGTAATTTATGGATGGCCACCTCTATTCATTACGAAACACGACACGCCTACTGCCGGGTTAATTACAACATGACAGTCGCACTTTCTCCCGTCTTTTGGCATATGAAGCGAGGCTGATGATGACGGCAAAGCTACCGAAACCAGGCTCTCTGAATAAATACATTAAGTTGACGAAGATTACTTCAATTATTTCATAATTTAATTACGTCAGCAACACCTCATCAGGATTCCCAATACCATACTTCGAAATTGCTTTCAGATCTGTGAGATGGCTGTTAACAACAGTCATGTCATGTTTGCGAAATGACTTTTAAAATCATCTTTTTTAAATGAAAGATAGATTACTGTGGCAATATGAAATGTCATGCTTTTGAAAGACATTTAAAATGCGTTATCGAAATACCCATAATATGCTGAAATTTTGTCGCCAAATGGCAATGTCGAATTTCCGACACAACGCCAAGGTTATGTGGTCAAAATTTTGAAAGTGTGTATTTTTCGCAGTCAAAGCCCAATTCGCCACCTTCACAGATACCCCAGGGTGAATTTGGTAAGGGGATATTTCAATCGTAAATCCAAGCTGGTAGTCAGTGACCGTGTGCATCGAAAGTTTTGTCACAATGAGGAGCGTCAATTTTCGTCTCCAGAGGGAATACGCATTCCACATAGTATTGTGACCACGTGCTGACTTAGCTGACACTCAGAGGCCTCAAGGCGGCTTTGATTCACCCGCGTGATATGTACCCGGCCGCTGTGGTAACTGGCTTAGAACATTTGTCCTCAAAACTCCAGAGGAAAACCGTCAGATGCCATCTCATGTATGAGCGTCGTGCTTACGAACTCTGGCTACATGTCCGTCAAAAGTGAAGCTGTCGCCCAAGTCGTACTACAAAACCGTTCGGCTAATAACTGTGTAAGAGAATGCAAGTAGCTGATAAATGGCAAGTGGCTAACGTTGCATTGCTGTCTCGTTAGACATAGGAACGTCGTCGACGTAGGAGTCACAATCACTTGGTAGTAATGTGATGCGGGATACAGGAACTCTCTCCTAGGCACGACAATTACAAATCAGGTGGTTTTGCTGAAGGACCTATTCAGACTACTACTTAATAAGTAAATTAATATATAGTACGTAAAATAGCTGACACGAATTCAGTAGGGACACTTTTCCAGGAAATAAGATTAAACGTCACGTTACTATATCCACAAAGTATTATACACTTCTTTACGCAATTTTAAATGTTGAGAAGTAAAGAATTCAATTAACGAAAACCATTAGTATCTAATAGCAAAGCTGAAATTATCGTTTGGAAAAGCTTAATTTAACTATTCTTTCAAAGTTTTCACGTTCGTGGCCATAAGTGTAAGAGTGCAGTGTAATATTATCAGTTTGGCTCTATAAGCCAGTAGAACATTTTTTAAAAAAATAATTATGCAATTACATTTCTTGGTAAACCCCTTTCGAAAGCAGGGGACGGAAAAGCACATTGCAGTTTGTATAGCTAAAAATAAAGTAGCCCTCCTCCGCGGCTGCGGGGCGCGCTGTGATAGGGTGCAGCGAGGCAGGCGGAAGTGTCGGAACAAGGGGCGGAAACGCCTGTCCGCGAGGTGGCGCCCTCTGCGGAGGGGGAAGGGTGGCGATGGGGGCGGGGCGGGGGCGGGGGCGGGGCGAGGTAGCGTTGGGCGCTCAGAGCCGGGCACGGGCGCGGGCGCGTTTCTTCGCCTCACAATGGCACTTATCTGCGGCGGCGGCGCCGGCGCCCGGAGATTTATGCAGCAGGGCGCCGCAAAACGGGAGCCGACGCTGAGCTTCGCCCTCCCCTCCCCTCGCCACCCGCCCCCGCTACGCCGCACCGCGCACTGGCGAACCGCGCCCCGGGTTCCGCTTTCCTGCGCGCCCTGGGCCCTGTACTCGCCCTCCGCGCCGAGCCACTCCACGCCGCCACCACGTCCCCTTCCACGCCCTCTACGCCCTCCACGCCGCCACGTCTCCCTCCCAGCCGCGACACCACTGCTGGCAACAGCACGCTCTCCGCCGCGTTGCGCTCAACTCTGCGACACGTTCCCAGTGAGGAAACGCTCCTCGCCGGCACACACTGAATCCTCAGGTCCCCTTCCACGCCCTCCTCACCCTCCTCGCCCTCCACGCCCTCCTTGCTCTCCACGCCCTCCACACCCTCCAAGCATTCCACACCCTCCTCGCCCTCCTCGTCCTCCATGCCCTCCACGCTCTCAACGCCCTCCGCGCCCCCCACATCCTCCACGCCCTCCTCGCCCTCCACGCCCTCCACGCCCTCCTCGCCCCTCCCTCCACCACTCCACACCCTCCTCACCCTCCTTGCCATCTACGCCCTTCACTCCCTCCTCGCCCTCCACGCCCTCCACGCCCCCCACGCCCCCCACGCCCCCCCACGCCCCCCACTTCCTCCTCGTCCCACCCTCCACCCCTCCAAGCCCTCCTCGCCCTCCTCGTCCCCCTCGCCCTTCCACGCCCTCCACGCCCTCCACCTCCTCCTTGCCCTACCCTCCACCACCTCCTCGCCCTCCACGTCCTCCTCGCCCTCCTCGCCCTCCTCGTCCTCCTCGCCCTCCTCGCTCTCCTCGCCCTCCTCGCTCTCCTCGCCCTCATCGCCATCTTCCCCCTTGACTCCTGCGGCGCTGTCTCCGTCACGACACCCACCCAACAGCGACACGTTGCCCGCGAAGTTACTACTATAGGCAACAACACGCTCCCCACAACATCACTTTTATCTCCGCGACACGCTCCACGCTGTACACACTCCGTGTTGCGACTAGTGATACTACATCTATAACAAACATTATTGTTACTGTTACCTAACATAGATGTTAAAAATTAAAACAGAGGGTTTTTGCGTACTCCATAGCGGACAGCACTATCGATATTCTGCGCATGTGTGGAAAATGTGATGCAAAACTTAAACTAATGTGATGCAAAACTTAAACAGCGCATGCGCAGAAGATCCATAGTGCTTTAATGTGTATAAATTCCCTAATATCGGTGTTAATAATGCACCGACCAAACACCATCGTTATTTTAAACAGGAAAGACTTAGGAAATACTAGAAGGGCTTCGGAGTTCTCTCGGGCGCGAGATATAGTCTCCTTAATAAATGTAGGAAAGCGTTCCTTTGGTTCGAACACACTAACTGACAGTGGTAACAGCATTTATTATTTTATATTTTAACTTTTACAAAATTGTAATTATGTAAAATTTTCATTCACAAAGAAAACATCGAAAACCTAAAAACATCTAGCACAAAACATCGATGGTAAAAAGGATCGACTTTAATAGATCTAGATTTAAAACATTGATGTCTTCATAAAACAATTGATGTTATGAAAACATCCATTTCGACGTTGCATCCCTAGATTCTTCCCGCCACTATGAGCTGAACCACCATGACAGGCTTCCTGCCACTACTTGTTCTCCGCCAAGGCACGCGCCCCGCCACGGCCCATTCCCCGCCAATATGTTCTCCGCCGCATAAGTTGCGGATTCGATGGTGTGACGGTTAGAGTGCCGGACTGCCATACCCAAGTTCGCGGGTTCAAACCCGATCGAAGCCGTGGATTTTTTATGGGCGAAAAAATCCTCGGAGGGGAAGTAAAGCCGGCTGTCCCATGTTAGTAGATTTACTTGCATGTAAAAGATCCTCAAGCCTAAATGACGCTTCTGAGCTAAATTCAAATCGCCGAGATATTTCGTCGTCCGAGATAATACCTTCTTTCTCCGCTAGGTGAAAGGAGCGTAGCGAAATTTGCGTGGTCAGACGGAAGAGCGGGCCTGATGGCCTGATGGCCCGAGTCTCGCCACGTAAAATAAGGTATTAACTAACTAACTAACTAAGTTGCGACGCACCATCGTATGCGACGCGTTTCCACTCCCTTAACGAGCTGCCTCGCCCCGCGTCTCCACCTCCGCCCCCTCACGTTCCCACCAAACCTCCTATTCTTCCTCGTCTCAGTTCTACCGGGAGAGGTGACAGTGCATCAACTGATGTCACTGCAGTGCCTCTGACCGGGAGGTCCTAGGTTCGAGTCCTGACGGCGGCAGGATTTTCGACACTAGCAGGTCGCATTCAATCTATGTCTAGAGGGAATCCTAGCAGTCGGCTGCTCTGATCGGTAGTTTTTCGTGATTTATCCGATCAACACCAGGCGAATACCGCAGCAGTACCTAAAAAACGGGCCATGGACGATCTTCTTCCTGTTCCTTGTCCTATCCTCACTCCGTACACACACACTAACCTGCACTACACTACCACACATGCCGAGAGACCGATTGGGCGCTAAGAGCTTGTCGCGACTGCGACGGTGCCCCGCTGGTGGGAGACACCTGGTTGAGGGAAACCCACTAGTCGACGGTAGGTCTGCGCCGGATCTCGCCATCCAGCAGGAGAAGATCACTGCCACCTCCCGATGAAAAACATGCAACGCACTGATGGGACTAATGACCTCAAGTTGACGCGCCCGAAATCACTAACAATCAATCAATCCACTCCCTTAACGAGCTGCCTCACCCCACCCCTCCACCTCTGCCCTCTCATGTTCCCGCCAAACCTATTGTTCGCCATCTCAGCCCTCGGCACTACACTCGTTGCCACATCGTACGCCTCCACTCTTCACCACATCCACGCCACTCACCCTGCACATCACACCACACCACGGCACGTTGCGTTCAGTGTCGATTTCTCACTTGTTGCCGTCACTTCCCATCCTTCTTATTCTTCTAGATTCCTTTCATTTATTTTTCCGTTCTCTCAATGTATTTATCTACTTACTCTATCGCTGAGGTGGTGGAACAGAAGCCAGAGCTGCGTTTGAGTTAGTTCAATGATCCTTTCCTCAACCATGGTTAAAAGAAGTGTATAGTAGTATTTACTAATGGTTGTTGCCGACCAAAACCACAAAAAAGTGATTTTGCAAAGAGTAGCACGCACAATATTAAAGACCAATAAATAAAATACACTCGTATAGCACTGCAATAAATTTCAAATCTTAACAAAGACAGTCCCCACGTATACTGCGAAAACATACTTTGATTTACACCGATATTCAGTTCAACAGGCATTTACATGCCCATAACATAAAAAGTGTTGCCTTCCGTAATGCAACTTGTTATAGAAAATACTTAAAGGCGAACGGCCTCTTCCTAGGGCCACGCTTGACGTCAGATGTGGTCTAAGCAATGACGCACTGAGTATATGAAATCAACCGGTAGGAGAAATAACACAATCAAATATTTGCATCTTTCAGCCGAAATCGAAACTTCCTTTCTTTTAGATTTATCCCGACATCTTGAGTTTCTAACAAAACCATAGACACTTCTCATTTGGCCGGAGGTTACATGATTTCCTTTTAATTTCTGCACGGGTTATAAATAAGTAATATAGATATTTTATGTAGTGTGAATAAATGTCATGTAGAGTATATAATAATATAGTTCTTTATAAAATTGCTTATTCTTTATTTCTAATTGTTCAAACATCTTTTTTTAATTTTAGCAAACGATTAGACTGTCAAAGCATATTTTACTCGCACATTTTATGTTTCTGTGACTCATACACTCGGAACAAACATCACTATCCTATGTTTCCTCCAGTACCAAAATACGTCTTCATCCTTACCTCACATTATAACATTAGAGTATCTCACTCCTCTGCGATTTCGCCGATCTTAGTTTCAGCGTCTCATCATCGTTACTAACTTACCCCGAGTACCTATTCTCCGCAATCAATATTTTCTGAAACGCATGTATAATTTTGGGCATTACCGTAATTTGTTTGGTTTTGTTGTTAAAAGGTAGAGCCACCTCTTTCCAATTTTTTGCAAAACTTTACCCTTAGAGCCTTTAACTGCATTCTTCTTATATTTTGTACACGTAAGGGACTCTTCTAATTCTTCCATTTCTGCTACGCCCCATGTTCACTGTACTGCTTTATCACAACAGTACTGTCCCTCTCCATTATTCCATCTCCTTATCATTCGGACAATCATGCAACTCAGCGCTTAGGATGTACTTAGCACTTAGGCAAAGGCGTCCTTGCTCAGTTCCAAAGCAACAATACTTTGGAGATGTTATTATTGTGCACACTTAGGTGAATGTTCTCAACAACTTGTCGAGGCGAAATTCGGTCATCCTTGGTGACAAAGGGCAGGGAGCAGTCTCCAAGAGAGCAGAACCGAAAATTGCGGGAACGACCCCGCGCAGGGTGCTTTCATTCACGTGGTCGTGGGGTTTTTGGCCTCTACTAGAGGGCTGATTTATATTACAACGATACATTACTAGGGGCGGATTTTAATGGTCTAAAACACTGCCAAAAATGATCAATGACTTTGACAAAGAAATACGGAACTCTCTATTAGTACATGGAATGTGAGATCCTTAAACAAACCGGGAGCTCGAATACTTTTAGAAGAACGTAAGATATAAGATATAAGATGACGATCACAGCGACTCAAAAGACAAGACGGCAAGAAAATTTATTCAGGATACGACACATCACACTACATTTCTTGAGGATGGAAGATGATAGGCTGGCAAAGAAAGCGTTAAAAGGTAAATTGTATGGCAGTAGACCAACGGGAAAACAAAAAAAAACCAAAAAAAATAGTTGGGAAGATACCGTGACTAAGGACGCAAGAGAATTATTGAGAGTACGGATATGGAGAAGAGCAGCTGAAGACAGGGAAGGATGGAGGAAATATATTCTGGAGGCCAAGGTGCCAGTTGGACTGCAGATCCATTGAAGAAGAAGACCTATCGGTTTAGCTTGCGCACCCCTATGAGTACAGCGTACAGCAGTGGTGTCAAGGTCTGCTACTGGTGAAAGTGGTACGCCGTGGCTCCGTAGCATGCCACGAGCTACTCTGCGCAACTAGCGTCGGGAAAGTAAACTATTAGTAACCCCGCCATTTTACAATATGGATGGCGTCTCTGGTGGCGGGGTGACAAACTACGTGAAGGGGCCATTTCGTCGTGGCAGTCGTGCCACAGACTCCCGCTCGTGTCATCGACCTTGACAACACTGGCGTTCAGCGTCTCCAACGACCCCGCTCTGCCGATACCTCCAGAGCACCTCCGCCGGCGGAGCGCGCCCTGTCACGCGCCGCCACGTCCACTCCCACTCCCATGCCCAGGCCCACGCCCACTCCCACTCACACGCCCACTCACACGCACACTCCCACGCCCACTCCCACTCCCACTCTCACGCCCACTCCCACGGCCCACCCCCACTCTCACCCCCACTCCCACTCCCACCCTCACTCCCATTCCCACCCCCACTCCCACGCCCACTCCCACTCCTACGCCCACTCCCACGCCCACTCCCACGCCCACTCCCACGCCCACTCCCACGCCCACTCCCACGCCCACTCCCACACCCAGGCCCACGCCCGCTTCCACTCCCACGCCCACCCCCACTCCCACGCCCACTCTCACTCCCACGCCCACTCCTACTCATACGCCCACTCCCACTCCCACTCCCACGCCCACTCCCACGCCCACTCCCACGCCCACTCCCCACGCCCACTCCCACGCCCACTCCCACGCCCACTCCCACGCCCACTCCCACGCCCACTCCCACGCCCACTCCCACGCCCACTCCCACGCCCACTCCCACGCCCACTCCCACGCCCACTCCCACGCCCACTCCCACGCCCACTCCCACGCTCACTCCCACTCCCACGCCCACTCCCACGCCTACTCCCACTCCTACTCCCACTCCCATGTCCACGCCCACTCCCACTCCCACTTCCACGCCCACTCCCACTCCCACGCCCACTCCCACTCCCACGCCCACGCCCACGCCCACTCCCCCGTAGGGCGGCCACTTCTTACGCCTCTTCTTGCGCGCTCGCCCTCCCCTCCCCTCGCGCCCTGCGCGCCCGCGGGGCGGGGGCGAGGCAACGCGTGCGCGAGGGGACTCCCCCGCAGCCAGTCGCATCGTGCGCAGAGCGCCAAAGCGACTCCGAATGCGCACTCGGCTTATCGCACCCTACCCAATGGATTGAACTATGTGCGCGGTCGATTCTTCTTCTTATTCGAGTTCCTGGATGTGACCAATTTATAATGATCTTCATGATATTGATATGTTCCAAGCTGCTTTTCTGTAACGAAATGAAAATATAAAATTTGGTTCGAGTTGTATGAACTCGTAGGAAAGAACAGTTGAGGGATGCAGCGTCGGTTACGATGGACTGAGGTGGGGGAGACGGGGTCGAGTTCACTAGAGAATGAACGCCTGAATGTAGGCCGAAAATATGAACGTGACATTCTGGTTAATCGCGACTTCAGGATATAGGACGTTTAGCGATATCTTAAGGAAGGTACTTCAGCAAATTAATCATTGGCTGTCAAGTAGAGAGCAAGATATCCGCGGAAATGGAGCAAGTGACATTTGCCGATAGATTCTGGTTACATGAATTTACGAATAATATATTTGCTTTTTTTAACTTAATGTGTTGTTATTTAAATTACCTCAAGAGAGAGGTCAACGAACAGTGACGTGTAGTGAGCGGCCATTTAGCTGCAGTTGAATTTATGAGCGTTATCACAGATCGCAGGCATTTATGTGTGCATGCGCTGTTGCGGGAGAATTGAATTCAGTAGACTCGTAACGCATACCCCTGCTGAACGAGTTCTTTTGTCGACAGTAATGGCATGAGGAAGAAAGGAAAAAAAGGGGTTTTCTGCTGAATATTCGCCGTTTTCCGGTACACGGTTAAAATAAGTAATCTTGGTAGGAAGTAAGCAAGAGAAAGTGAAATTGAAATGTATTTTCAATTTCTGTCTTCTAGATTATGTTAGCCCTCTTCGAGAAAGACGCACCAGATCCTCGTGTGTACAAAGGCTACAGTGAAACAAGAATGTCAAAATTGCCCCCAAACGCTTTGAACCAATTCTGCGTGGAATGTTTTGGATCAAAGAAAACTGTTATTCACGTGTTCAGACCCACAACCCTTCTACTCCCCTCCCACTGTTTTAAAAAAAAGAGTTATTTAAACTTTTTTGATTCCTACATCCCTTAAAATGTAACACTTGGAATGAATGAAAATGACTTTTAAATAATCATTTCAGAAAATTATTTAGTTAATTTTCGGCGGCAAATTTAAATTTTCAATTGACTAAAATGCAAAAGAATCACTGTTTCTTAAATGACCTGTAGCGCTACCACAGAAAACTTCTATTTCGTGTATTCGCATGGAAAATTTTAAAATAGATTTTAAATAAATTTTTGAGGAGTGAAACCTACTAAAAAAATTAAAAAGCGATAATTGTTGGTAACATCGAATGGAGAAATTTCTCCAATGCCTGAGAGGATCTTGGTAGGCATCGACGGATTACCTATTCTACTATAACATTAACGTTTGGTTTGGTCCGACATGGTTTGATAGACTTTGGTACTGTTGTATTTAGTTCCGTTTTATTGGATTGGCTTCAGTTTCGTTCTGTTTGGTTTTGTGCGGTTCGATGTTATTTGGTTCAATTTTGTTTGATTTGTTTTAATTTGCTTCGGTTTGGAATGTTATGATTAGTTTTGGTTCTGATAGTTTAGGTTTGTTTTCTTTTAATTGTCAGGTTTGGTTTAATTCGGTTCCACTTGAATATTAATTGTACGTTAGTAAAGTTATTTTTTACTGATACGGCATTGTTTGTTATTGCATTCGATATGCACTGCATAACCTATCTGGATCGAGAGAATCGAGATTCTGAGGAAAATAAGAAAACAGTTGAATGAATCTACAAGTTCTCTTAGAGAAGGAATTATGAAAGTGAATTATGGAAGAGAAATATGAAAATACAAACCTAGCCAAGTTAATACGCAAATAATCTGAATTAGTAAATGATCTGAATCAATACAATTAAGTAAAGGCTCTCCAGCTTATTGTCGCCCTCGATCATTAGAACCCTTAAACGTCCTAGGTGCAGAAATAACTATAAACTTTTTTCATATTTTTGCTCCACTTATGTAATCCAGGTGAAGAGGCCCAGACGCTCTGCCCGCCACGACATCTGGTCGGTGCCTTCCACGCCGCTTCCGCACTGACCAACCGATTGAAAACTCGTAAGTTAGTTTTCCCTATCTACATGTTATTCACTTTTCCTAACTCCAAATACTGCCTCGTAACCTCAAAACACATAAACTGAAAATGTCAGTTAAAATGTTACTCCTAACCGCACATTTCACCCTAATAATTCAATATTTATTCTCGAAGACCTCCGAGAGCATATTGCATAATATTGTTTTGTAAGAACTTACTGGAAACTTCCAGAATACGTAAGTATGAACTTGTGAATCTATATGATCTAAAGAGTACGACTGCCGAGCAACATTAGACCGATCGCCAATAAAGAGTTCACATCCTCGACCACTGTATACATCTCTTCTAAATTAAACGTTGTAATATCACTTGTGTGTTTTATTGAACAAGTCACTTTACGGTATCGTACCTGAGAGTTACAGCCAGCCTAACACGCCAGTCAACTTCATCGGCTCGACTCCGTATTTAACTCTCGTATCGGCCCAGTGAGGCGCGGCTGCCGGATAACGAACGCGCGGCGCCTGTTGTGGATTGAGAGGGCGCGGCCGGCAGTAAACAGCGCGCCCCGGGGCGCAGCTCAGGTATCTCCCGACGCGGCGCGGCGCGCAAGGCGACGCCGGGGATCGACGCCCGGTCCCCGACCTCCGCCGCGCCGCTCGGCGCCGCGCCGGCGCCAGGCCGCGTCGGTCGCCCCACATCGGAAGGCTGTGCGCGGCACGTGCGATCGCTGCGCGGCTGAAAAAGATGACTGGCGCGGTCGCCTTCCGGCCTCGTTATCCGAGTGTGAAATTTAATTTACGTCTTGTTCGGGATGTGACGCGCAAACCGGAGCAGCCCCGTTTCTTCCGCTGCTCACTCCGTCGTCACAACTTTGGCGCTGGGTGCAATACTCGGCTGCAACCACATGCTGGCGTTGGTGCGATGAGGTTAGAGTGCGTGCCGAGTGAGCTGATTTTGCATCACCATTACATATATCGGTGAAATCTAACCTTACGCATTATTGCCATTCTTTATTATACATTTCAACAAGCGCGTTGAATTCTTATATCCATTTTTAAGGCTTTGTAATTGATGTTTTAACTAGTGATGTTATAACAGTACTTTCTCGTATTATTCCTAACTTGATCAATTTTTTTGAAAATTCAGAAAGTTAAACGATATTGGGGACCGTATACGTCATTTGTTCTACCCGAGGAAAAAAATAAAGAAAAGAATGTAATAGAGAAAATAACTTATTTCGAAAGTACATAGTAAATTTAACTCCGCTTTTGTACGTTTCTTACGTGGTTTATATTCTGATGATAATGATTATTTTGATAAAACTAACAACTCTATTTATTGGCATTCTTCAAAATTACTGGATACTATCACTGCATCTCCAAACTATCAAATTTCTCGACAGTCATGCGGTTCTATTTCACTTCTACATAAGTCAAGGCAGAAGGTAGATAAGGTCGTATGCTGATCCGTTTTCTTGCTCGCTTGGCATGGATCCAACGTTCGCAGGAATGGCCAAAAACATGCAACCTCTAATCGTTGTTAGCCGTCGCCAAAAGTCGCAGATAATAGCAACGCCTTCATTGAGGCCGAGATTATCTCAAGCCTTAATATTCACTTAAGGATAATACATTAGCAATAGAATTTTCATGGTGTACTTCGATTTATTCTTTATATTTTTTGTACAATTTTAGTTATGTTTTCTTGGAGTTCAGCTTCTATCTAGAAATTCTGGCCCTCTTAGAGTAAACGTTACAAACTGCTAGGGCATCGAAGATCACTTTTTTCCAATAAATATGTAATGGGAAAATTTAAGTAACAAAATTTCACATGACATTTACGTCTGCTTGTTCGGCAACTTCTTATGCAGTAATGCTCTGAAGGTCACATTTTGACGCAGTCCCCGGGAGAGACATCAATTCATATCCGTGCAGTGCCTCTGACCGGAAGGTCCTAGGTTTGAAGATTCGGGACTACTGATCTTAGGAGTGACGTTCCCGGAATCACTAATCAATCACCAATCAATTGTTGCAGTCAAAGATATGTTATGAAGCAGCCGAGCCCAAGTGCAATTAGGTGCAAATGTCACATGTTAACACGGTTATATGAAATTTCTGACCTCACGCTCAATATCAAAAAGTGATCTTCGATACCTCTACATAACATAGAAGTACGTAAATTTTATCCAGTATACGTGTCTACAAAAATAAAATATTTTTCTTGTCAAGTCAAGGCATTTAGGCCGTTTTATATTGCGCTCGCGACATCCCATTTTGTACATCAGCTGCATAAGTAGGTAAGTCGTTCGTCGCAACAGTGGATTCGAATTCTGGAGAGCAGTTGCTCCGTCGTCTGTTTCCGCGGTTTCTTCCGATCATTTCGAAACGAAACTTAAGATCGGCATTAAATCAGCGGATCTCAGATCACATGCGCATCTTTCTTTCTCAAAGTGAACCCTTTCCCAATCTTATGGCTTGGCGAGATGGGTTAATACCGCGTCTTCATAATACCATCCCTTATGATCTACAATATCACCCAACTGTAGGTACCGCGGATATCCGGTCAAAATCCTTAAGGAATAGAGGCAGAGACAGAAGGAGAACGTCAATGTTGGTGTTCTTTCTTGTGTCTCATAAATTTCTTGTTTGGAATGAAAAAGAACAGCTAATCTTGCGAGGGTTTAGAGGTGGGTTTTCGTCGACTGCTGTCATTGATCACTATTTCACGATTACTCGTGAGGTAGTGATCGATGACAATAAATAATTCATACCAGCAAATTCAGTTCAAGTCATCACTTATTTTAGGTGATTTAGGTGACGAGACTCAAACTAACAGGCCCACTCTTTCGTCTGACCACGCAACTTTTACTACATTCCTTTTGCCATCGGCGGGGAGGAAGAAGGTATCACTCGAGCGACGGAACAGGCGATTTAAATTTATTTCAGAGGCTTCTTTCAGACTTGCGAGTCCATTATTTGCAGTGAATCTACCATATGGGACAGCCGGCTTTACCTTGCTTCCGAGGAAAGGCGTATGAAGGATTTTCCGCCCTTAAAAATTAAAGACCTTCATTGTTTACTAACTCTCACTCTTGGGTGGCCCGATACCCTAACCGTCATCCCACCGGTGCCGCCGAATCTCTATCATATTCATCCTTCAAAATGTTCGTTTTGTCTCTGATTTTAATTTGTCTTTCTGGCTGAGAGGAGTAATGATTGACTTTAAATGTCAACTGTGGACTTTAATGTGATTTTGTTCATGTACAATCTATTTATTGAGTAGTGAACTCTTTGTTTTATTTTGAAAATCCAACAATTAAACAAAACAAACAATATAACAAAACTAATGCCGATTTATAGTGATCGTAACTTACAAGGGATAAATTTAATGAGTTAAATTTTGTTTATTTTGTTTATATAACCCACATATTATTATGGAATAGTTTTAATAAAAACTAATTGTAGTTTTGAAATTCGGAGATAAATTCATTCTCAGCTATGTTGCTTTTGAGTTTACCGATAATCTTAAGCCCACTAGTAATATTACCTAAGATAAATTCGTACACGCTTGACTATCAAAAAAAGGGTCACGGTAAAAGGAACTGAATGGATAGATGGGACTGCCCTCACAGAAAGTCAATAACCTCAAATGGATGGACGTACTTGTGCAGGCGGGGGTAATGTTTGCCCCACCCCAGAGCTGGCGCCGAACATGGCTTTAAGTAGTCCGGACGATTCAGTGCGCTCATTATTTCGTAATTCCCTTGTGAAGCGCTTAGTGGTCGACGTACATGTTCTCCAGGTACTTCTACTACAATGTACGATATTATGATGATCCTTCACGTTATACGAGTATTGCTCATGGGCCCAGCGTTGTTAAAGTTCTCGTTTTGTAGTCATTCACCATGACTTGTTTTTCACTGCGAACTACTTCAATGGTTTGTGTTATAGTCCACAATTTGTAGCACTCTTTTTTCATTTCCACATGACATTGAGGTGAATGTAATCAATACTTTCTGAAGATAAAAAAAACATCATTGACACCGTCGTCGTAGCACAGAAACGTCGAGATTGAAATAAATTCCTCGACAAAGCGAACGAGTTTCAAATTGAATGTTTGATATCTTTAGTGAGAGCATTTCATAGAACAAAGAAAATTCTTAGAGATGGTTCTTCTACTTGAGGAGTAGTTATTTAATGTTATTTGCCTAAAAATAGGTAAATTTTTCCACCAAAAATTATAAGTTTCATTTATGTAAAGATACTCGTAGTCATGAAATATATAGCATTTATCTACATTGCTCTTGCATTCACATCAAATGTCTCGAGAACTTCAGTCACATTTTTTGTAATATTCCTGAATTGCATCATTTTCTAAACCTTGTAAAACCATTCATGAAAAACCAGCAATAATCATTTCTCTTGTTGACCAAGCAGCGGGGAAAACAAGTTTCTAGATTTTATTTGGAGAAAGAAAAGGCGTCTGATTGTGTCGTTGGCCCCGCAGGAGGCGCCGAGAGCGGCCGCGCCGCGCCGCGCCGCGCTACGCGTGGTGTAATTGCAACCAAGGAATAAAATCATAAACCTCGCCTCCCTCCCACCCGCCCCGTGGCGCGTTCCGTTTCGCCTCCCCCCCCCCATTCTCGCTTGGCCATGCCTCTTCCATTCCGCCTCGCTCCGCCCCTCCTCCTCGCGTCGCCCCGCCACGTTCCACCCGCTCGTCCCCGCCCTACCTGCTCCTCTTCCCTCCCCTCCCCGATCCCCTCCTTCCCGCGACGCCTTGCTGCATCCCTCACCGTCCCCCCCTCGGCACGCTGCGTATTCCGGCTTGTTCCGCCCCGCCTCTTCCATTCCTCCTCACTCCGCCCCGCTTCCCCTCGCGCTATCGCGCCCCGTTCCACCCGCTCGTCCCCCGCCCTGCCCCGCTCCCCGATCCTCACCATCTCGCGACGCCTCGCTCCCTCTCACCCTCTCCCCGCTGACCCCCAATCCCACGCGTTCTGTTTTGCTCCGCCCCGCCCCGCTCTGCCATGCCTCTTCCAGTCCACCTCCCTTCGCCCCGCTCCCCCTTACGCAGCCCTGCCTCGTTCCACCCTGCTCGTCCTTACCCTGTCACAATCCGCCCCCACTATCGCTACAAATTAAGGCAATTTTATTATTATTTATTTATATCATTATTATTACTTTTCCCCCTCCCTCTCGAAACACTCCATCCCGTCTCGCCTCGCTCCGTCCTCCACCCATCACTCCACACGTCCCGTTTCGCTTCTTCCTTCCCGCCCCGCCTCATTTCAGCCCGTTTGCCCCCGCCCCGTCTCGCTCTACCCCTCTTCTCCCCTCCCTATCTTCTCCATCCCGCCCCCGCCTCTCATCGCTCCGTCCCTCTCCCTCCCCACCCGCCAGTTCCGTTCCGCTTCGCCCTGCCCAGCACCTTCGCGCCCTCCGCCCTCGCCCCCTCGCGCTCGGCCCCTCCGGCCCCGCCCCGCACAGTGGGAGCGCTGCAAAGCACCGCCTCAGCCACGAACCTCTGTCGATAACATTCATTTCTCTTTACATTAGGCTTTCGACATCTCTGTGATTCCGAGCGCGTAAAAATGTTCTGCTTGGAAACATCCAAACAAAGTCCAAACAAACATTTTAGTTCAATTTCTCTCGGTTGTTCTTTGTCCAACTTTTAATTTTTCTTTCCGATTCGGATTTATTTATATTCCAAAATAAGCACGTCATATGTTCAAATCATCATTTATTCTATTAGATATTGTATTGATTTTACACATCTACGCAGACAACCATTGAACGTCATTTTTCTGTGATGTTCCGCTCCCCTTAAAGCTAATGCATTGCGTATTTGGAAAAGGTTTGCTTTACTTTAATTAACACCGTGTTGCAAATGAAGGGCTGTGCGCCCCCACTGTGCGTCGCCTCGCGAGGGGAGAGGAGAGGAGAGGGGAGGGGAGGGGGGCTCCCGGAAAGGGCCTGGCCATGCGAAGGGAGCGCGTCGATCTCACCTCGCCCCGCCCTGCGCCGCCCCGCGCCGCACCGCGCCCCACCCCCCGCAGCCGGGCGCCGCGCCACGGCGTCTGCAGAATCGGGGCGGGTGACTCATGGAGGCTGTCGCGCCGCCCTCGGCCGCACCCCCTCGCGCCGCCCGCGCTGCTCCTCACGCCCCCGCCTCACCCGCAGACCGCTCTTCCCACCTCCGCCCCGCCGCGTCCTCTCCCGGTCCCGCTCTCCATTCACCCTCTCCGCCACACCCTTCCCCCTTCTACCTAGTCCTGGCCTGCGCTAATCCGCCCCGCCCAGCCCTCCATGCACCAACCCTCCCCACTCCGCCCCATCCCGCCCTGCTTTCCCTAGTCCTGCTCTGCCTTCCTCAACCCTCCCCGCCCTCCCTTCACCCTCCCCGCTACGCCCCGCCCTGCTCTCCCATGCCGTGGCCTGTGCTACCCCGCCCCGCCCAGCCCTCCGTTCCCCAGGCCACCCAACTCCTCCCCGTCCGGCCTCGCCCCGCTTCGCTACATCCCGCCCTACCCTCCCTCGCCCTACTCCTTGCGCCTCGCGCAACTTCGGCCCTCTCACCCTGCTCTGCGTCCACAGCCCTGCTCCACCCGTTCTGCTCCCCTCTGCCTCTTCTCGTTCTCACTCAATCCCCCGCTCGCCCTGTCCCTTCCCGTCCATCCGAACTTCGCCACCCGCCCTCTCCGCTTAGTCTCCCGCATGCGCGCCTCGTGCCTCCCCCTCCGTCGCCCCCTCCCCCTCCCCCGCCCCCGGCGCAGCTCATCTGGATATTACAGCGGGGCGGAGGCGACGCAAAATGTCTGCGACCGGGAGGGAACCGCGAGGTCCCCCTGTCTTTGCGCTGCACTGACGTCCCAACGCGCAGGGTTGTAAGAATCCCAACGAGCGCTGCATGTGTTGCCTTGAGCACGTCAATGATGGATTAATGGAATTGCTCGCGTTCAGGATAAAGCTCGCTTTGAGGGTTTTGTTGATTAAATCAAATCATTTCGATATGTTCTAAATAGTGTTATGTAATGTACACTCCATTGGGTATAACGAAGTAAGTCTTTCCTATTTTTAATTCATAAATGGACAATTTCTGTATCGTAACTACGATTTTTTTCTCTACTTGCCGCCATACAGAATCCCAGGTTTGTTGTAGTCGTTTTGTAGTAAAGTCACATACTTAAGGTTGAGAATTTGATCCTAAAACTACGAAATGTACTGAATTTTATTTTCTAGGCCTAGAAGGGGAACAACGTCTTCACTTAAATAATTATTTCAAAATAGTTATTGTAAACTTATTTCAATTTTCAGTGAGTTTTAATACAAGTAAAACATGCTTTAACATATTGTTCTAACAAAAATTTAATTGAGGTTGTCAATCCATAAATACGCACATGTAATATAAAAACTTATAAATTGCATATTAAAAATATATTTTCGGTTTATATAATAGTATTATAAGACTTTATTAAGACAATCGTAACTTACAATATATTGTTTTTCCTTCTTCTAAAAATACAACATAAATCATTATCATTTTTTGATGGTTATTTCTGCAATCATGAATTTTTAAGCAGTAACTTTCAAAGTTATACTAATATCATGCTTTCAAAATGTTTGTTCAGCGTAACGTAAAAGTGAGGCGATGCGCTGCGTGCATTTCCGGATGGGTCAATGACCAGCGCTTGATACTTTTCCACGCTAATGTTCCCGTCCACTCTCGCCCATTCAGTCGGTCGTCGCCCTTCCCTTGCACCCTCGGCTCCGTGCCTTAGGGCCTCCGCTGGTGTGAGAATATGTAAATCTATCGACTATCAATTACAACGAATAAGAAGATATTCGAAACTGGGAAGTATTGTGAAAACCAACCTTAAACTTTCTAAAATCCTTAAAATTTCCCCAAATAAGAAGGCAAGGAAATTTCGGTCATGTAAATAAATTATTAATGGATTGGAACTTGTTATGGTGTAATTTTAAAAAATGTCTAGGCCACTTTTGTAGATTATTTCGTACTTATAAAAATAATAATAAATATCTCTCAAAGTTTAGTAGAATCACGATTTTCAAATCAAGAGAAATTTTGACGCACATTACTGAAAATAATGTTGATATTTTGTCACCCTAGAGTGTAAATTGTATTTCATTTATTCTCTGCAAATTGATCCAATGATTGTGATTGTTCCAAAGTTTCAGGGTGAAAAATAGTACTCGTTCATACATTCATCGACATCCTTTTAACCAATTCCCAAATAACATACAAAGTGACATTTTACGTGATAAACATTGAAAGGTTTCCATTTTCAAAGCGAATTGTTTTATTGTCTCCACGAGTATGACATTCATGAAACGTCCTCTTTACAGAAAAACTAAACAATAATCTTCACTCAACGCACACTTAAAAATAATCTCCACTGACGTTCGCGAATAATCCCAATTCTCAACTTCGCATCTTTTATACGTATTAGTTGCGCCACCACATCTTTCTTGAGAGCAAAAAGAAATTTACGCAAGATTGTTTTACAAAGTCGAAGAAGCTCAAATGCGTATTGTCTCATTATGATACACAATACAGGGTGAGAATTTGCCAAGTAATTCTTGTAGTTTATTCCTGTCACAGAGAAAATGGGAAAACCTTACGGAAGCTTATTAGTAGAAACCAAAACGTTAGGCATTATATATCACTAAAATAGGTAGGCAAAAAGGCACTTAAAACTGCCAAAATAGGCAATAAAGAAAAAATAAAATCAATTCTTTTTGAAAATGATTTCTCGCTTATAGTTAATCACAAGAGTGTAAATTGGGATTTCACAATAATTTTAATTAAAGTATAAGACAAAAACTATCCTTGGTTTTCAAATATTTTCGGTTACCTAGAACAACTAAGTATTTCTTAAATTTTCTGTGTTTAAATTGTGTGATCAGTGCGGTGAAATATCCTTCATTTGAGGAAAAGATATCTCAAGGTCGACGGAGGTTACTGCAGTAAATCTTTAAGCACAATAGGTCAGAGGTATTCATTTCCTCAGCAATTGTCACCCTTTCGAATTTTCAAATATCTATACGTCTTTGTAAATCAGAATTTTGGGAAAATACTATATTACAGTTGTCTGCTACCCCTGCCCTTTCCTTTCCCCTGTAACATTTCTGCAGCAGATGTTAAAATAATCCACAAATTTAATAGTTTCACTAGAGGCTGGCCCTTTTCTCCAGGTCCAGTAATGACATCTGGCAAAAAACGGAAATCGGATTTCGTAATAATTAGGAATTTTCTTTATTTCTAAAGAATCAAGAAGAGTCTTTCCTAATTCGATTATGCTTCATCCCCAAGAGTGTTGACTTATGAGTTGACTCTATATCTCGCATTCACGAACCAGACCCCTGCTATAAGAGTTTTTCTGGCGAAAATTCCCCGTTTTCCGGCGCACGATTACATAACTTTCTCTTCTTACGAAGTATTCGTAAGGCGGGAAAGTAAAAATTGGAGAAATAAACAGCTACTGAAGGGTCGCGGGTTCAAATCCCCCACCAAGAATGGATCTTTGTGTGTGGCCTTATGGATGTTCCGTTACCGTTTCCCCAAAGTTATAAAACAGATTTTCTGACTTCTCTCAATCATGACGTTGGTATCGGAAAGATAGCGAAGAACAGAAATAATCAGGTTTGAACAGTGCGCTGAAGTGTAAAACATAATTGACCGATATCGCTGGCGCAGAAATATTTTTTCTCACTTTATTGCCATCGCCCTCAGTGCGATGTTAGGAGCATTTTAATAGAGAGAAATAAATGAAATCTGTTCTTTTTGACATACTTAAGTCTGAAAAAATAGTTCATAAACCGCCTTTTATGAGATTGTTTACTGTTAATATAAACTAATAATTTTTTTAATGTTGAAGGAGTGCAAAACGCGAATTTAGGCAATAAACATGCATTTATTTTCTTTAAATAGGCATTTATCGCAAAATAGGCAAATAAAGTTAGCATAAAAAATAACTATTGAACTCACAAATGTAATTTGTTGACATTTTTTTAATCTAGATTATTTGTATGATTAAAAAATACATTTTTTGGACGTTCCTATTTCTATTTATCAGATTCCTATTTTAAACATTAAAAGAGTCGTATTCATTTCTTCATAGGAATTAAGTAAGGCATTTTATCTCTCCGTGATACTTTGTCACATACGAATAGCATTTCATTTGTACTTTGCCAATTCTTCCTTTAATTTCATACAGCTGCAGAGTGAATAATTTAACTCGCCCTTAATTTTTGTATACAATACATCTAAGTGATTCATTCGTTCCAAGATTGGGTGCGAACCGTTCAATTTGTCTCCACAAATTTGACATTCACAGGAGGGGTTGCTTTTAACATAAAAAATAATCTGCACTCCACCGCGAACTTTGCGAATCATCTCAATTATCAACCACTCCCCCTTTTTGACTTATTTGTTTCGTAGCTCTATCGTTCTTGACAGCAAGGAGCAATTTAGGCGAGTGCGGTCTGCAAAGCCCGGCTGCGAGCGGGCTCAAGTGAGCGTTGCCCCCCGGGTGGCGGGGAGTGGGGGCGGGGGGGCGGGGGGGCGGGGTGCTGGCGCGGCGCCACGGCCGCTGTCGCCTGGTGCGTGCGGAGCCGCAGACAGCGCCTGGGAGGGCCGTCGCCATGGAAACCAAGATGGCCATCCCCGCGCCCCAGCTGCCGCCGCCGCCGCCTCGCCGCCGTTATACAACCGCCGACGCACAATGGACCGAAATGTGGGCGAAAGGAAAGGGCACGTGGAGACTTAATAGAATACTTTTTGGTTTTAATTGGGCTTTGGTGGGATGCTGGTCAAGGATTTCGTTAGCCATCGTTTCGCACCTTTACCTCATCAGGGTATGCTTCGGTGGAACGAATTTGATTCATGAAATTCTTTTGCAAGGCTGTCACTTAGATTGATGTAAAATTTCAAGAAGATCCAAAAAGATTTCGGAAGAAAGTTGTTAATGTTATAAATATGACTGTCCGAAATCTTTTTGGATCTTCTTGAATTTGATTCATGTTTATGAACTTTCGTCGAAAAACAGTAGAAACTGTATGCGACGTATGGGGAAGAACTACAATCAACGTACGTTTTCTTTAGCACCAGAATCTCTTCCTACCCTTCAAATACCCATGGTGATGAATCATGAATAAAAGTACCAAAAAAGCAAGATTAGCGGCATTTGAAAACTTATCCTATGAATGAATATTTATTATTCTGTGGTGTCACATGATTACAAGGGGTCTATTAATAATTTATCCGCATCTTTTATAGTTATCCTTATCTTCCTTTATCACTCCTTTTTTTATTCATCCATAGTTTCCTATCATTTATATTTCTCTAATTAGGGTGTACATGCTAAACAGAGTAATGAATATTTATATTACGTGGTGACTCACGTTTGCAAGGGGCCTACCAAACGTGCATCCACCTCTTTCCAAAACCATGTTCATTATTTGACATTTGTAGTCGCTAAAGTCTGGAAAACTTTTTTTCTGAAAGTTGGAATAATTTTGAATCTTTATTAGCGCGATGGAGAAAAGCACAGCTGCTGACGGTATGATTCGTGATAAGTGATGTCAATGTGCTACGAAAGGTATAGTCGCAGAGATTGATTGGGACTTAGATGCCTGCTGATTAATGGCAAATTACCTCTATCAAACTGTATTATACGTTTTCCTAGTGTTACTCTCTAAAAGTGCACTGAGAATCACTTGAATTCGAGCATATATTAATAATATTCTCTATTGCATAACTATTTATAATTACGTTTAAATTAAGTTTCGAATCAAAAGACTCGGCGACCGGCTTTTTTTTTACATTTAAGAATCTAAGGAGAAGGACATTGCTGCAGTTATATACAAATGGTAAAAGTGGCCTGTTTTTGTCGAAAATTGTTTCTCAATTTGGGTGAAATGATTTTATCCTCAAAATAACGTTGGCAATGTGTTGCCATTAGTTTTGAACATATTATTGAAGTGCCTTCTTTCTATTTCAATTGATAAATCACAAATGCTGGTCCAAAAAATTGAAGCAAAAAATATATATTCGTTTATTTTTTTACTTCGTTTACCTTCATAAGTTCTGTTTTGAACAGATAAATTGACATACCATGCAGCAAAAAAAATCTATCTTGCTTACTATAATTTTCATAATTTTTAATAAGTTTTTATTTCTCAATGTTACTCTTATTTTAATTTGTAGAATTTTGTAGTTAATTTGGATACTGATAGAAAATTTTTGAATGTATGAAAGTATTGAAAACTGATAGAAATTGACAAATTCAAAGCTATAGTTGACGTCTTGTACAATCAGGTGAGTAAAATCCTGCTACTATTATTACAAAGAGAAAAAATTCAAGTTAACTTGTAACTTATAATGAATTGCTGTATTTATTCCCAATAACTGATAAATCATTTTCAATTGGTTAAAGCTGTTAAATTAGACGAATTCATCATACATTTAGGCAAAAATTACGTTCGGTAATGAAACATCAGTCATAAAAGTGCATTTTTAATAGACGCACTGTGTAAAGCGTAAAGCGTAAACCGTAACTACAAACAATAGTATTTCCAATCATGCCAATCACTTTTCAATAATAATGTAATAAAATACTGAGCTTACCAGGTTTACTGCGTAGCGTAGAGCATCTTGATAAAATCTTATTATTTGAGACAAAAGTATGGAAATTAAGTCATTTCTATCTCATGAAAAGACAATACAAATTCATCGTCAAAGAATAGAAATTACAATAATTAACGAAATAAAATAAATGATAACACTTCAAAAACATAGAATACCAGTTAAACAGTGCGTTCTGGATTTAAATATAAAATATTCCTAATAGTCTTCTGTGACAATTAAAATGAATATTTTAATCATAACAAAAATATGTAATTAAAATAGAAAGCATAACTTGTGTTGCTTTACTTTTACAGAGAGCTAGATTTTGACGGGCCCCTTTCAGATCCTTAATTTAAAAACTTTGTTTTCATGTCATTGTTCTGTCCCTGGGTCTATCCCATTCGTCTATATGAGTGTCTATCTTTCTTTCTGTAAGTCTTTAAAAAACACTAGCACAATTTCAGCATTCAGTATTTTTTCTTTCAAAATAGATACTCTCCGGTTTGATGAGGATGTTTAGTACAAATCCTAATTTTATAGGATACTCTATACCCAGCTCTTACTACATTTGCATTTCTTAGAAAAACAATATGAAATTAAAACCTTGGAACAGTTTCCCAAAACGCGAACACTTGCCCGGATGCATCAGACTAACGTTTGCAATATCTCCCGAATTGAAACATGGTGAAGAGGAGTACATGTGAAACATGCATGTACTGAAAAAATTAAATACAACAGTGAAGTACTAATGGCCCTATAACAGCCAACACATAATTTTAATTGACAAGAATCATTAGACTTGTGTGTCTCGTAAAATACATATTTTTGGAAAATGTTCGCTGTTAAAATTTGATTGCGAGCTCACTCATCACGTGTTGTGTTGTTTCTACACGATTTAGCCCTGAAGAAGGTCTGAAAATGCGACCAAAACGTCGCCAATTCGCTAAATAACAAGCAAACAAGAAGTATGCCTGCCGATCCGATGACCGCGATCGTAAAAGGCAGTAGTGACGTAGCAATCTCGGACCAAAGGATCGCGCGTTCGAGTCCCGCCTCGGGTATGGTTGTATTTGTGCGCGTCCTTTCACCCTTTATCAGCACTATATCACTTCATCTTCACAGTTACCATAATGTTAAATTCAATAGAGGTCGCTAGTGACATAGATGTTGATGCGACCTTAAATAACCAAAAAGAGAACTATGCCTGTACTCAACTCGCCTATAAAGAAGACTCGCCTACAACTACAAGAACACGCCTACAACTACAAGAACTCGCCTATAAACAAGACTCGCCTACAACTACAAGAACTCGTCCATAAACCAGACTCTATAACTACAAGAACTCGCATATAATCAAGAACATTGTGTCACTCGTAATTGAAAGCACAGCCTTTGATGACGTTTGCGCCCACTGTGCGGCACGCGACGCGGGGTCGCGCCGCCCTCTTCTCCCCTCCACCCCTCTCGCCCTCACCCCGGCCACGGGGAGCGGCTCCGCGCCGCCCTCGCGCGGTCGAAACCAAGCAGAGCGGCCGAGTGGAAACGAACTGTTAAACTGACGCTCCAAAACCGATATTTTCGCTGCCACCGCAAGCTGCAATCGGCCGATTGCAGCCGAGTTCTGCAATCCCTTGTCCCAATCGGACGACGACACTGCGTCGGAAAGAATCCAGTAATGAGCATCTTAGCTGTCTTCCAGGTAATTGAAATTATAAATATTGGAAATTTCTATTTTTTTTCGTTCATTATCACTGTATAAACTGTCAAATATACTAGTTCCGCCAGTGGCTAGCGTTATTGCCCTACGAGACCAGAATGCCTGTGATTGGAAGGTCGCAGCTCCGAACATCGCCGTTTGAAACGACCTTGTGCCGGAGATTTGCCTGATATGTTAAACATGAATCTGCATGCCGGGTTCAATGTCAAGGTTTCCTGCTCGCTTCCAGGCGAATGTTGGTGCGGCTTCCTCAAATAAGAGTCATAAACCGCTTTGGATTCTTGCACATTCCCTATCCCTTGGTTGATCATCTATTATCCCTATATCTTGGTTGATCATCTCGTATACCCCCCCTCCCCGAATCAAGAAATCTCCGACAAGAATTGAAGGTCGGCATGGACTGTATCGAATTGACAAGTCAGAAAAGAGGAAGAAGAAATCGTGCATTTAGTTGTTCTCAACAACATAAACAACGTAAAACTCTTTATTCACTACTGTGAATACTACCACCAATGCAGTTTATGTATACTGTCAACAGTATAGAACAAGGTACACATGTGACATTTGCCCCTGATCGGAAGGTAACTCATTATGTATTGATGTTCGGCGGGTCACATTCTGATGCAGTCATAGAGATTTCGTTTCCATGTCGAACACAAGGGCATGCAGAGTTGCTTAACACTAAATGGGAATTGTAACATGTGTAATTTCGATATATAAAATTTCCCACCACTTGTTCATTGGCAAAAAGTTTTCATTTTCCATCCCTCTGCATGTCATGGAAGTTGGTAACATTTATTCTGAGACTTGTATCTATAATGCTTTCTGTGATGTTGAACATACATAATAGGCGGATAAAATTTTGTATTACTTTGATGTACCACAAAACATTTTTCCTATTTACTAGGTCAACTATGACTTAAGCCGGCTGTGTCAACTGTGATTAAGCCGGCACTTAGGCGATTAAGTCTCGGCTACTCGCATAATCATTAGGAATGCTTTTGCTCGCGCGAAGTGTTTGTACAATCCATCCTTTTCTCATCAAAATATGAAAGAAACAAGAAGCTTGAAGAGATAATACTTTCTCTACAATACAATAAAGTAATCAAAAATGTTAACCGCTAACACGTTTTGACGCTAATTGTGCCTTTATTTATATTATTCATTCAAATTTGCAAATTCTAGAAACAGTTAAGAAATATCAGTAAATATGCAAAATAATTTCTTTGAATAATTCATGCCCTACTTTTGTTCACCCAGGACAGACTGACGGACGGACGTTTTGCCGACAGCAAATTTGTTAGTATCAATGGTCCACAAGTCGTGGATCATCCTAAATACCCAACGAGTTAGAGGAAGTAATTTATTACAGATTGGAACAAGACATATTCACTTTTCCGGTGTCAAGGCTCCTCAATAATTATTCTGTCAAAAACAAACATTTTTTTGCCTCAGTGTCGCATAACTTTGTGTAAACTATATGTATTACTCCATAAGTACTACGTACGTATCGATGAATGTAAAATTAGCTAATTAATCTGTGTCATTATTGTTATTACTATTAATATTATTATAAAATACATGATTTTCAGTTTTTGTCCTTTTGTTCGAAGCCGAATTTGTATTACCTGCTTGAAATTTGTATATTGACTTGAAGTATTAGAAGTAAGCTGACAAAGCAAAGTTCAATAATTCTATTTACTCGTTTATTTTTACTTTCCCGTATACGTACGTATACACGGAGTGATATACGTAGTATAGTGAAAGTTATGTAATGCTGCGCGAAAAAATGGCCAATTTTCGGCAGAAAAAAATTCATTGCCGGGCCGTGAAAAAGGAATACGTGGATAAAACCAGTTGCTAAATTAAGAAAAAAATTCCCTAACACGTGGTGTAGCCAGAAACCCTGTTAGGTCCTTGATACTGGAAACCCAATTGAAAGGAAAACGTCCGTCTGTCCGTCCGTCCGTCCGTCTGTCTGTCCGTGTGTGAGCACTGCTAGCGCCTAAACCATACGTAAGATTTCTTCCAAAATGGATATTCCCCGGTCGATCTGATTCTAGTCAAAGCTTTGTGAGTTTGAAAAAGATTCTTCAAAATTTGGAGGTACTTTATATGAAGCTCCCCGGGGATTTTCAAAATTTTCTCAAAAACGGCTCCAATTTTTTTCTTTAAATTTCTTGTACGATTAGAGTAAAATACACTTATTAACATGGCATAGGTCCGATTTTCACGAATATCTCTGAATTTCCGAATATTGTGAAAGTTTGAATTTTTTCGGCGTGTTTGTCCAACTACAAATTTAAAGATAGAGATTTTTTCTTCAAATAAAATTTGTTCTGAATATTGAGTTCTTTAATAAAGGTCAGGTAAATGTTTTGCAAAATTTTAGTAGTTTTTGTGCAATATTGCGTGCAATATGTGCAATTTTAAAAAATTACAAAAACAAGATTTTCTCAAAAACGGCTCCAAATTGTTTCTTTAAACTTTTGGTAGTGATAGTGGTAAATGTACTCTATCAGATGATATAAAAGCCATATTGCTCTATTGGTTTTTTTTCAAAAATTACAAAAATGTAAATGTTTTGACATGTTTCTCACGTCCATAATATTTACATTAGCGGCGATATTTTCACATTATTATCTTTATGAGTATATGTGCTTTAAATAATGTCTAGTAAAGTTTCTCGGAAACACAACGGTTTTCTGTTAAAACTAGCTCAAAATTTCGCATTTTCAGAAACGCTCAAACGTCATTTTCTCATTTATGGCTGCAAATGTTTTCTTGAAACCTTTATAACGGATAGTGGTAATTGCTCTCTTTAGTATAGCATAAGTTTATTTTGAGTATTTTTTTTGTTTTTTCAAAAAATACATAATTGTAATTTTTTTGAAAGCTCTCTCACATCTTTAATATGCACCTTACCAGCAACTAGTAACCATTATTATATTTGTGAGTGTAAGTGCTTCAAATAACTTCAAATAAAGTATTTTGAAAACTCAAAACTTTTCTGTGAAAATGAGCTTCAATTTTCGCATTTTTAGTAGCGCTAAAACGCCATTTTCTCTTAAACGGCACATAATTTTTAAAAGAAAAATGCCATTTATGACTAGGTTTTTGTGTTTTTTAATATTCTAAAATTAATGTTTCCGTTCTACCAACAGAAAACCGAAAAGTTAAGAAAATGACAAAAAAAATATACTTTTGGCAGTGATAGATGACAGCTGGCAAGAAAGAGTTTGTGGCAATTCCGAATAGCTAGCGAAGACCCAAGGAAATAGAAAACTAATACGGGAAAGTCTGTGCCATTCTGCAGCACCACTAGTTTGTAGAGTTCTGTTGATACATTTTAAAGTGAATAAATGATACAAAGTTTCATTGACATTAAAAAATATGTCTAGTTCAGTATGTACCATTATAGTTTGCAACGTGGTTTGGAGCAGTTAAACTCGTCTTCTGTGAAGAGAGAGAAAACCTCAAGAAGAGCTTTCATGAATAAGTGGCTTCGTGGCGATGAAGGACTCCTAGCAGGCAGAAAAAATCTCTTTTAGCATTATTACGCAGTAGTTGAATATAAAAGAAATGCTTGCAGCAACATAAAAATAGCGGCTTCTGTAAAAAGGCTCGAGGATGAAATTCCCAGCTCTAATTAAATTACCATGAAGAAGACGAAACGTTCTGTCGGTATAAAGTATACGTGAAAAACTAAAAGAAAAATCTACTACACAGAAAAAATAGAAAGAGATCTCCATCTGTGAACTACGACGATTTAACGATTTAATCTTGTATTTTTGTGTAGTCTTTCATGATGATTATTATAAAATTAGAAAATTATACATTTTTAATTTGCTGTCACTTCATTTTTAATTTACTGTAATTCTATCAGTTAGTGCTTCTAATTTATACACTAATATTCATTACATGTAACATATGCATCCATATATTATATACAGTAAAACTTGCTCAATGCGGAACGTGTACAATTCGAAAATCTGTCCAATGTTAACATAAATTACGATCATACTAATCATACATTCTATAGTATTGCGTTGCATAAAGCTTAATCTTTTATTATATGGAAAAAAAATTCTGGTCTCTTGAGATTCCGCTTTCAGCAAGTTTTATTGTACATACATTTACAAATTTAATATTTCAGTTGTCAAGTTATTAAACCATTACATCCTAATATATTATTATTATATTGTTATATATGACATTATTATTGTTATAATTTGTACTTGTTAGAGTCTGTAATAATAAATAAATATCATATAATAATTTCTTTGTTTTATTTTCATTGAAATGCGACGTATATTGTGTATCATATCTCAATATCAATATATCAATATCTATATATCAATATCATATCTTCAATTGATATATAGATCATAAACAAAACATACGAAATTGATTGATGATTGATTCGTGTTTCCGGGCGCGTCAACTACGTAGGTCATCAGTCCCGTAAGTGTAGTGCGTGTTTTTCCTCGGGAGGTGGCGGTGATCTTTTCCCCGCTGGATGGCGAGATCTGGCGCCGACCTACCGTCGACTAGCGGGGTTTTCTCCTCAACCAGGCATCTCCCACCAGCGGGGCACCGCCCCAGCCGGGACAAGCTGTAAGCTCCCGACCGGTCTCCCGGCCAAAATATACGAAAGTTTTGGAATTCCTTAAAGCAAAATGTTAATTCAGGGTTGACCAAATGGCGGCCCGCGGTGCCATTTTGTGGCCGACGAAACTATATTAGTCAAAAGGGAAAGTCCCTTTCATCCATTTCGGACGAGAATATTGTGCCTGTGACTCACGCACCCTTCCGAATTCCTTAATGCAAAAATAGGTGAGATTTAAGGATTTTTTTTCTAGTAAATTCAGAAATCAAAAATCATCCGGATGAGTTTCACTGCGTTATGCATAGTGCGGCCCTATATCACACATTCCATTCCCGCCCCTCCGGGCAAGTGCCGAGATCACCAATACAGGAAAGTCAGGACTGGATCGCCCCGAGCAATGAAAATAAGGCCCGCCGACATAATACATTTATATTATTTTCGTCAGTGTCTGAAGATGTGATGTGATTCGTGACCAATATGGTTTTCAAAGCACCTGCAAACCTCTTTGCTTGAGAGAACGATAATAAAAACATGTTAAGAATACGCGTTTTTTGTTACAATTGCCGTGATCTTCTCTACTTCCGGACAGTCGGCCATTAGTGCGAAAAGTGAAAAGCAAAGTTTTCAAGTGCTTATTCTCAGTGCCTGATTTCACCACTTCATCTAAGAGTCTTCTAACCATCATATTATTTTGAAGGTGACATTACAAGCTATTGACGAAGGGTAATGTAATTAATTTTACTCCCGTTGTAAAAATGTTATTGGCATCTGAAATATAAACACACTGGTGTCTAACCTGAGCTCCTCAAAGGTTTCTAAAGCAAGCCCCCAATTTTTCATGTTATGAAATAAAAACAATAAGGTATTTGGCACTCCTTATAACTTAGGAGTCTAATAAAAAGCAAGAGCTCTGAAGACTATCAGTTTGAGAAGCCAGGAAGATGAAAGACGTTAAGACACAATTTCAGAATTTAATACCAGACAAGCCCAAAATAAAGAGAGTTAAGAAAATTCTGAAATTAGACAAAAAGCAAAAGGAAAATTCCGAAGATTCCAATGTCCTCTGGCATTTTTGTAAAATTAGATCAATATATTAGCAGTTTTTCATTTAGTTTCACCAATTACTTAAAACGTTTGCGGGGAACCACATTTTTAAAGTACTGGGCCAAAACTTTAAGTAGTATACAAAATTTTCATGTTTGTATAATATTTTTATAACGTATTAAGGTATGAATTGCAAATATTTTGATTTAAATGTGGGGAAAATTGGATTTAAAAGTATTCGAAAACAAAATGGGGCCCGGTTTGGGTACTTTCCTTTCGTAATAATAATAATAATAATTATTATTATTATTATTATTATTATTAAAATAAAACATATGTGTCAAATAGCATAAGAATAATTTATCCATTTATTGAACTCTCTGTTCATAACATTTTTTAGATACCCTTAGTTTTGAACCTGCCTCGTATTGTTTTGTTTATTCATGTTGAAGTCTATCTTCTAGAATTACATAAGGTTCTGTTTCATTACGTTAATCTTATTCATTCAGTATTTAGATATTTAATTTAAGCTCTTTCTTTTTAACATTAAATTGATAAAATAACGACACTCTGTGATAAACAAATGTTAGTATCACATGAAATTGTAGCCTGTCTCGAGGTCTAAAGCGTTTCACTTGTGAATAAAATCGTATGCTATTATCTTGTACCAAATTACGTAAAACGGATATTTCATTTCGTTACTGAGCGGCAATCTCATGTGACTTGAGTTCATTTTTCGTCTTTGGAACTTCCGAGTCGAAGGCGCAAACGCGGCTGCGAGGCAAAAGTCTTTGGGGTCGGTAGGCAGCCGCCTCGGCAACGGGCGATGTCGCGCGCGGGCCTCGCCTTTATGAGCGTCGCCCCGAGGCGGCGGCGACGTCGATAGCGCCCCGCGATGATGCTCAATGAGACGGGCTGGTCGCGCTTGCTCCTCGGCACGACGTCCCGTATTCTTTTGCTGCTTATTTCCCTCCACGTGCTGGACGACCATGGCGCCATTCTTTCAGGCAGTAATAGTGTTTATTTATACCCAACCGAAGTAACCCGGTATTGCACGCGAATTTATTTATCACAATACACTCTTAGACAGGAAAAGGACTCAATTTTATCAGTTATGTAAAATAAAAGAAGTAATTAACAAAGGAACTTATTTGGCCATTCATGAGACAAACAGCTTCTTGAAAAAACTATTGTAGTTAATAAAGTATGTATTTATATTTCTACAAAGCAACATTTGGAAGCTCAATTTGCCCCATCATCAGTTTTATTATGTATTACACAAAATTCAAACTAGGAAGTAAATTTAACAACATTTTTCGGGAGTTTCGAAAGGTTGTAACAAATTAAAGACCCAGCCGTCATGACTGAGACTGTTGACCCGGCGTGCCAATTGTGATAAAAATTTTAAAATTGTAAAAAAAATATAGTAATTATAACATTCACGCCTCACCATCCCCCACCCCGCCATAACTTGCCACACTACGGCACGCAGTGCTACCCCACACCACATCAAATCACGCTACGCTGCACCACAACACACCATGCTGCACCATGCCACGACACGACACACTACGCCACGCTACGCCACGACACACTCCCCTATGAGCCGTTCCTTTCAACCACAACTCGCTCCGAACCATCCTGCCCCGCCCCGCCTTATTATCAAAGAAAATACTCAATGACATGACCTCATCTCTTGACAACTTCTTTTCCGTTCCCATTTCCATCTGTAAATGAGGCCTGATCCTTGCCATTGTTAGCGGGACGACACTCAAAAATATACTAAATAATGCAGTGCCCTCCAGATAATTCGACATTGAATTAACCACATTATTTTATTATTAAAATTATGTTTTCCTCTTGAAATTCATATCAAACCAATGTTTACAGTTAAGTTAAATTTATATTTTGAAAGTTACCCCTAGATAATTATAAGTAAAAATTTTATAGATTAACATAAATCTTTAAAATGTTTACTGAACTAAGCGATAGGTGTTGGCAACTGGAAATGTATGCACGTTGTCGTTACGACAGTGGAAACATTCCTTTCTATTTGCAGAATCCTGGCGATCATATGACCTCGTGTACCTTTCCAAAAATGTTATAGACACAATTGAACTGAATATTTTCTTATGGGGAAAAGGTTGGAGTGTTTTGAGAAGGGGAAGAGATTGTTCATAATTTTTTTTCGAGTTCAGGAGATGATTAATCTTGAAAAAAATCAGATATAGCCTTCTAATTATACGTAGGTAAGTTAATAAGTATCTGCAATTTTGCTCTAATTGTCTTTAGTTTAGTTCTACGGCTCTGTGTGATCCCTAACCATTACATGAGACCGTTATCTTTGCCTGTAGGAGGTTTCAGCGTTTTCTGATCAGTTCGTCTTGCACTGTTGTGGTTTAAAGTTGGCGACAGCACTCTCTGTTTGCACCAAAGAAGAAGAGCGTTCCATAATCCGTTTTCTATGGTTTGAAGGTGTACAAAGGGCGGAAATCCATAGCAGATTTTCAGCACAATGCGGGGACGATGTTTGGCCACAGAGAAGTGTTTGCCAGTTACCAGAACAGTTTAAAAGTGGTCGAACGAGCGTCAAGAGAAGGGAAAGAACGGGGCTGCAGCTGCAACAGATCCCAATATTGAACAATTACATGTCTTTATCCTGAATAACAGACTAGTGACTGTTAATGAAATGGCAAACCATATGCACAATCTCGCCCCGTCGGATTACCATCTTTTTGGACCGTCGATTCTGCTCCGATCAACAGTTCAAAGAAGTGGTGCATACGTGCCTTGCTACACATTCAAAAACCTTTTTTTTTCAGAAGGAATCGGGAAGCTTATTCAACGGAGGACCACGTGGATTGAAAAGAAGGGTGACCATGTTAAAAAAGCGATATCAATAAAAATTGTGTATTCTTTCTGTAATAAATTATAAATATTGATTGCAGATACTTATTGACTTACCCTCGTATTTAACGTTAACAGAAAATCCTGTTCAGTAAGTGTTAAAAGTAACATTTCGTAACAGAATTTTTACCTATTTGCATAACCTACATATCTACAGGATTTATTTTACTTAATGGTTACCACCAAATTCCAAAGTATATACGACTAAAACGTTAAATTTACGAAATAAAACAATTATCTCCAATAAAGCATTCTGTGAATTGAAAACGAAGATTTTTTACTGATTTTTGTTAATGCTCACTGAGGCAAGTCACAGAACAAATCCTTTTAAAATCGTTCAGCAATTAGCTTACAAAATAACAGATAAGTTGCAATACATGTTAATGTCAAAACGATGACTACCCGTCTGTGGGCAGTGCTCCACGTGGTTAGTTGAATCGATTTCACTATTCATGTCATTTAAAACCTCATATGAACTTGTATTTGTCCCATGCTTCTGTTTCTTATGCACATGTAACACTCATATTCGTATATCGTTTCACTCGGTTGCTTCAATTGCCACGATTTGCTGAAATAATCTCCTCTGTTTCTTTTGGAAAATAAATACAACTTTCTTCCCAAAAACAGAAACACTTTATTTGTAAACGATCATTTCTGGATTTTTCAGTTTTATAGTGAAAAGGTTTCAAATTACAATAAAATATCTATGTCTTAATACAGGAAAATATTTTAAGCAAATAATGAAAGACTAAAAACTTGACAAGTACATTTTCGGAAAGATTAATGTTTTGTTGACCGTAAACGGTAACCATTAAAATACAGATAAACCTTGTAGAACACAATTGAATGTCTCTACTTGGATGGATTTATTAAATTATGAAGTATGAGTGACCTGGGAATTTACTTATCACAGTAGTCTATTATGTACGAAAAGGAATAATTCAATCTACGTGTACCCCCGCCCAAATCCGCCCTGTCCTTTCCACCGTCCACACATCGGCTTAGGTGGCTCTGGGCACCAATTGCTGTCACTACAGTGCTTCGGCCCCGCATCCACTCAAGTTCGCTACGATAATTGTTGCTACAACCATCTTTGCAGGTCGAATTCAGTCGCTGTCTGAAGGAAAATTCTAGTGGCTGGATGCTCTGATCGGTAGTTTTCCGTGGCTTCTCTGATCAACACCAGGCGAATGCCGGAGCAGTACCCTAACAAACGAACCACGGACCGCGCGCGATCTTTCCTTCCTCTTCCTCGTCCTATCCTCACCCCTTACACACACACTTACACTAACATGCACACACTACCACACATGCCGGGGGACCAGTCGGGAGCTTAGAGCTTGTCCCGGCTGGGGCGGTGCCCCGCCGGTGGGAGATACCTGGTTGAGGGGAAAACCCAGCTAGTCGACGGTATCGGCGCCTGATGTCACCATCCACAAGCAAACAGATCACCGCCACCTCCCAAAAAAATACGTACTACACTTAAGGTACTAATGACCTCTGTAGTTGACGCGCCCGAAATCACAAATCAACCAATAAAACCATCTTTGCTACGAGTAGATATAAACTGAAGCACTGTTGCGTACTTCCAGTAGAAATGACCTGAGATTATTGAAATCCTAATGGTTCTGTTGGAATCAATTAACGAGCATTTAGTAGGAAATTGTGTGGGCTTTGAGAGACTTTTTGGATAAATTTGTTCATTAATTTTCCTCCTTTCCTTCATCCATCTCTCTTTTCGAAATTTTTCAAAAACGTGAAATATTGCACAGTTAAATTTTACTTAAAAAAGCAGGATGGAAAACTTTACTTAGAAAAGCAGGATGGAGGATTGTTTTCCTTTCTTGAATACCTCTTACACTGCGTGGAAAAAATAATTGTAATGTTGCTTTCAGAAGTGGCGATTTTTCCACAGAAAAATCGTATTTTGATTCCGAAAAGATTCCGATTGCTGATTCCGAAAAGTAAATCATTCTACCTTTTATGTGTTGTAGCCTGATGAGAGAGGACGTTGTGAACTCAACGAGGAGGACCTCACTCCTCTGAATACTGTCCCTCGCAATCACACGAACGTCAAATTAATCCAAGGGCCATCCATGTAAGTGGTTCCGAAATACGCCATTTCATTTAACGGTCATTTTACTCTAATCTAATGTGTTTGGTATCGACAGATGCGTTCGAATAGACACCATTACCATTTTATTTTTGTATTTGTTTTGTGTCGTGCGGACGATGAAGAATAATGTCCCAGTCCTCATCGAATCAATTTTGATAGTGATAACTACATCACTCTATTTGCTTCTTCGTCAAGAATAATCAATTTGGCAATAATGAGTGCCGTTACTTCAGATAAATAATGTAAATGAAATTTCTATGAAAATGTATCGTCCAACTTTTTTTAAATGTATATATTTGGCATTTTGGCTCGATAGTCCAACTTTTCTGGTCAGTTAACGGTGTCTCCCATGCCGGAGTCTAGTTCAATTCCCATGCTTGGGAGTAAGAGCGACATGTGGCGAATATGACGTATTCTCTTCACCGTAACTACCACGATCCACCTGTCTGAGCTTTTCTTTGTCACACAGCTACAGAATCTTGTACAATTTTAAAGGACAACTCTATTTTTACCTCACTTTTTAAAATAAATGTAGTAAGGATGACCACAAGTTTCATATTTAATATTTAGTATACTTTTGAATTACATTTTCTATGACCTACACACTCAAGAATTTCTGGAATCTGCTATAGAATTTATTTGGTAAAACCCAAACACACGTCTCTCAAAAGTATCATGTACTTGAGTACATTAAAATTACGAACGTATTTTAAGAAACGACCAAAAATTAAAAATCTCTGCGCGTAATCAACTGCGTGTCGCACAAGGAACAAAACTCTGGACGTCGCCTCTTGATTCACGCTGATGTTCCGAGAATTTGATTAATCCTTCCAATTTAGAGATCAAAGTTACATCTTTGATACCACACTTCCCCAAATGAATCGAACTAACGAACAAGGCAAAAGAGGAATGTATTCGTGAAACATGTTTCAATACGAAATATTGTACGTAATATTTGTTATAAATAAAATTATTCAAAATAATTGCACTACAAAATGAGTTCTATATAAATCGAATAAATTCAAAATGTGTTTATGATATTATTCAGGACTAATTTTTTTACCATTATTTACGTAGTAATGTTTGTCACATTATCCGTATTATTGGAAAAGCATTGTTTCAAAATGTGAGTTTCATACTATCATAAAATATCGTGGTGTCTTTATGATGAAGATTTGGAACCGAATTTGAGAATTTTTTATTAGAATACTTTAAATCGAGATTAACGAAGAACTGAAATATGTTGCTGTTAAAGCCTTTGCAGTGCTGCATTAAAATACTTTCGTAATATTGTCCGTTAATATATCTGCACAACGCAACTCCACAGAGGAATGAAAAGATAATCTTAATGGCCGCCGGCCGTTAAGGAGCCAAGTGATCTCCGAACTATTTACCAAAGTTCGAAAACATATGACATACAACATTAGTAACATAAACATACACGACATATATAACACCTACAAAAGTAATTTTTAACTTTATATATAGTGAAAACATTCATTTTCATTTTCTCGCCTTACGAATACTTCGTAAAAAGAGAAAGTTATGTAATCGTGCGCCGGAAAACGGGAATTTTTGCCAGAAAAACTCCTATAGCAGGGGTCTGATTTTGTTTTGTTTTTGTGCAATTCAGTGCAGCTAGCACTAAGCTGATCGTGATTTCTATATCATCAATAGGTAAGAACACAAATTCTTCTCGTCAGTCTACCCTCAATGTACCAAAAATTACAATAACTTGTTTAAGTAGCCATTTGCTTCCAGTAAAATGTTTTAACATTTTATGTATTTGCGATTGTTTCCTTGGGAACACAAATAGCACCGTCCTTTTTATGGAGAAAAATTGTAACATTCACTATGTTATTCTGATTGCGCAACTCTTCTCTACATTATAATAAAATAAAATAAAAATGTGATTATGGACAGACCTGGTTGTGTGACGTCGTAGGAATATTACCACAAATCACAGGCAAGAGCTAAATTACTTACAAAGGTTTATTTTGCAATATTATTTACAAGCAATCATAAATTGTGATATCTATATACATCTCTGGAAGACTGTCCCCGAATCGCATGAGCGTTCTCTAACTACCTGCAATTAATTGCTTGACTCTTGGCCCTCCCCACAAATTAAAGAACTACGCGTACCCCCACGTGACCACTGTCACAAGTGGAATTGATATTCCACTGCGGCGTCTAGACAAACCGGTTGCCCCACACGCATTGCAAGTCAACGCACCACCCTGGGCGTGTGTTTTGTGCATCCGCACGAGGTCTCCCACTCTGCTCAAGACCCACCACCGCGACTCGCGCTGAGTTTTATAGTCTCAGCCCACGTGACTCTCCACGTCATACTGGCGTTCGCGCGGCAACCAACATCACTTGATCCCCGCGACGCCACGCAGTTCCGCCACTAGACCTGGCTGCTGTAGTTTCCTAAATTCCGAGAAGTTCCGAATATACTTCTGGAATGTTGTACACCTGCGTTCCGGGCCTTTCCAGCCCCCGCCCGCTTGTGACACCTTAAACTGCGTCTAAACCCTAATCCTAAGGCCTCGGGGCCTGTGCAGCACCAGACTTCCTGCCTCTAGCGAGGTACGTTTACAATATGTTACAGTTGAAAGAAACACCGCAGCGATTTTGCATGAGAATGGTTTCAATTTTTTGTAATAATTCATTAAGCGTTGAAAGGCAAAATTATCACTAAAGGGTTCAGAAAGGTTTTAATAATTAAAACCCTAAAAGATGAAAAAGTAACTCCCTACCTAAACACAGAAGATAAAAACTGCGTTGGGATCGTCTTTGTCCCACCATTTGTTAAGTGACTTTTAAATAATTCCTAATTTACCAATTTATTATTATTAAGAATGTATTTATTATTATTATACTAACATTATTACAAAAGTCCCAAGCGGCAACCATATACCGTGGGTTTGCACAGGTCCATAAGCACGGCTCCTGCCTTTGTGTTAGCCCCCGCTTTACATTTTCGCAAGTTTACACGTCTTTTGTGTATAAGATCATACATCCATACCCTAGGTCATGTTTAGCTCACTTTTCATTTTAGGTCGGGTGAGACCACGTGAGCTTAGGCTCTTATCCCGCCACCGGCCTTAGACTTCTTATGAGGCTTCCAGATCAATCCATGCAATATAGGGTTGAAATTATTTCCTATTAAAATAAGAAAGATTTAATATGTGTCTTATTCATTTAGATTATTAGTCAGTCAAAAGATGTATACTTTCATTAAATTTATAAAGGAAGTAAAATGTTCATCGGAAGAACGCTATCTCATCCAAAGAGCCATTTAAATAGAGACACACACACAAAACAAGGAAAAACTCCTAACGTGGTGTTGAAAGGGTGTTGATAAACGGCGTCCAGCCCACAAACCTTTTTTCTGCGCAAGTCCTTGAACGGAATGGGATCAAGTTCACCGCCGCGACCGCGTTTGCAGTTCCGGGTCGATTCCCGCGCGTGCACATCACGCGGCGCGGCGGCGCGCGTGGCCGCCGCAAGGTGCGAACGGCCGCACGTGCACGGGCGCCGCCCCTCCCCCTCCCCTCGCGTGCGTGCGTGCGCGAGGGCCGGTGCCCGATTACACGGCCGATGCGCGGCACGCAGCTGCGAGGCCTCCGCGCTCTCCCAGCCCCCACACCCGTCCCGCCCGCCGCCCACCGCGCTCTCGTAGAACGCGCGCCCCCACGCTCCCTTCACGCACGGGACGGGCGGCTTATGGCATCAACTCAAGGCACTGCAGCGCCTCTGACGGGAGGTTCTACGTTCCACTCCCGACGGTGGCAGGGTTTTCGACACGAGCTATACTTCGGTTTTTCTTTCTTGGCGCGTGGGGGTGTGTCGTCAAATTGGAATATCTCACGGTATTTCGCGTCGTTCTCGGTTGTGCCGCTGTGACACACCCCCACGCGCCAAGAAAGAAAATCCGAAGTGTCGACAGCTAGGTCGAATTCAGTTGCTGTCTGAATGAGAATTCCTACGGCCGACTGCTCTGATCGATAGTTTTTTGTGGTTTCTCCTGTCAACATCAGGCGAAAGCCGGAGCAGTACCCTGACAAACGGGCCAAGGACCACGCGCGATCTTTCCTTCATCTTCATTTTCCTACCCCCAGCCCTTATTTTACATACACTTGCACTTACACCCACTACACTATCACACATGCCGGAAACTTACAGCTTGTCCGTGGTGCTCCGCTGGTGGGAGATAGCTGGTGAGAGAAAACCCCGCTAGCCGAGGTACGCCGACTCCAGATCTCACTATCCAGTGAGGGAACATGTCCGACCCCTCCCGAGGAAAAAATCGTGCTCTACACTTACGCGACTAATTACCTTAGCATTTGCCGAGTGCGGAATTACTAGTGAATCAATTAACCGCCCCAAACACCACGCGCCAGCAAATTTGACCGGGAGGTCCTAGTGTCCGAGTCCCGACGGAGGGGAATTTCCGACACTAGCTAAATAGATAGATAGATATTTATTTCCGCAAATAGGTTTATGCAACCTGGTGACAGAACACTAAAATTTACATTATTATTAAAAATTACATATTATAATTAAGAATTAAATGCAATGTAACTTAAAATAATTTGAAGACCGTAATATTAATAATAATATGATAACAGTGATGACAATAAAGGCTTTAACAACAATAACCGCATTAATTCTTCATTTTATGGTGGACTTTTACAGATATTTTACATCAATAAATACACGACTTTTTATTACTCTGACGACCACTCCACTTCACTTCACTTCACAACACGTCACCACACTTCAATACGAATACTACTTAAAATATAATTATATATTTAATAAAGTGATGCATTTAATAAATATTACAATACTACTGATGGTAACAGTAATTAATAATAATAATAATAATAATAATAATAATAAAATAACAGTTTTAATAAATCTAACTTACTTACTAAATATCTTGGTTAATTTACTTTTAAATCTTTGAACACCTTGAGAAAATAGCTCGGTAGAATTCATTCTCTGCCTGGAGGAGAATTCTAGAAGAATGCTGCTCTGATCGGTACTTTCCCGTGGCTTCTCCGATTCGTATCAGACAAACGCCGAAGCAGTATTCTAACAAACGGGCCACTGACCGCGCGCAATATTTCTATCCTCTTCTTTTTCCTATTCTATCCCTTTAAACACCCGCACATACACACACTTCTATTTGCATGCACTGCACAACCATACACATTAGGACACCAGTCGGGAGCTCCCAGCTTATCCCGGTTGGGTCGGGGCCCCGTTGAGAAGATACCTGCAGGAGCAAATCCCCGAAGCCTAAGTGTAGGTCAGCGCAGGATTTCGCCATCCAACGGTGGAGGAACTCCACCACCACCATAAAACATTTAATACACAAATGGGACTAATGACATAACGGCTGACGTGCCCGGAAACACGAATCAGTCACTACACGCCCACACCATCCTCGCCTTACGCTATTCACACCCTCGCTCCATGCTTTAAAAATGCCCTCCCCACGTCGTTGTGCACTCACAGAACGTTCTCCCCACCTTCTCCAGAAGGGCGTCATACGCTCACCCTACACTCATCCTAATCTTTCACACGTTCGTCAAATTCTCTTCCACGCCCGTCTCATCCTCGAAACATGGGTGACACACCACCAAATGCTCCTCTCTTCTCACCACATACTTGCCTCGCGTGTCCCGTACGCTCACAACAAAGTTTCCTCATACGCTCCTTTTGCTAATCTCATGCACTTCCTAATCTCTTCCAAATTCGCACATGTCTGCTCCACACTCGGGACATTCTCGCCCGTCCTTCGCCAAGGGCTTTTCTCGTCTCATGTTAGACACACGTTTGTTACACGTTCCTCACATGCTTGCCATATTTTAACCCCGCCCTCGCAACACACTCTCCTCCCACTCGTCCCACGCTCATATCTCTCCCAAGTTCTCGCCTGCCACCAGTGGCGTCTCCTCACTCTGGACCTAGGGCGTTGGCAGTGAAGGAAAGGGTTAATCCCCACACTAATGTTTTTACAAACATATTTAGAGTAAATTTGAATTACATAAACAAAATCCTGATTTATATTAAATTGTAATATTGGAAGAATGAGGAAAAGATTGTCGCAAAATAAAAACAATGAGAGAATCGTAGTTTCTATTACAAACATTAGAATTCATTTTAAAGTATTTAATAATACATGCTGGACGTTTTCCCCTTCTTCAGTTGTTTCAAAAATTAAATTCTGAAATATTATTAGGTTAAGACATAGTCGCTCACTATCACTCATTTCTTTGCTTTATACGAAAGGGAAGAAAAGTAATTATTTAAAAACGTTTGTACC
This sequence comes from Acheta domesticus, assembly GCA_031308135.1. Classification (NCBI taxonomy): domain Eukaryota; kingdom Metazoa; phylum Arthropoda; class Insecta; order Orthoptera; family Gryllidae; genus Acheta; species Acheta domesticus. The sequence continues at coordinate 38,601,382 of JAHLJT010000631.1, read as the reverse complement.
ACTTTTTCACTATGAAAAAATAACGCTAATTTCATGAGTATCGCTGAAGTCTGCACGCTCGTCACAGATATGACTTGTTCTTACCCCTCTCGCTTAAAACTCGCCTGACCCAGGGCATCAACTGATGTCACTGCAATTCCCCTGACCGGGGGATATTAAGGTGCGAGTCCCGGAAGTGGCAGAATTTTTGACACTAGCTTCTCAGCTAGGTCGAATTCAGCGGCTGTCTGGAGGATAACTCTAGCGACCGGCTTCTCTGATCGATATTTTTCCGTGGTTACTCCAACTCCAGGTGACTGCCGGGGCAATCCCCTAAGAAACGGGCCACGGACCGCGCGCGATCATTCGTTCCTCTTCCTTGTCCTATCCTTTCCTCTTACACACACCTTCCCTACAAACACTTCCATTTGCATACACTACATTTCCACGCATGCCGAGAGATCAGTCGGGAGCTTAGAGGATGCCCTGGCTGAGACTGTGCCCCGCTGGTAGGAGATACCTGGTAGAGGAAAATCTGCAAGGCGACGTGTAGGTAAGCGCCGGTTGTCGCCATCCAGTGGAGGAACTTCGCCGCCACGTCCCGCGGTAAAAACATGCACTACTTTTACAGGGCTAGTGACATTAGCACTACACTTACGGAACTAATGACACTCTCTGAATCAACACTTAATCAAATCCAACCGCCTCCCATTCGAACATGTCACGCCCCATCTTCCTCACTGTCCTTGTCACTCTCTGCCTCCTCCCACCCCCTCCCTCTTCCTTACAATCTTCCGCGTCCCCTCCCACGGTGCCCCGGTTCTCCTTCACGATCCCCCTCGCTTCGTCTCATTCACTCGCGCTCTTTTCGCTCTTCCACGCTCCCTCTCGCACCCTCCAGGCTCCCTCTCTCTTCCTCACGCACCCAAAGCTACCGTTCATCAGACCTCTCCCCGCACCCAGTGCCACCCTCTCGCCATCCCCTCCGCTTCCCTTTCCTCGCCACCCAACCATTGTCGCTCGAACAAACCGCTGAAAGCTCAATTAGCCCCCAGTTACAAGCCTGGAGCGCCGCGTGTTTGCCCGAGAGGAAAGGCGATCGGCGGCGGCGATGCGGCGGAGGTGGGGAGGGGTGGGGCGAGAACGGTGGCGAGGGAGGCGGCGGCGGCGGATACAGAGCCGCCGGGGTGGGATAAAGGTGGGGTGGAAGCGGGGCCGGCGGCGGGAGAGGAGGAGGGAGAGGAGACCCGCTAAAAAGCGTCGAATGGCCGGAAAATTTGGCCCAACGTCATCCAAATGGCGAGCGTGTGCTCGTTTGCGCTAGAATTAAATCGCCTCGGGAGAGAGGGGGGCAGCGGTAATGTCCCTTTTTTGAGTAATCGTCCGCTCCATCTCTTGGGCAGAGAGCTACTTTGCTTCGTGCAAACTCAAATCGGTACATCAAGGATACTGTTTGCAATTGCTGTTAATTTGTACGCTATAAATGAAAAGTTTCTCTCGTTAAGTTTTTTTGTGAGTCGATGTGTTTGCATTTATGCAGCCCTCACTTTTATCTCTTAAATCATAATTATTCAACGTTTAAGTTGCACCGAATACAACAGAAATGTTAGACACGTTATTTAGCCCTCGTAGTATGAGATGAAATGTTAATTTCTCGCATTTTTCAAAGGATATGGAAGTTTTAACACAACGCACAACAATAATATGGAAGGAAATCCATAGTTGAAGAGGGTATTGCTGGGGATATATTTTTATTTTTATTTCATTCTTAGAAGTGAATTCTATCCCGCCAGAATGATTTGCTATCATGCTGCCTCCGCTTGTCGATCATATTTCTCATAGACCGAATCGAAACTTCGCATTTCAGTATTATTATTCGGTGTTACACGTTGTTTCGTAAACATACTGGCTTGCCCTAGACCGCATTTATATTTTAATTATTGACACTTCGCTACCCAAACGTGTGTATCGCTGAACATTATTATATATATCCTCGCAGTGTAGTTCCCAGGGCGCTTACGTACGAGTGTACTCATTCACGCATGATGTTTTATCGACATTTCGCGAGCTCTATAGCTGAAATCGTGTACCTTACATCCTGCACTCTCGATGAAATATGGCCAGCAACCACAAATCGATAAGTAATGCTCGTAAATTCATAGCGTAGATCCCAAACTTCCGCCAAGCAATATTCTTTGGAAATCATCTTCACACTGGCGTAATCGCACACCAAACATGAAGGCACATACATCTTCGATAAAGTGTAAAACAAGAGCGAAATATTGATACCAAGAACACAAAACTGGTTTTGGGTTTTCTCTCTTAAAATACAAGTCTACGCATTTGAAAATAGCACAAACATTTAATGAACAATTCTAAATTCGAGAAAGTGTAATGTCTTCAGAGATATATGATATAAATATCGGTCTTAAAAGAATTTCCATTTGAGTTTTTTCCAGATGATCTTCGACTTGATACTTTACAACAACCTCAACGTTTTCAAAATGTTCACGAAAATTGATCCATGTTTTTTTTAACTTTTCCTTACCTTTTTTAACAGTGTATAGTCCGCTTAAAAATGGCTCAGATTTCGTTTTCATTAAAATCTCGAAAATTTCGAAAACTTCAAAAGGTAAAACTTTTTTCGTCGTCACCCTTGAACTACAGTATTGAAGATAAATATTTTTTTCTTAATAAAATCTCTTCATTGAAAACATCTTAAAATGGCTTAAGAAAAATGTTTCGAAACAATGTTTCGTTTTTGCGTGAAATAGCTAAACTTTGCGTGAAATAGAAAAACTATTTTGTGGAAGAGGAAGAAATTCTAAACAATTATTTTCTCTTCTTTTTCTACGATAGAACAAAGGACGGTTAAAATTCGCTCTAATATCATTTTCTACGAACTCTGTACTTTTGGAAAATTGCAGGTAATTAACATGGTAAAATTACAATATTGATGATAGAGACTTTCTTTTAGGTGTTCTAAATAGTTAGATCTTTAAATAAAATTAGGTATAATTTTTTGAAAAAATTGTTTTCAGGTAATTTATACTTGAAATTAATACAATTAATTAAAAATTATCAAAATTGGCTTCAATTTGTTTTTCTTTCAACTTCTTTCAGACAGAAAAAAGAAGACTTAAAGAGATGGCGCAAGACTCTTTATCGATGAATTTTCAGAATTTTTTAAATTTCCAAAAGTGAGAGTTTTGTTGCGTCACTACTTTTTCTCTCTTGCAATGTAGTAATGCTGCTGTAACATCTGCTATAATTCCGCAGATACACTGGTAGTGTCGGGTCCTATAAGGAAAAGTGGATAAACATTGTTACTACACATGTAGTAAATTACTTCCTCCAACACGTTTTGTAGTCAAAATTTCACGTTCTGTGCATTCTTGAAACCGACAACATTATTGACGTCAACACGTATTTCTCTGCCGTTATGTCCGTCCACCTGTGGACAACGCGAGCGCCTCAAACGATTTTCTCCAAAATTGTTATTGATTGATCTGAACGAACTTTAGCCCCTTACAGTTTAAAACAGATACTTTGATTTTTAAGGGTACTTTAAATAAAGTTTCAACATTTTTCAAAATTTTCTTAATAATGGCATCAATTTTTTTAATTAAACCTTCTCATTGGATAGAGTAAAGAACGCTTAAAAATGGCGTAGGTTTTATCATTTAAATTACTTTTATCACTGTTTTGTTGAAAGACTGATCTTGAAATAAGGTCACGTACAATTTTTCGAAAATGTGAATAGTTTTCACGAAATTTTGAGAAAATATGAGTAAGATTTATACAATAATTTTCTTAAAAATATCTCAATATTTTAATTTAAATGATGTTTTTGTACCAAAGGATGGTATAAAAATGGCACTAATCCCATTTTCAGCAAACCCTCTGTAATTTCGAAAATTGCAAAAGGTAATATAGCAAAAGTACAACATTGAAGATGCAGATTTTTGTGATAAATGAAATCGATTCTAAAAAAACAATAGTTCTTTTAAAAGGGCATGAGTTGTTTGAATAAACTAGAAATTTTTACGTAATTTCTGCTCCAAATTAATGTAATTTATAAAAACAATTCTCAAAAACCGCTTCGATTTTTTCTTTTAATTTTTATCACGGCTAGAACAAGATAAGTTTAAAACAATGGCACAGGTCTCATTTTCGACATACTCTCTGAATTTTTGAAAAATGCAAAAGTTAGAAATAATAGTAGAAAGTATGGACTGTTGTAGCACCGCCAGTTTCATTCCTAGTTTATATTATAATGAATACGCAGCATATTTGGCCATTGGCCAATTATTTTTGTCATTCTATGCTACCATGTTTGGAGATAATGTAATGTCATAATTCCATCAACCACACAAACACATCAACAAATATCAACTGATCTAAATTTACAAAAATATACCTAAAATACTAAAAATACTAAGAATGAGGTAAATGTTTAAGTAATTTCAATAATTACTTAATTTCCCTTATATAAACTGATAATTATGCATTGCTTTTCCTGTTCAAAAGTACTTTTAACTGTTTTTTCGACTTCGATAATTAAGTAGACAAAAATGTTTACAAGCGATCGTCAACTCACTTCTAATCCCGCATGACATCGTGGACCACCTTATCTCTTCTCTCTACATACCGCATCTTGCTCATGCCGACAAGAACCACGTGAAGCCCTTCTAGAACGTTCATTGAATGGTTGACCCACCTTTACTTTCCAGAACTTCACATGTATGTTGTCACAGATCAAATTGCTGATACAATTGGTTCTTCATCCTATTACACAGGTTCAAATGTTTATTTGCCTAAAGTACATTTCAGCAATTTCCCCGATGTGTTACTTTCCTCCAAGTTCTAAATATTTTGTTTTTTCAATTGTCAATTTTTGCTAAGTAAATAAATATACAATGAGGATAAATATTATGTTTAATCAGTTAATAACTATTATAAACATGTAGGGTGTGAAAGGGTATCGATGATTGCGACTTTTAGCAATAAACGTGTGGTGGGAAATTTTCTATAACGAAGTTACATGATTTTAATTCTTCTCACTCAATTATACCGTTATCTTTGCCTGTCTCCTACTGACGTAAACGACTCCATTTGGCTTTAAAAATTGTTATTGGGGCCGTAGATCGTCCCCGACCGCAGGCGGTCGTATGTCTCCGGGAGCGGGGCGCGCGGGGACGGTCGTTCGCCGCGCGTCCGCCGAGCAGCTGCGTGCTGCAGCGCCGCGTCTTCACTGATGGACGCGCGCACGCACAATTGGGAGGGCGCGAGCCCTGCTCTCAGACACCCGACACTTCAGTTGCGGTAGGATACACCGCGAACAAGAAGAAGAAGAAGAAGAAAAGGGTGACGTTGATGAGGATGACAATGATGATGACGATATTGACGAAGATTATGAAGAAGAAGGAGAAGAAAAAGTGGAAGAGGAGGAGGGCGACGTTGATGAGGATGACAATGATGATGACGATATTGACGAAGATTATGAAGAAGAAGAAGAAGAAGAAGAAGAAGTGGAAGAAGAGAAGGGCGACGTTGATGAGGATGACAATGATGATGACGATATTGACGAATATTATGAAGAAGAAGAAGAAGAAGAAATAGTACATTGAGGATGGTGAAAAAAGACGGTGAAGACCAGAGATGCACTAATGCAGAAGCAGTCCAACCTGCCCTTGTCCACGCCTTGACGGTTCCGGCTGGATAGAGGCCCCAATAACTTTGAAACCTGCATTACTATTAGTTCACAAACCGATGTCGAACCACGGCTTCGGTGAGATTTGAACCCGTCGAACTTGGGTATAACAGTCCACTAAGCGTTACACCATCGAAACCTGAGGCGATGGCGTCATTTAGATTTGAGGATCTTTTACATGAAGGAAATCTACAACATGAGACAGCGGGATTTACTTCCCCTCCCCGAAGGGCGGCGTACAAAGCCGATAAAAATCCACGGCTCGGTGAGATTTGAACCCTTCGAACTTGGGTATAACAGTCCATTAAGCGTTACACCATCGAAACCTGAGGCGATGGCGTCATTTAGATTTGAGGATCTTTTACATGAAGGAAATCTACAACATGAGACAGCGGGATTTACTTCCCCTCCCCGAAGGGCGGCGTACAAAGCCGATAAAAATCCACGGCTCGGTGAGATTTGAACCCGTCGAACTTGGGTATAACAGTCCACTAAGCGTTACACCATCGAAACCTGAGGCGATGGCGTCATTTAGATTTGAGGATCTTTTACATGAAGAAAATCTACAACATGTGTTAGATAGCTTTACTTCTCCTCCAAAGGAAAGCGTACGAAGAACTTTTTCGCCCATAAACGTCCACGGCTTCGGTCGGATTTGAACCCGCCGAATATGAGTATAACAGTGCGATTCGCTAAACATTTCCACGTCGAAACCTTAGGCGATGGTGTGCGCGGGGGCGAGGGAAGCTGGAAGTGACGGGAGCGGCGGCGGCGGCGCGAGCGGGAGGGGTCGTGGCGCGAGGGGCGTTCGTGAGAGGCCGCGGCGGCCGCGTGCCGTCGCGCTTGTCGCCGTCTGCGCTCGTGAGCTGATGCAAAGATAGTCCACCCGCCTGCCCGCCACGCGCCCCCGTTTAGCGCCCGCCCGGAGCCTTCTCCGCCCCCGCCCCCGCGCCGCGGAAGCACGCGCGGCGCGGCGGAGAAACGGAAGACTTGTCACGATTTGTCGGTGCTTCCGTTATGTATCAGCTTTTCACGTGCATGTTGTCACTTTCACGCCTCTGGATTAGCGGGCAATATAAAGAGCGTTACCATACTTGGCAGCCACTAAATTCACGCAATTTCGAGCTACCTTAAAAGAATTTTAAGTAGGCGAGTTTGTTTGTTTTTTATTCACAACAAAAAGAAGTCAACTAGTGATACTACAACAGCACGTATTTTCTCTAATTGTGTGTATAACGGCTACGCAATGTTATACAGTTACATGAACGTGCAAAAGTATTTCCAACCAGCAAGGTTTTTCTCCGCGACGAGATTCGAGCTCAGGTCCATAACTCGCCATGCGGTTTGCTGACACACCACGCAGTCGCTCGACCGCGCACTTTTAAGGACGTTAAAAAACAAATGGTCTCTCCCATTATTTGGAACTTAGGCAGTTTTCAAAAATTTAGGGAGTTTAACGAAAACGCTGTACGAGAAAAAAGTTTCATGAAACAATTTGCATCAATTTTTGAGAAAATTTCGAAAATATTGTTGGGGCTTAATGTAAAGTACCCTCAAAATTCAAGATATTCGTTTCAAACTCGCAGGGCCTCGATTTCGTTTCGATCGATAAAGGAATATCAATTTTCAAAAAACAGTCTGTACCATTTAGCTGTTATCTGCGACAGACATTTTACCATTAATAGATTTTTCGGTATCAAGAATGCATGAAACGTGTATTTTGACTACACAACCGGAGATGAAACGGAAGATGCAATTTACTACACTAATTCGTTACCAGGGGTCCACAATAAGCGTTTTCCGTCAAAAAATTATTGCGACGATGCTGCAATTTCAAAATTAACAAACAATACCTGCAATTTTATGTTCTCAATGTTCACGAGTGGCCAAACATTTATGAATTATCAGAAGAAAGCATTGACTCGAGTGATGTTGCCAAAAATACAGATCAAAATGTTCGAACGAATCTTACGTATTGCCCATCAAATCATTAGAGTGAATTTCTCTATCTTTTGAGGATCAATTTCGTTGAATAACTTAAAAAACTACATCTGACATGAAATCTGTCAAAATATAATCAGAGATATAATACCCTTATATTAGTGGGTTTGTCAATATGTATCTGCATTGTTGCTCTAATTGTCTATTTTTAAATTTTAAACGAAAGGGATAAAATGTATCAACGTATTTAAACGTGTATCGAAGGAATGCTGATGTGTTTTTCACGCAATTACATGGTAAATTACTGAAGTCATTTACGTCAACTTACTAGATTTATTCAGATGAATCTAGTGAGTTGACGAAGATGACTTCATGTATTTCACCATTAAACGTGTATACTTCATGAATTGTAGGCAAGATATTTCATGAATTGTAGGAAATATCAGTTTACCTATAATTTACAATATTTACTCATTTTTCTCACAATAATTAAGTAGTACTTAAAATTGCATAAACTATTACGTACATTAATCTTTACAATGGATTGGTAATGTAAGGCTGTCATAAAAATAAACGAAATATTTTTGCCAATAGCTTAGTTAACATTAGGAAATGTACTTGTAAAAACATTTTCTGAAAAAATGTGGTATTAACATTATAAGAGACAAATGCTTGAAAATCATCGATGTTACCTTGTCTCATCTGAACTCTTTGACGAAGGCGAAGAAAGAATTAACTTCACAAAAAAAATTCATATCACAACGTTTCTAGAAATATTTTTCTCATTATCATAATGACACCATTGTCCTCTTCATTTGCACGTTGAAACATTATTATATCGTGAGAAATGAGTAACACACATTTTATCGCAAAATTTTAAGGCAGAACATATTCGTGTTGAGAAAGGCCTGAATGTTTAAAAAGGCTGAGGTGGGATGCACACATTGATGGAGAAATCGAAGACACACAAGAATCATCAAGAATCACTCAATACCAACGATGCGTTACATTGACATTGACATTAGACATTGGAAGTTCACTAATTTAAGGGAACCCGGAATGGCCTGTCGCGCCAGTGTTAATACAAGGAACATTTTCACAGAAACTAAATAATGTGCAGAGTTGATTTTATGTGAGTGTAGATTCATGTGTTGTAAGCATTTTATGAAGCCATTTTTAAACTAGTGGTGCTACAGAATGGCACAGACTTTCCCGTATTAGTTTTCTGTTTCCTTTGGTCACAGTTAGCTATTCGGTCTTGCCAATACTCTTGACAGCTGCCATCTATCGCCGCCCAAACTACTTTTTTTTTACATTTTCTCAATTTTTCAGTTTCCTAATAGTAAAACAAAACTATTATTTTTAGAATATTGAAAAAACAGTTAAACCTTGTCCTAAATGGCAGTTTTCGTTGGAAAATTTGGAGCCTTTTTCAAGAAAATGGCGTTTAAGCGCCACTGTAAATGCGAAATTTGAAGCTCTTTTTCCCTGAAAATTGTTGAATTTTCGAAAAACTTCATTTGAAGTCATTTGAAGCACTTACACTCACAAATTAAATGTTTACAAATTGCTGGAAATGTGCATTTTAACCGTATGAGAGAACTTTCAAAAAAATTACAATTATGTAATTTTTGAAAAAACAAAAAATGCCCCAAAACTAACTTTGCGCCATATTAAAGATTGCAATTAGCACTATCCGTTCAAAAAGTTTGAACAAAAAATTTGAAACCATTTTTGAGAAAATTTTTGAGAAAATGGTGTTTGAGCGTTTCTGAAAATGCGCAATTTTGAGCTAGTTTTCACAGAAAACTATTCAATTTTTTAGAAATTTTATTTGACATTATTTAAAGCACATGTACCCATTAATATAATAATGTAAACAATTCCCCACTAATGTAAATATTAACGACGTGAGAGATAAGGGAAAAAAACTAAATTTTTGCAATTTTTGAAAAACAAAAGAATAGAGGAATATGACTTTAATGTCATTTCATAGAGCACATTTAGCACTATCCCTACAAAAAGTTAAAAGAAAAAATTTGGAAACGTTTTTGAGAAAATCTGCTTTTTGTAATTTTTTTAAAATTTCAAATATTGCGTGCAATATTGCGCAAACACTTCTAAAATTTTCAAAAAAATGTACGCGACCTTAAGGAAAGAACTCACTTTGGACAACAAATTCTATTTGAAGGAAAAATCTCTGTCTTCAATTTTGTAGTTCGAGGAAGACGCCGAAAAAATTTCAAACTTTGGCAATTTTCGGAAATTCCGAGTTTACCGTGAAAATGAGACCTATGCCACCTTAATAAGTATGTTTTACTCTATTCTTACAAGAAATTTAAAGAAAAAATTTTGAGCTGTTTCTGAGAAAATTTTGAAAATGTCTGGGGGGCATCTTGTACAGTACCCTCAAATTTTGAAGAAAGTTTTTCAAAATCGAGGCGCCTTGAGTGGACGCAGATCGACCGGGGAATATCCATTTTCGAAGAAATCGCACGTATGATTTACGTACTAGTGTTGTTCAAAGCCTGACGGACAAACGTTTTGAAAAGACCCACTTTTCGGTATCAAGGGACCCCAAAACGTGTATTTCCGTTGAAATCTCGAAATCGATTTTTCGCAGTACTACATAACTTCCCTATACTATGTATATTACTCCGTATATACGTGCGGGAAAGTAAAAAGATTATTGGTTTTTTAATATAAATGTTTGTCCATTGTAATCGGTTTTGTTCTTAAAAATACTAACATTTATAAGAATATTGTCAAAAGTATTTAATATTTCGTAAATCCCCGTTAAAGTAAATAAACTGGTGTGCTATATGCTCCGTTAAAATTTTAGCATTCTCCTATTAGTAGTTTTTCAGAAAATGTTCCCTAAAGATGAAAATTTAAAACTTACGGAAATGGCTCGTAAAGTTTTCAGAGCATTCCTGGTCCATATGCTGAGCAAACATACACACCGAATATTTTGACGCTATTCAACCTTCAATTGTTACCGGAATCAATGTGTCCAACACTAGAAAGCAAACGATTGACAATTTCTCACAACGAAAACAGAAAAATAATATCCACGACATTCAAGCAACACCTACTATGTGTCAAAACGGCCACGTGCACATCCATGCTACATAAACTTCAGAAGTTTTTAACAATACTTAGAGATGACACATTAAGATGAAACTTGGCGTATTTAACACAGAAAACTATCATGTAATTAATAATTCAAAAAAGTAAAAAAAAATTCATAATTTTGGCCCATTCTGTCTCACCTTAAGTTTACGATGAGCATGAAGGTTGCAATAGAATACACTATCTTAAGAAAATGTTTTTAATGAATCTCGTAAGTCGTGAATGTATTTTCTCACGGATGTATAGGACTAAATATATTTTTGTGACATTTATTTTGTTTCTGTAATTAGGATGATCGTAGCTGCTGCTCTGGACATAGAAGAGAGATGTAAAGTCTAGTTGTTCAGTGTTGTCAAACACATTTTCAAAAGTTCAAGATAATAAAAGTATTCTTTGAAACTTTACACAAATTAAAATTAAATATGTCTTTCTAGGATACTTGCAGAACTAGTATATTCTTGGATTTTGCAGAACTAGTATATTCTGTATATTCTCTATAGATTCATTTTTAATCGTCCCTTGAGTTTTGTAAATGCTCAAAATGTGAAGTACTATGGAATTTTTCTCATCCAATATTTCTCGTCATCCAACATTTATTAAATACTGAATTATTAATTACGGAAAAAGTAATTTTATAGAAATATAATCGTACAATATAAAATAAATGATAGTACTACTAGTGTCAAACCATTTGTATATATTTTGATGTATGTCTTTTTATTTTACGTACTGCCAGACATTAGTACACTATACACAAAGGGAGAGACGTACACTATTTTTCATTAAGTATACGTCAGATTCCCAAGAGCTGCAATTACACCAAGGAAATATTTTTTTCTTGGAGTAATTGGTACTTTCTTTTGAGGTTTAATGCTATTTTCTCCACCAACACAATATTTTTATGAGAAACATTAAGTAGTAAACCTTGCAAGACGAGAAGAATTCATTAACTTTAAAAGTATTTTTATTATACAAATAATAAATAAAAATAAATACACTGCTAACAAACAACTTCTCATTTAATGAAGAACATGTAACAACCAAGATTACAGATGATACCACTATTGAGGGAATTTTAAAATTTATATCTGAAAAAGTCTGTAGAGCAACAGTTTTACATCCGGCCCATATTTGATGAAGAACTTCTTCTCCAATCGTGAAAACATAATAATATTACATTTCTTTTCTGCTTCAATTAAAGTCATCAGTAATTTGTATAGTGACTTCTAGTTCTTTACGGTGATCTCTAGGATGTAGACTGTAAATGGAGTGCCTCAAGACATTGGTTTCACAGCGTTATCGTAAAAGGAAATCAGAGGTTTCCGAAAGCTCCTAAAATTTTCTAGAATCAAAATGCCTTGAAATGCGCAATGAATAACTGGATTATTCGCATACTTCCTTAAAGTATTAATTTTTATCCTTAATAAGTCGGTGTTTTTGCTTTCTTTCTTAACACTTTATTTCCAAGTATTTACTTTCATTGGCTCAAATTGCCATGATGGACCTTCAATAAGTTTTACTTAACGCCATTGGATATGATACATAAAACGTTCTAAGGGCTTTGCGACCTAAATCGTTGATGAAAAAATATATTCATATTCACTTCCCAGATCAATGTCCATTCACTGCCCGTGTCTGTAATCACACGTGTTACGCGATATTTAATTTCATGCATCACTTGTTATTCCTGTGCAGTCGAAATACAACTTTTAAACTTAAGTCTTGTAACATTTAATCATTTACACCAAGAATTATTAATTAAAAAAGAATATAATGACACCTGAGAATATAATAGGGAAATTTAAAATGTTTATAGTATATCGAGAAGATTATCACATTAACTCTAACACCTGTGCCTTAAATTCTTAAGTTTCTTCCCATTTCCTTTAAATTTTCTTCACTCACAGAATTTGGCAACACTTAAGATAAAACATTTGAACAGTCGATTTTCTCCAGGTTGCACTACACTGTTAGAATTTTTTGTAACTTTGTTACTTTAATAAGTAACTTTAAGTAACTTTGTTACTTTAATGTAAAAGTACATGAAAGTAATTATCATAAACGCACTTTAAATTTTATGTATGCGTACAGTAACGTTAAAGTACGTGACGTGACGTAAATTAATTGTACATATACACAAATTTAATGTACACGTGTACATTAATTTGAATGTACATATATACAATGATTTTAACTCGCATGTACATTAATTTCAATGTACTTATTTACACTGTGCACACTATCATTAATTCGACTGTTCTGAGCGAGATGCAGCGGATGCTCCTCGTGGGGTGAGCGCACGCCGCCCGGCGAAGCGCGCGTCTGGCGCGTCGCGTAGTACGCACGACGCGCGCCTTGTGGAGGGCGTGCACGCCCACGCACGCGAGCACGCGGCCCGAGAGCGAGCCGCCGCCATTTAAAGGGGCGGCGCGGGGCGGCGCGACCCCGGGCCCCGGGGCGCGCTCGGGGGGTCGATGGCTGCGGGTGGAAAGGGGCACCCAGCAGAGGATACTGACCTGTGTATCGTCATCTCAGCAGGCGCGGAGATGCGAGACGGCGGCGGTGGCGGCGGCGGCGGCGGCGGGCGCGCGGCGCGTGGCGAAGCGTGGTGCAGACGGAGCGCGCGGGCGGCGGGGCGCCCGCATCCACATGCCCCCGGCGGCGCCGGGCGGCGGGGGCGGCGGCGGTGGCGAGGGCGGCGAGGGCGGCAGCGGGCGCGAGCGGCAGGCGAGGCGCTGGGGACGGCCGAGGGCGCGGACCATGGTCGGCGTCCCGGCGGCGGCGGTGGGGCGGGCGCGGCGCGGCGCGGCGCGGAGCGGAGCGGAGCGGAGTCGCGTGGCCTTTGCGAGCGGGCGGGCGGGCGGGCGGGGCGCGGCGCGACGCGGCGGGGCGCGGCGGGGCTGGGAGGAACGGGGTGGGGCGGGGCGGGGCGGGGGCGGGCGGGCCGCCTAGGGCGGAAGGTAGCGGCGCGGGCAGCGGGGGAGAGCCAGAAAAGGGCTGAAGCTCTACGCTTCGCTTTCCATCGATCAGCACTAAGGCTGCTCTGGGCGATTCGGCAGGGAAACAAACGCGGCGGGGCGGGGGCGGGGCGGGGGCGGAGGCAGGGGACGGGCGCGAGGCGCGAGGCCGGCGACGCTGGGCGGAGAGAGTCTAGCCCCAAAGCCCTGCGCCGGCGCGCATAGCCCGCTGCTCAATTTCGGCTCCTACGCAAACGTGTCGTTATACTCGGCGTATGGATCCCATTGGAGTCTTCTGCGGCTACGATAACGTAGTTAAAGCTAGCACTGTTATCACTTGCATGTCAGGCAATAAGCACCACACTGAACACTGTGACACACGCACACTCTTCCCTTCGGACACACATATACGGAAAACGAAATACTGCACTCGAAGAAGCGTTAAATTGTCGAACCGCTTGTTACTTTAGGTTTCTATCATGTGAAGACGTGAAGTTAGAGGTATTACATTAGAATCACTTTCTATCGTGCTTTTTTGTCCAACAAAACATATCTCCATTAAATATGCGTTTTGGCGAGCAGGTTCTGTAGTAGAGAGCTGATCCCGTGTGACGTAGAGCCAGCCCCATGTGCCGTTTATGAAGAGAAATGTGGCATGGACGCTGACGGCGCCGGGCACAACCAAAACAACAACAATAACAACAAAATGCGTGCTGTAGCCTCCGTGCGAGAGCTTGTGCGAATGGTGCACTCTGTCCCTCGGACGCTTCCCGCACGCACACAACACAGTGGCAGGAGAGGGAGGGCTCGCCCGGAGTGCCGGCGCCGCCCGCCAGACAGCAGCACCAGGCTGCTCCCAGCGCTCGCTTCGCCGCAGTGGGCCAGGGCCCTAGGAACGAATAAAGAATTCCCTTCTAGGGCCCTTCTTTCTTCGGCGATGTCAATGGAAAAGAAAAGAGGTTCTATCAGGCTGTGTCGTCTATACGGTTGTAGATAATTACTTGACAACTTCTGTGGATGGAGAAGCAAAAAATTCTCTATTTTGGTTGCTTTAGTGGAATTAATTTGGTTTTATTCAAGGAAATAATTTAATAAAATAATATGATCAAAATAATGATAATAATAAATGTTTAAATGTTAATATAAGTACAAATAAAAAATAACAAATATATTCACTCGGATGCCCTTTTGCTGCTTGTGTGCTTTGCCGGATGCTTGTGTTTCGAGAAAAAATACACAAAACGACATTCAAACCCGCCACAAAAGACAAGATGATTTAATGGCATTGTGAAAATGAAACGATACTGTAATACGCTGCGGAATCGTAATAATCCCTCGAAATCACTTTCGCGGTGCCACTTTTCTTGTGCCCTGATAGCATTAAAACGATACGTTTTTTGGGTGATTCAACGGGAAATTCTCAGGAATCCGCGAGCAGAAGCTCACTCGCTTTTCTAACATTGTAGGCTGAATTGTATGACGTTGTCCCACAGCATCTATACTTTTAGCATCAAGCTTTCGAAATCGTTGTTCTTTGACGACGATATTTTTGTGTCCGATGTTTTCACGCGGTCATTGTTTTACATTTTAATGAAAAAGTACCATCGTAATAAAAAAACCTGCGCGTTACCTGTTTTCATCATGAACATGCGTAGTGCAAAAACAGGTGCGATTTTGAAGTAAATATTTAGAATCCATATTTCGACTTACCGCCTCAAACATTCTAACAAAATATTATTATATTGCAAGTGATAAGTTTAGTAATTCGATTCTAACAATTTCACGAACGATGAGGTTTCCATTTACCTTGAACTATTTTCAACAAATATCCATTTGCAATATGTTTGTTAAATATTCGTAATAATGATTGTTCACTCGTCTTAATAAAGTTTTGTAGTAATATTTTTTTTTGCATTTTTGTAGTTTTATTCGTTTATTTTTAGCACAATTTCTCCATCAATCTGCCATTCTAGATGATGTTTGTGAAGCAATATTGTTTTAATATAATACTTCATTAATTACAGTCGTGAGTATACTAGTAATGTCAAACGCACCAAACTCAAATCTTTTTTTAAAATCTAGAATCCACGGTTTTATATTTTCATTTTCCTGTTGTATTGTTAATACCAATTTTGTATTCGGAAGCCATTAAATCCATCTTTATTTGCTCTCAAATAACACTTTATTACAGTTATTACCGTCATTAACCTGAAATAAAACAAATAAAGTTCGTAGTTGAAGTTTCTAAACTGGAGCAATAAGTGAGGTTCATCAATAACCAAGTCCATTATTTATGATAGGGTCGTGCGGTACTTTTCTAATAACATGTTCTTATAAAAAATCAACGGTAAATAAGAAACACATTTGTTTTGAATGTTAATGCTTATACACGATATTTTACTTCCATGTTTCCTTTTTTCTTAACGGACGCCGGTTATTAAAATCCCTAAAGAATGCCGGTCGTTAAAAGCGTTAAACCACATTATAGTAATTAACAACTACTTCTGGTGAAAGAAATTAGTTAAATATATAACATTAATATGTCATGTTAAAATTATTATCATAGTAATATTTCTTAATTCCACAAATAGCTCCAATAATATGATTATCTTTAATGATCTTCTTTATTACTACACTGATTATTATCATAACAATTAATTATTTCTTAATTCAACCAATCTCATTTCGTCTATTCCTCTGTTTGGTTGCGTTTCGTCGATAGTACACAAACGTTTCGTTCCTTGCGCTCTCCGGCCATTCCAAACCAGAACCACTGTGCACTGCCTGCGCCGCCCTCGCCCCCGCCGCCGCCCCCACCCCCTCATCCGCCCTTCGCCCTCTGGCCCTCTCGCCCCCGCCCATGCCCACGCCCTCGCCCGCCCCGCCCCGCCCCTCCTACCGCGGCGCGGGGTAAACAACACATGCTGGCGGGCGGCTGGCGTACAACGAGCGTATTGCAGTAGCATGAATGGCCCGTGCGGCGCGGCGCCGCCCGCGCGCCGAGGGCCCAGCCGCCCCGCGAAGCCCAGCGCGGGCGGCCGCTCGCCTCTCCAGGAAGAGCCACTCGACTCCGCGAGGGTTAGAGGTTGCCAAATGTAGCGCCAGCAGGCCCCCTCGCGGCCCGCTGCCTCGTGGGAATTCAAGGATCTTCCGCCTAAGTCACGCACGTGGTGGGTATTCGAAAATTAAATATTAAAGTGGTCATTTCATTAAATACGCGTATTCTTACTGCGGACGAACAAATTGAAGTTAAAATTGAGAAAATAAACAAATAATTATTTCCTTCAACAAAACGTTAATAACCCAAATAGTTGTTTCATTATTATCTCAAGTTAACAATTTTTGGTTTGTACTGATTTTACGAGGTACTCTTGTGTTGTGAGTAGTACATTAATTTTTACCATCCTTGATATCGATTTTTCTTGACTTATATATTTATTTGTTTGTTTCGCAGAAAGTACTAAGCTGTATCATTTAAAAAAGGTGTGTACATGAGGGGGGATAATAAAAGCTACAGTAGTTACTGCCTTGAAGCAAAGCAAGGGATCATCTGAAGGTTTCCTGTGTGAATTTAGAATGACAGAACACAAAACCAATAAAGATATTTAGCATTTATTAGAGCGGGGAAGTAATAAGTAATTGAGGAAATTTATTTGCAAATCGATTTTATTATAATTCGTCTGTAAGTGTACTTTGTTCTTTGTTCCAATAGATGAAGTTTTTATGAACTATTTTCCATTTTCATTCTCACCCCTACTTTGATTTCATTTATTTTTCATAATGTCTAATAAACGGCAATCATGAGAACAAGCGTTCCTGAACATGAGTCCCTGTTTGAATGGCGAAACACCTACAAGTATGAGATGTTATCTTACTTGTAAAAGAGCAATTCAGTGAAAATAATTTGAATTTTCCTCATGAATGTGATGCTGTCTCAGGAATTAATTTGGAATATTAATCTAAAGCTACTATCAATAGCCACTAAATACTTCCCTTAGTTTATAGTAATGAAACGAAAATATCACTATTTACCGCTGGAAACAAGTACATGGTACTCTCTTCTTTTCAAAGTGCGTTGCTGACGATACCACGATTTCACACAAACATAAACGTGTTGATAAAAAATTGAAATAAGTCATTATTCTAACGTTTGCCAAAACGTATATTCAATAGTTTACCTGAATAATTCCATGCGATTCTAAGTAAATAATCAAATGCACATCGCTCCTCGTGTATGTGGAAAGCATCTTTTAGTTTTAAAATTTTCAATGAGGCTTTCAGCAGCGGGATTCTTTGAAATGTTAAATGCTCACATACCGCCTTAAATATTGAAGGCCACTGCTCTGTCCCACTTTCAGGGTCCAATGACCTTCACGTAATATTGATTTCGCGCATTGCGTAATGTTTGCATAGTAAAATAAAGATATTGTGCCTAATATTGGTTCGTAATGCTGTTAGTATAATTATTTTTGAATTTATTAAGTTTTACTTCGATTTCAATTACACTATCATACTTTCCCAATTTATTATTATCAGTCAAAAATAAATCTCGAAAACAAATTAAATATTTGCAATTTTCGAAATACCAGAGGTTTTTATGAAAATCAACCGCATGACATGTTAGTAACTTTGGGCGATCCTAGAAAAAAAAGACAAAATTTAGAGAGTTTTTTAGAAAACCTTATTTATGTATTTTTGGAAAGGTGTTACGATTTTACATAAAATTATGCGAAATATGCACACAATTTCTTCAGTAAAACTTAAAGTTATTTTTATATGTAATTTTGAAGATGAGGTTTCATTCACAAATAAATTTATCTTCAATAATGTAGTTGTAGTAATGAGTCTAAAACATTTTGATTATTTGCAATTTTGTAATCAATACGACTTAGGAATTTTTATAATCATATTATGTTCTATTCAAGCAGAAAATTGACGCTATGAAGGGAAAACGAGGAAGCGTCTTTCTGAGGGAATGGCTTTAGAGTCTTGAAATTTCTGGCCCATGATAAAGAATATGCCGTTTGCGTATGACAACTCTTCATAGTACGTCTAATATCTACCAGATTGTCGCTTCTTATATTGCTACAAATCAAAACCTCAAATTAATTAGGAAGTTGTGACAATCTAAAACAGCTTAATCTACGAAATGTGCCTGCCCACTAATCATGGGGCCAAAAGACCGCTGAAAAGTGAAAATACTTACACTATCTTAAGGAAAAAATTAATCCTTTACACTAAAAATTAGGATCGTCTCAAGTTTTCACTGAATTACGGCATCACACCCTCGCAGGACTAAGAGAAAATCGAAAGTAGATAAAAATAGAAATAGAAATCGACTAAGTAAATTGAATGTCCGCAGTTGCTAAGATGCGGAGATCCCGCAAAGTAAGTACGTTTTTCAGGTAGCCTAACCAGTCAGGCGCAGCTGAGAATCAGACCTTCGAACAATTGTTGTTTGGAATTAAATTCAGGATATGAATTCTTTGAAGAAAGTTCATTAGTTTCTAGAATATAGGTCACCCTCATGTATATAAGCCTGTCTCAGTTTTTTTTATAAAATAAAGAATATTTTTTCGTGCGTATTGAATTCCACTTTTCTGTGTAATATTTCGAAACTGCTAATTTCCAGCAATTTTCATTGTCAGCAGGTCCTAATAAAATTGAGAACTGACCATTTTTATGCAAAAGTTTGGGAAAAAGGGAGATTGTATTTGAGAAAATACATTGAAGTTATGTATACAATAATGTGAAACCTTCGAGTTTGTTGTCACATTTATTACATAAATAATAGTGGCTGTTCAGTGTTCATTTCCAACCGGCACAACTCCCTAAAACTCTCAGCAGATTTTCTCCAGAATGGATATACCTCCATGGAATTGGCCGCTCTCGAGACCTTTCGGGTGTATTTTTGTTAAAATCTTGACATATCCTTTTGGCAGCACTTCATATATTTCTCCACAACATATAAATCCAGTGGTGCCAAACAAAGGCACACATTTTCTCGTACTAATTAGTTCTCTCGTGTCTAGGCCAGTTTTTTGTTTTTTCCCACCTCATTTCCAGCAGCCCTCTATTGCTGCCTAAAGAACCTTTTTTTTAATTTCCTTGGTTTTCCTGTATGATAATTGTAAAATCGAAGTACGCCTTCAAGAATAACCTAGAACAGTAAAAATCTTTATCTACAAACTAATTTTCATAAAAAAATTGGGAGGAATTTGTCGGAAAATGTCGTTACAGCTTTTCTAAAACTGGGACAAATTGAGCGCATTTTACAGTAATAAATTGAGGAACTTGAACTCAAAAATTGAATAATGAATAACGAAATCTTATAATTGTTGGTTTGTACTTGGCGCGTCGACCCATGTACGGGGCCGTGGATTAAGAGGGTACGTGTGGTTAGCACAAAGTCACCTCCACGTCGTATTCTGGTCTTCTTAAACTGAAAAGTAAAATTTCTCATCCCCACCCAGCAATATATTCTGAGACATTGCAAGGAAAACACTCATTATAATCTTGCCCGCCCGGGGATCGAACCCGGGGTCGAGTCTTGGAAAGCGAGCACGCTGACCAATGAGCTAAACCACCAAGGAAAACCTTATGATATAAGCCTTAATAATCTGAGACATGTATATAGAATAAAAAATACATTTGTGTGATTTTTGAAAAAGCAATAGAATATATCAAAATGGTGTTGATGGCATGTTATACAGTACATTTAGCACTCTCCAAACCAGAAATTTAAAGAAACAATTTGGAGCCTTTACGAGTCTTGTTACTTTCTCATACATGTACGTATATACGGATCAATATCATACATAGTATAGAGAAATTTTTGTAATGTTGGCAAAAATCGATTTCGAGTTTTCAACGGAAATAAAAGTTTTGCGGACTCCTGAAACCAAAAAATTGGATTTTCATTAAAACGTCCATCCGTCTGTCCGTCCTACCTTTCGTCTGTCAGTCTGTGAACAAAATAATTATCACCTAAATGTTTTGCAGGATTTTTTGCAAAATGAATATTCTCTGGTCAATCAAGTCCGTCTCAATTCTCGACGATTTTGAATAACGTTCTTTAAATTTTGTGGATACTTTCATGAATCCCTGGGACTTTCGTCAAAATTTCTCAAAAATGGCTCCAAATTTTTTCTATACATTTCTTGTAAGAATAGAGTGAGACACATTTATAAAGATAGTACAGGTCCGATTTTCACTCTTAACTATGAATTTTCGAAAATTGCAAATTTTTGAAATATTTTCGGCGTCTTCTTTCAACTACAATACTGAATATAGCACTATTTTCTTCAAATATAATTTGTTCTCTGTAATTAGTTCTTTTATTAATGATATTATACATTTTTTTTTTGAAAATTGTAGTAGTTTTCGTGTAATTTTGAGTGAAATACAGGAAGTATAAAAAATATTTTAAAAAAGATTTTCTCAAAACTGGATCCAAATGTTTTCTTTAAACTTTCATTTGTAGGTATAATGGTAGTTATACTGCGATATATAAAAAAACGTCATTTCCCTGTATTGTCTTGTTTTTTCGAAAAGTATTAAAATGTATTATTTTTTATCTCTCTCCCACGAGGTTAACATTTACACTACCAGCGACATGTATACTTTATTGAATGTGCTAGTAAAAATGTATAACATTATTTCTGATAAGGTTTCTCGAAAACTCAAAACATTTCTGTAAAAATGAGCTCCAAATTATGTATTTTGGGAAACACTCAGTCATCATTTTCTCGGAAACGGTTCCTAATAGTACCTTTAAACTTGTACTAATAGTCTTTAATGCACGATATAAAATGACATAAACGCCTTTTCGTTGAATTAGTTTGTACTTATTAATTAAATTTGTTCAAAGGTAACAATTATTTGTACTTATTCTTCAAAATTACATAAATGTATTGTTTTAAATATCTCTCGTGTTGTCAATATTTACATTACCGACATTCATTATACTACATTATTTAATTTGTAAGTACAACTGCTTTGAAAATTTTTTAAAGAATTTTTTCAAAAAGTCGAAAGTTTTGGGTGAAAATGAGTTTCAATATTAGCATTTTGAGAAACGTTCAAACGATGTTTTCAAAAAAACAGCTCCAAATATTTCAACGAACTTTGTTTCCAGGATCTGGTTTAAATCCCTTATATTCTGACGTAATTCAATTTTTTCATTAAGGGACCAAAATATTGAAAAAATGTTCAAAAAATATCCTCTGGACCGTTGAGAAGAGTGTGGCAAAACCGAAAAGATAGCCCAGTCCAAAAAAAGACTAGTACGAGACAGTCTCTGCCATTCTGTAGCACCACTAGTCACTTTCTCGTATACGTACTCATACACAGTGAAATACACATAGTATACAAAAAGTTATATAATGCTGCGGAAAATCGATTTCGAGATTTCAATGGAAATACACGTCTTGAGGTCTTTGGATATCAAAAAAGTGTTGAGAGCTTATTTTTTAGAACGGTTTTTTTAAGCCAGAAATCTTCAACTTTGTACTTTTGAAATGTTTACCTTTTTGCAATTTTCAAAAATACGGAGAGTTTGCAGCAAATGAGACTAGTGCCAGGTTTTTTATCACCCTTTCATACACATTAAGAAAAAATTTAGAGAAAAAAATTGGAGTCTTAATTGAAAAAATAATTGTTTTAATAAATTTTAAATTCCCTATATTTCACACACATAATTACACGAAAACTTATATTTTACTCATATTATTGAAAAAATGTATATGAGCTTTATTCAAGACTGCCTTAAAGAACAGATTTCATTCAGGAAAAAATATCTCTCTTCAATATTGCAGTCGTAGGAAGACGCCGAAAACATTTGAAGTTTTGCAATTTTCATAAAATCAGGAATTTCAACGAAAAGTAAACCTGCATCATACTCTTAAGCGCTCTTTGCGCTATCTGAGGCCAAAGATAATTAAAAAATTTGGACCGGTTTTCGAGAAAATATTGAAAATGTTAAGGTTCCATGTAAAGTACCAAAAAACATCCGTTTCAAACTCAAAGGGCCTCGAGTTACTTTACGTTGATAGAGGAATATCAATTTGGAGAAAATGAACTGGACGGTTTTGACGCTAGCTTTGGCCATGAACGGACGAACAGACAAATGTTTTGCCGTCAATTGATTTCAAGGACTTATAAAACATGGATTCAGGCAACACAACGTGTTAGATAAATTAATTTACTACTTGTAAGAACAAGATTTATCCGCTTTTTCTTTACCAGGGCCCGAGAATAAAAATTTTCTGTCGAAAATTTGCCTTTTCCGGCGTATAATTACAATACTTTCACTTCTTACGAAGTAAGGGCGAAAAAAGTAATGTCAGCTGTTTCGTTATTAAGAAACTACAAAACGTAGTTTCTGACTACTATGGGTTTCAGAGAAAGTGAACTTGATGCGAAGTTTCAATTCTGTTTTGATTTCAAAGAAATAAAAATTTTAGCTCGTCAAAATTTGTGTTATCCTAGATTAATATTAGAAACACTGTTCATCAAAACTTCTCCTAGCTTAAATACACAGGTATTTAATCAAATAAATTTACAAATGTCTATGATGGTTTATTGAACTTGTTTTCTAAACATTAAGATATTTCACTTATTGTTATTTTTAAAAAAATTCTGTCTGTTTTTACAATCTCTCTCTCTTTCTCTAATTTCTTTCATACTGTTTGTAATATGTCTTAAAATTTTTAGCAAGGTGCATTCTGTTGACTCGTGTATATTAATTATTTTGTAATTCTTCTGTTTGGCACTTTTCCATTGTTTTTATATATTATAATTATTTGTCACCTGATGATGGAAACCAAATGTTTCCGAAACGTTGTGGAAAAATTGTATATAAAGCTGTTATTTAAAAGATTTCTGTCTTATCAATGATGGACCAACTTATATATATATACTAGTGATATAGACAGAAAAGAAAAATATTAAATACAATTTTACCATGTGTCCCGTACGCCCTATCTCACATGCCATGGCCGTCCGTCACAAACACTTCCCGTCCTTCCCATCTAGCCTATTCCGCTCTATGCATTCCTCTCGTTCATAATACTACGTCCGTCCGTCCGTCCCTTCCCCCGCATGCCCAATCGGGCTACATGCTCTATCAGTCTGCCTTTTGCCGACCTCTGCCCCCCCTCCTGCCCATCCTGCTCTTCCCGCTCTGTTCCTTGCGCACCTCCCATTTCTTACATCCTCCTCTCGCACGCTCATTCCTTTTGTTGGCGTGGCTTTTTCACTCCACCTCCGTCCGCTATTCCACTCCTCTCCTTTTTCGTTCCCCTCTATTTTCGTTTATTCCGCTTGGCCCGTTCTTTGCCGTCCTTCCGCTGGGTCTGCTCCTTGCGCTCCTCTCATTGCGACAGCTCTGCCCGCCCTGTCCAGACTTGCTCGACCTCGACTGCATTGCACGGCTTCACTCAGCATCAATGAAGCCCAGATAGATTGGAAATTGCATTTAACTCGTAAATACAACTAGTGGTGCTACAGAATGGCACAGACTTTCCCGTACTGTTATTTCCTTGGGTCTGGGCTAGCTATTCGGAATTGTCACATACTCGTGCCAGCTGCCATCTATCGCCGCCCACACTACATTTTTTTTTTTTTTGACAATTTCTTCTTTTTCGGTTTCCGAATGATGGAACGGAAATATGAATATTAGAATATTAAAGAACACTAAAACATCGCCCCAAATGGCAATTTTTTTAAAACATTTGGAGCCGTTTTTAAGAAAATGGCGTTTAAGCTCAACTAAAAATGCGAAATTTGAAGCTCTTCTTTACACAAAAATTTTGAGTTTTCAAAAACTTCGTTTGAAGTCACTTGAAGCATTTACACTCACAAATATAATAATCTTTACAAATTGTTGGAAATGTGCGTATTAAACATGTGAGAGATCTTTCAAAAAATTACATTTGTGTAATTTTTTAAAAAACAAAAAAATATTCCAAAATGAGCTCTACGTCATATTAAAGAGTGCAATTAGCACTATCCGTTAGAAACGTTTGAAGAAAAAATTTGGAGCAATTGATGAGAAAATGGGATTTGAGCGTTTCTGAAAATGCAGAATTTTGAGCTAGTTTTCTCAGAAAACGGTTCAGTTCTCGAGAAACTTACTTGATATTATTCAAAGCACAAGTACTCATAAATATAATAATCTAAACACATTTCCGCTAATGTAAATATTACCCACGTGAGAGACTTGTCAAAAAATAATATTTTTCTTAATTTTACAAAAAACAAAAGAATAGGGCAAACTGAGGTTTATATCACCTCAAAGTGTATATTTCGCACTTACTAAAAGTTTAAAGAAAACATTTGAATCCGTTTTTAAGAAAATCTTATTTCTGTATTTTTTTAAAATTGCACATATTTCACGTAGTATTGTGCGAAAACTATTCAAATTTTCAAGAAAGTGTGTTCCATTTCTTTACAAAGATCTAGTTAACAGCTTTCACCCACAAATACGAAGGTAACCTGCATTGGATTATTAAATATCTAGCAGCATCCAACAGTGACTGATTTCTCCGTTCCGGAATTCCCTTCTGCTCTGGATTATACGGAGTAGTTAGACTTCGTTAAATTCCAAATTCCTTGAAAATGCTTTCAAAATCTTTTTTAACATATTCCGATCCATTATCCATTTTAATACTTTTACTTTTCCACCCTCACTTCGTAAGAAGAGAAAGTATTGCAATCAAGCACCAAAACACGGCAAATTTTCCAAAGAAAAATCCTTATTGTCGCGCCTGGTAACTCAAAAGTGGATAAATCTTGTTGCTATATTCAGTGAATTACTTCCTCTAACACGTTATGTAGTCAGAATCCATATTTTGTGAGTTCATAATATCGAAAAATCGATTGACGGAAAAAAATCTGTTGGTATAAGCTCCCTTTAAATATAAGTTTTAAACATCGCGCACCTTGACATAGGATAGCGACAACCCTCTTATAATTCGTTTAATTGTCATTAAGTGTAATATGTTCTGTGTTCTGCATCTACTCAGCCAGAAGCCCAAAGGCCGGTTGCCACGCTGATCTGATAATCTCAATACCGCAGCTGCATCCCAAAGATTTCTTAGAATTTCTCTCACGTTTAAGGTGAGACGGTAGGCCGATTTTTTTTAAAAAATGGAATTTTCTTTTTTTGCATAATTAAATAATATGTTCTTTTATGAACATTTCTAGACCAAATTCATTGATTTATTCCGTCTGTAAGTGTAGGAAATTTATTTTTAAAGATTCCACTGACTGTCACAATGCTGTCAGACTGCAAAATTACTGTGCTTCCGCGCATACAACTTCTTATATCTCTGGTTGTAATTTTGTCAGAAAGCTAGTTTTTGTTTACTTTTGTAAAGGAATTTTGTCTGCAGGTGCTGATAGAACAGTCTGTGTGAGAGTCTAATTTTTTTAAATGCATTTATTTAGTTACAATTTTTCAGCAAGTATAGAAGCCTGACTTGATGTGTTTGTTGCATAGTAAAGTTCAATTTATTATCAGTTATGGTGTGTTATAGGGTACAAAATTAAAATAAATGTCTCATATGTTCTACAATGTCGAAATGTAAAGGAATCTTTAAACAACGCATTTTCAAAGAAAATCAGCATATCAGATCAAAGCCTTTCCAGCACGAAAATAATGATAATATGAGTCCGAATGCATGTGAAACTCTTCCTAGTGAGTCTAAAAGGAAAAAAACGTAGTGTAAATATAGAAGTTGAAAATAGTACTAAGTGAAGACATCACTTCTCAGAAGATGGCTACATGGCAAAATACAGAATGTGAGGCATTCAAAAACACCAAACTTATACAAAAACACCATTTTGTATAAGAATACCAAAATATATTTTTGTTGGTATCAGAAACCTTACAATTGGGGAGTGTCTGAAGCTGTTATAATGAATAATGACAGAAATTGTGCCGTATGGGAAGTTATGAAAATATGACGTGTGTCACATGGGAAAACCCATGCTGATATTTGTTGAGAACTTGAGTTTCCTTGTTTTCCTAACATATGCTTCTCTGAAAACTTTGAGTGCCATTTTCTCAGAAGTTAAAATTTTCAAACGTTTGCCCCATTATCTCCGAAACTATTAAAGCTATCTGCATGAAATTTTTACTGATGATAAACCAAGTTATACTAACAATGTGGATCCTCAATCGTTATTATTACTTCTCTAGTCCATGTGTTAGGATTTTTTTGGCACTTTTTTTGAGGAAAAAATTCGTTTTTCGGAAAAAAAAATTATAAATCGCTTCCGAAAAGAGATAACAACTTAACTGAGAATCAGTAATCTCTTCATATATCACTTAATAAGTAGTGCAAAATTCATTAAAATTTATTCAGTAGTTTCTGAGAAAATGGGTCACAAAGTTGCTTGTTTTAACATTGTTGGGATAGGGCCTACCGTCTCACCTTAACGCTAAATGTACCGATACTAGTTCAATTTGTCGCCACCACGTCGCAGCACCAAATATATTAAAATTTACTTTACCAATAACATCTGAACAAATGGTCCGATTTTCGATCTGTAAACGGCATTTGACTCCTTTTCGTAATAGAATTTATGCTACGAAGTCCTTTTTCCAAACAAATCTAGCAGAAACTCGCTTTCTAAAATTTTTCTCGTACTTCTGGGAACAATTTCAAAAATGTGGGCTTATAGCGCGATGGCGACAAACTTCCAAACTCCAACGCCGTATCAAACATGCAAATCGGATAAATAGGAGCGTCGTAAAGTCAAATTTCGAAAAACACCTCACCCCACTCCGCCTTCCACACCGCCCCCGTCATCCGCCCCATGGGGGAGGGGCCGCTTCCTCAACGCGGAGACCACCGGCACTGCTAATCCCGGGGGCCTGCAGCGGACGAGCAGGCAAGGCAGGCACTCCGTTATGCTTTCGTCACTTCGCATCTCAATATATTTTTTCCCCGCAAATGAAACTAGAGCAAACGCAATTTGAGAAAATGGCGTTTAAGCATTTGTGCAAATTCGGAATTTTCAGTTCGTTTTCACAGTAAACATCTGTTGTCGAGGAATTTTTAAGACATAATGTAAAGCACATATACTCCTAAATGTAATAATGTGAACAAATCGCTGTTAATGAAAATATTTACGAAATGAAAGGCTAGTCAAAGAATTACATTTTTGTATTTTTTGAAAAAACAAAAGAAGAGCAATATGGCATTTATGTCATCTCATAGAGTACATTAGGCACTATCCTTTCCCAAAGAAAAAATTTGGAGCAGTTTTTGAGAAAATCTTGCTTTTGTATATTTTTAAAAATTGCACATATTGCACGCAAACTAAAAGTTTTAAAAAAATGTACATGACCTTATTGAAAGAACTAAGTATGGAGAACAAATATCATTTTAAGGAAAAATTTCTATCTTCAAATTTGCAGTTGTAGGAAGACGCCAAAAAAATTCGGACTTTTGCCATTTTCCAAAAATTAGAGTCAATAATGAAAATGAGATCTATGCCACCTTTATAAGTATATTTTAGTTTATTCTTACAATTAATTTAATGTCAATTTGGAGTCATTTTTGATTGATTCGTAGTGACTTCGGACACGTCAACTACTGAGGTCTTTAGTACCGGGAGTGTAGGGCATGTTTATTTAATCGTGAGGTGGAGGTGATGTTCCCCGCTGGATGGCGAGATCCGGCGCTGACCTTCCGTCTACTAGCGGGGTTTTCCCCCAACCAGGTATCTGCCACCAGCGGGGCACCACCCCAGCCGGAACAAGCCCTAAATCACCGACCGATCTACCTGTCGGCTTGCGGGGTTCTTTCCCAACCAGGTATCTCCCACCATCAACTCGGAATATTCCTATAGAAAAGAGCTTTAATTTTCGCATTTACAGTAACGCTTACACGCCATTTTCTTAACAGCGGCTCCAAGTTTATTAATGAAAATTGCCATATAGGAGGATGTTTTACTCTTCATTAATATTCTAAAAGTAATATTACGTATCTATTACTAGGAAACCGAATAATGAGAAAAATTTAAGAAATGTATTGTGGGTGGCGATATATAACAGCTGGGAAGAAGATGGGGCAAGATGGTAAAGCTGGCACAGAACAAGGAAATTAGAATACTTTACTACGAGTAAGTCGGTGAAATTCTGTTGCACCACTTTTTCAAATTTGTCCGAAAGTACGAAAACATTTTTAAAAATTATCTTCAGCTACTTTAGTTGGAAAATCGGATTAACCAGGTGAATTCTATCAAGGAGACAAGCCGTTTTCAGATCAACTAGTGGTGCTACAGAATGGCAGAATTGGGCTAGCTATTCGGAATTGCTACACTGTCGTACCAGTTGCCATCTATCGTCGCCCAAAGTACATTTTTGATATTTTCTTAAGTTTTCGAATTCCTGATGGTAGAACGGAAATATCAATTTTATAATATTAAAGAACAGTAAAACCTCGATCTGAATTGGAATTTTCTTTGAAAAATTAGGAGCCGTTTTAAAGAAAATGGCGTTTAAGTGCTACTACGAGTAAAAATGCGAAATTTGAAGCTCTTTTTCACAGAAAAGTTTTGAGTTTCCGAAAAACTTCCTTTGAAGTCATTTGAAACACATTAACTCACAAATACAATAGTGTTTACAAATTGCTGGTAATGTGCATATTAGAGGTATGAGAGATCTTTCACAAAAATTACAATTGTGAAACTTTTGAAAAAACAAAAAAAATACCCCAAAATAAACTTCACGCCATATTAAAGAGTGCAATTTGCACTATACGTTCGAAGAGCATGAAGAAAAGTTTGGAGCCATTTACAAGAAAATGGTGTTCGAACCTTTCTGAAAATGCCGAATTTTGAGCTAGTTTTCATAGAAAACGGTTATTTATTTATTTACGTCAAAAAGAGTTAAAAATTGCGTATGATGAGCTATGGGGAGAAGTGAATTTTGTGCACGTTTTCATAATTCTGTGGTCTCTATCCTAAACCATATTCTAGTCGAATTTTGAATACAGAAAAGAGAGGTTTTTTTTCGAGTTTTGTTGACAAAATATTCGCTCCTATATAATAAAATATATTTTCAAAGGTAAATTAGCTATAAATTCCTGCCCTGAACCCTCATGTTCTTCATGAAAGAATAATACTTTTTGCCGCGATAATATGAAAAACGATAATTTGAATAACTATATTTCCCACTGAAATTCAGAAGACGTGCACAAATAATGAAGTTACATTTTTGTCCAGAAGCAAAACAAGGGACCATCTCAGCATTTGCTCAAGGATCAGGGAAACTGGACGAAAAACCTGATCGAGATGGGGGCCATCAACCCAGAAACTGTGGTACAATACTTGTTACAGGTTCTTTAGAATTATACAGTCCAAATGATAAATAATTACATTAACTATCATTGTTAAAATTAATTCTACTTTCCTTTTTGATGCTCGGTATAGTCTCGAATTGTGTAGAAACAGTTATGCAGCAGAAAAGATTTTACTTGGGACTTAAACTTTTCTATTGAATTTAATCGTTTAATGTCTTCTGGCAAAGTGTTGTAGAGTAATGTACATGAATTGTATGTGAATTTTTTGTAGTGAGCTGTTGATACTGCCACCTGGTGAATATGATTACTACGTCGTGTGTTATACTTATAGACATCGGCGTTTGCTGAAAATATATTCCCGTCCTTAAGTAAGTCATTTTTGACAAAAACTACTGATTCGTAAATCAGGAGACAAGGTAATGGTAAAATTCCTAGATTAATAAAGAGTGACTTACAAGAATCACGTGGGTTGGATTTGCTTATTATTCGTACAATTCTTTTTTGTAATCTGAAAGTCTGTGAACTATAAGATGTGTTTCCCCAAAATATTATGCCATATCTCAGGAGGGAGTGAACATTGGCAAAATATACACAACGAGCTGTATGAAGGCTGACGGAATTTGAAAGAATTCTGAACGCGTAGCATAATGAGCTTAATTTTGTGTTCAATTCATTTAAGTGGGCATTCCATTTGAGGTTTGACTGAATTGATAGACCTAAAAATTTTGTTACTTAACATCAGTCAATGGCACACCGTTCATTTTCAATGGAGTACAGAATTTTTTATTTGATATGGAAAACTGCATTGAAACTGTTTTATTTTCATTTACTTTTAATTTGTTATTACGGAACCAATTTGAAACGTCTGATATTGTACTATTTACGGTTTCTTTGTTGCAAAGAATATTTGTATCATCCGCAAAGAGAACTGTTCTTCCGTTTCGAATCGCTAAGGGCATGTTATTTACGTATAATAGGAAGAGAATAGGGCCTAAAATCGATCCTTGCGGGACTCCACATGCAATTGGCAAAGAACCGAAAAGGTGTGTACATAAAGTTCCATCATTCCAGTAAGGTATTTCTACTCTCTGAGATCGTTGTTTAAGGTACGAACATAGCCAATCTAGAGCAATACCACGGATTCCATACGAAGGTAATTTTGAAAGTAAAATGTTATGATCAATGACGTCAAAAGCTTTTGAAAGATCTAAAAATATTCCAATAGTTGCTTCGTTTTGATCCAATGATGAGGCAACATCCTTAATTAAAGAAAAAATGGCTGTTTCCGTAGATTTTGATTTCCGGAACCCATGTTGGCAATTTGAAAACGCGTCGTGTTTATTGAGAAAGGTTTTCCATTCGCACATAAAAAAGTCTCTCTAATATTTTTGAAAAAACTGACAAAAGAGAAATTGGCCGATAATTTTGAACTTCATTTTTGTTGCCTTTTTTGAAGAGCGGCTTAATCTTAGCTGTTTTAAAAATATCTGGAAAAATTCCGGTGCATAAGGATGCATTAAATATGTGAGTTAACGGGTGTATAATGGCTGGCGCGCATCTTTAACAAACAATCCGGAAATTCATCTAAACCGGCCGAATATTTATTTTTTAATTTACCGATTATTTTGAGAATTTCATAGGAAGAGGTTTCGGAAACGAACAAATTGTCTAAGACTTTTAGGGAAACGTCAGATGTTGAATTTTGTGGCTGAAAACCCTTAGTGAGATCGACAGCAATTCTCGAAAAGTATTGGTTAAAGAGACTAGCCACTGTTGCCGGATCGTTCACATCTCTATCGTTATCTTTTAAAACAACATTCTCTACAAGGTTTCTAGTTGGTTTGGTCGCATTTTTTACTACATCCCACATTGATTTTGTTTTGTTATTTGAGTTCAAAATATTCTGATCGTGTTTCATGATTTTAGCCTGCCTTATGACTTTTCTTAACAATGATTTGTATTTTTTAAAGTACAGGAGGAAATCTTGAGAAACGTTACGATGCTTAGAAATGAAAGAAAGAACTCGTTTGTTTTTACATGATGTTCTAATCCCTTGTTGAGTATTCGAGAAACTTTGTGTGACATTATTTAAAACACATCTATTTATAAATGTAATAATGTAAACAAATCGCCGCCAATGTAAATATTACCTACGTGAGAGACAAGTTAAACAAATATTTTTGTAAATTTTGCAAATAAAAAAGAATAGAGCAATATGGCTTTTATGTAATATCATAGACTACATTATGCACTATCCCTACCAAAAGTTCAAAGAAAAAACTTGGAGCAATTTTTGAGAAAATCTGTTTTTTATAATTTTTTTCAAATTGCACATGTTGCAAGCAATATTGCGCGAAAAATGCTAAAATTTTCAAAAAAGTGTACATGATCGTAATGAAAGAACTCGCTTTGGAGAACAAATTTTATTTGAAGGAAAAATCTCTATCTGCAATTTTGTAGTTGTAGGAAGAGGCCGAAAAAGTTGAAACTTTTAGAATTTTCAAAAATTCAGAGTTAACCGTGAAATTATGACCGATTCCACCTTAATAAGTGTGTTTTACTCTATTCTTACAAGAAATTTAAAGAAAAAATTTGGAGCCGTTTTTGAGAAAATTTCGAAAATGTTCGGGGTGTTTCATGTAAAGTACCGCTAAGTTTTATAGATTCCTTTTCAAAATCTCAAAGCTTTGACTCGAGCCAGATCGACAGGGGCTTCTTAACTTTGAAAAAAACACCAACAAAAAACATACATATGGTTTAGGCGCTAGTAGTGTTCAGACGGACGGGCAGACAGACAAACGTTTTGCTTTCAATTGGTTTTTCGGTATCAAGGACCCACAAAAGAGGGATTCTGGCTACATCACGTGTTAGGGGATTTTTTTTCTTAATTTAGCAACTAGATTTATTTCCTTTTCGTTATCAGGGCCCTGCAATGAATTTTTTTCTTTCGAAAATCCGCTGTTTTTTCGCGCAGCATTACATAACTTTCCCTATACTACGTAAACATTTCCGTACGTATACGGGAAAGTGAAAATCGAGTCGTAGGATAAAAGAGCTCGTGCGTAATCTCTGCTCATTCTTTCGATAGTGGAATGATAACGGAAGATCTTAGAAGTATTAGATATCTAAAATAATATGTGAGGAGATGGAACTAATTGTGTGAATATCACAAATATTCCATTTTCTTTTTGACATCGGTTCCAAACGGTAATAGATATTTTGAGTAATACTTCGAACAATTTTTTGATCATATTTGAAGGAAGACGGAAGTATGTGAACAAGATAGTGTTATACTACTATTCAAATTATCTATCTATACTACTATCAAAATGAAACAAGAACTAATTGCTGTTAAATATGATATGAGACCGTTTACCTCTGTTACAGCATCACTAGTTTCATTTATGGGGGAAAAAAATATATTCAGATGGAAAACGACGAAAGCATGACTGCCTGGCTTGCCAGCCTTGAGCGCGGCAGCCGCGCGCAGGCTACCGAGACTGGCCTGCCCAGAGACTCCCTGCCGGTGGCCGCGCAGGGAGCGCGTGGGCGCACGGCGGATGGCGCGATGGCGCGGCGTGGAAGGGGGAGGGGTGTGAGGTGTTTTTCCAAATTTGACTTTACGACTCTCCTATTCATCCGATTTGCGTGATTGACACGGCGTTGGATTCTGGAAGCTTGTCGCCATCGCGCTATGAGCCCACACTTTTTAAATTGTTCCCGGAAGTACGAAAAAATTCAAAATCGAGTTTCTGCACGTTTTTTTGGAAAAGGGGCTTCGTAGCGTAAATTCTATTACAAAAAGAAGTCAAATGCCGTTTACAGATCGAAAATCGGACTATTTGTTCAGATGTTATCGGTAAAGTAAATTCCTCCTGATAGTGCAGCGATCTATTGAATTTTGCTACAAGTTTTTTTCGGTACATTTAGCCTTAACTGCTTCCACGATTCTTCGAATCCCTCATCCCTCCATGCCCATTGCCTCACGCGCAGTGCTATCCGAGAATCATTACATTTAGCTGATTTAACAAGTTAACAGATAGATTTTGCCACCTCGAACGTTAAACACTATCGATCTTCTGCGCATGTGCAGATGCACAAAAGTGATGCGAAACTTGAACTGCGCATGAGCAGAAGATCGATAGTACTTACCGTTCGAGGTGGCAAAACCTCCCTAACACATATATCTGAAATTCCTAAATTTCAATTTGTTATTTAACTACGTGACTTATTTAGTTACAATTAAGGCCTTTGTCCAAGATTCTTTTAATTTCATTAACTAAAAGGCCAGCCCTGATTATCTGAATGCTTTCCGTCGCGGCGAGCCGGGTTACAGCCCCACCACAATCAAACGAAGCGTTCAGTATTATTCGCGCAAATTTTCTTGAGCCCTCGCTTCGCTAGTAGCGAGAGAAGTGGGGAATTTGGTTATTTTGACAAAAGGTATTTTATATCAAATCTGAAGTTGTGTTTTCAATACAAAATAGATTCTATTACACGGGAGCAAATATTTCTGTTTATCAGATTTTGTCTACAACGCTCGTTGCTATAATTTATTCTTAATCCAACAAATGTTGGCCAAGGAGTGGGGGTAGGCATTCCCGGGCTCAAGAAAACGTGCGCGTGTAATAGAACCATGATCTTCTTATGAGACATTCATGTCTGGCGGCTCTCTACTTTTAGTTATGTGCATCGCACTACATTGCCATTTTAATTGCTCGGACTCAAAATATTTTGTTTTGTCTAAACCAATGCGCAAGGTAAAAGTGCAGAACAATTCTTACATGTTATGTGAAAAATGGGAGCCACAAACTTAATTTATTGCAGCAATGATCTGGTCAGTACGATTCGTGCATATTGCGCAAAGTACTGTGCCTCCGATTGTTTGAAAAGTGAATGTTTGTGTGATGGTTATGCAATTCATACAGACTGATGTTTTCAGAGTGTGCTTAATAGGGTTTGGTCATGGCATATTATTACTGTCGGAGCACACTACATACTATATAATTTAATAAATAATGTATTAACTATAATCTTTCTGGGGGGACAGCGGAGCTCATACGACTCCTCAAAATTTAAAGGCACGTCCGTGTATAAAATAATTGAGCAGTACATAAATATTCATTGGCTTCATTTCTGGCACAAGTCGTAAGGCAATAATTAAAGAGTTACATCTCTTCCGAGAAATCAGTTCTCGAACTGGTTTCAACCGAAATCATAATCTCTGTCATGCATAAACTCACAGTTTCAAATCAAATATCATACATTTAAATAAATTTACCACATTCAAAATTACCAAATTCAAAATCACATGTAAAATATTTACTAAATTTGTGAAATTCGAATGTTTCCATTTTTAAATCATAAGGCTCACATTCCAATGACATCCGCTCATTGGCTGCGAGCTTCTCTCTGTGTCACTCGACGCAGTCGGAAGTCAGTCTGGTAGTAGCAATGCTCGCGGAATGTTGTCTTCGGCACGTGCTTTGTGATGAGTTTAAGGTGCAGTGTTTTAGTAAGTGCAAGCTGTATTAATCTTCTCGTCACAAACTTCTCTGTTCTGTGTCACCCGACGCGAGCAGAATTCAGTAACACTGACCGCGAGATGTTCTCTGCGGCATGTACCATGTGATGAGTTTAAAGTGCAGCGTTTTAGTAACTGCAAGCTGTATTAATCTTCTCGTCACAAACTTCTCTGCTCTGTGTCACCCGACACGAGCAGAATTCAGTAACACTGACCGCGAGATGTTCTCTGCGGCATGTACCATGTGATGAGTTTAAGGTGCAGTGTTTTAGCAAGTGCCAAGCTGTAACAACCTCTTCGTTACGAGCCTCTCTACTTTGTGTCACCTGACACGAGCAGAATTCAGCAACACTGGTCTGAAATGTTGTCTATGTATATGCCTTGGAATGAGTTTGAAGGAAATGTATAAATGTGTAACTGTACAAATGTTAATTCAAATACTGTATCTCTTAGTTAGTTACCTGCTATCTTTTGAATTCAATATATGTGTTTTTGTGTCACTTGTAATTTTACTTTCCTTGAAGTACAATAGCAGTAGTAATCTCATAAACAGATGCAACCTGTCCAAAGCTGGTCCTTGGAAACCTTTTGAATAAATTGGACTATCGAAGGTGTTGGGGGAAAGAGAACTGGTAAATCCCGAAATACAACAAAAGTCTGCTGCTCTCTCTTACAATCTCATCCAACCACATTGGTTCTTTTCGAGCCGGATATCTTCTACGTAACCTCATTCTCCCACAATTACGTACTACTTTAAGTTCAGCCATACCAAAGTGTGTTTGTTTTCATTTTCATAATTTAAGCCTTTACAAGGTATTGCAATTTCTCCAAATTAATTTTTCTGTGACAATTATAGCTTAATTATATGTATTAACTCAAGTGAAGTGTTGTGAATTCACCATATAATAACAACCTCCCACGAATCACTTCTCTATTCCAGAAATTCGGCAGCGTGTGTATTCGCCTATAATAAATACACTGCCCCTTCGAAGCTATTAAAGGTCGAGTTGATATCAATTATAAGACATCCCGCCATAAGACCCAGTCCACTGCCAACTATACCATCTCCATCAACGTCTGTCTATCCGTCCGTCCGTCCAATAGTCCCTAACCCGTTCACCCAATTTTCTCCAAATGCTTTAGCCGGATATGTGGAGGCTTCCGTCCTTAGTTAGCAATAGCGATCAATTTTTTCCCACATGTTTGGATGTAGAAAATATAATATTCAAAATACGATGTTAAACTATCCACATGGTAAGTACTTACAGCGAAAAAATCCGTTTTTCGTGTTTAAATTAAGAAAATAATCATTTTATGGCATTCATTTTATTCATTTGCTTCTAATATGAACTTTGCCGTAATAATTTGTTAAAAAATTGACTTGTAGATGCCTTTGAGTTCATAAATAGAGTAATAAATTGATTAAAATAATTTTTCTCTATAAAAATGTTAACCAAAAATACATTTTTTCTTGTAAAAATTAACTTATTTCATAAACTTCCAGAAAGAGTTTCAGATAGTGCTACTCATGGAACGTAGATAATTTCTTATGCTTTTGAGTGCTCCAATGGGCAAGTGTCTAGGATTTGATTTACGGCCTGGCGGGCCTATTTTGTAACCATGCTTTTTTACGATTTCCATGTCTTAATTAATATAATATTTTTAATGGTTTTTCTTTGCAAAAATTACACAAATGTAATTGTTTTAAAGATCTCTCAGGCCTTTAATATGCACATTTCCACCAATTTGTAAACACTATTGTATTTGTGAGTGTATGTGCTTAAAATAACTTAAGATGGAGTTTTTCGAAAACTCAAAATTTTTTGAGAAAAAGACCTTCAATTTTCTCATTTACAGTCGCGCTTATACGCCATTTTCTTACAAACTGCACGAAATTTTCGAAGAAAATTGCCATTTATTTAGAAGATTTTCCTGATCTTTAATATTCGTATAAAATAATATTTCCGTTCTACTATTACGAAACCGAAAAAATTAAGAAAATGTCAAAAAAATGTAGTTTGCTCGGCGATAGATGGCAACAGGCAAGAGTATGTGTCAAGCCGAATAGCTAGCCGAGGCCAATGAAAATAGAAAACTAATTCGGGAAAATCTGTCCCATTGGGTAGCACTTTATTACTTTCCTGTATACGTACGTATATACTTAGTATAGGGAAAGTTATGTAATGCTACGGAAAATCGATTTCGAGATTTCAACGGAAATACACGATTTGGGGACCCCTGATACCGAAAAAGTGTTTTTTCAAAACGTCTGTCAGTCTGTGAACAACCGTAGCGCCGAAACCATAGGTACGATTTCTTCCAAAATGAATATTCCCCGGCCGATCTGGTTCCACTCGAGGCGCCGCGATTTTGAAAAACATTCTACCAAAATTACTTTATTTGAAGCCCCCCGGACATTTTCAAAATTTTCTCAAAAACGGCTCCAATTTTTTTCTTTAAACTTTTGGTAGGGATAGTGCCTAATCTACTCTATGAGACGACATAAACACCAAATTGCTGTATCCTTTTGTTTTTTTCAAAAATTACAAAAATATAATATTTTTGACTTCTCTCACGTCGTTAATATTTACATTGGCGGCGATTTGTTCACATTATTACATTTATGAGCTTTAAATAATGTCATATAAATTTTCTCGAAAACTCAACTGTTGAATGAAAACTAGCTCAAAATTCCGCATTTTCAGAAACACTCAAACGCCATTTTATCATTTACCACATTTTTACTTCAAACTTTTCTAATGAATAGTGTTAATTGTTATAATTTGCTTTAATATGATGCGAAGTTCATTTTGGGGTATTTTTTCTTTTTTCAAAAATTACACAAATATAATTTTTGTGAAAGATCCCTCACACTTTTAATATGCACATTACCAGCAATTTGTAAACACTGTTGTATTTGTGAGTTAATTTGCTTCAAATGAAGTTTTTCGAAAACACAAAAGATTCCAGAGAAAAAAATGTTTCAAATTTCGCATTTTAGTTGCGCTTAAATGTTTAATTGCCATTTTCTTAAAAACGGCTCCAAATTTTTCAAAGAAAATTTCAATTTAGAACGAGGATTTACTATTCTTTAATATTCTAAAATTAATATTTCCGTTCTATCATTACGAAACCGCAAAAATCAAGAAAATGTCAAAAAAAATGTTCTCTGGGCCGCTATAGATGACAGCTGGCATGAGTATGTGGCAATTCCGAATAGGTAGCCTAGACCCAAGAAAACAGAAAACTAATATGGGAAATTCTGTACCATTAGTTTCTTTAAATTTCTTGTAAGAATAGAATAAAATACACTTATTAAGGTGGCATAAGTCTGATTTTCATGGTTAACTCTGAATTTTTTAAAATTGCAAAAGTTTGAATTTCCCCCGCATCTTACAACTACAAAATTGATGATAGAGATTTTTCCTTCAAATGAAATTTGTTCTCCATAGTGAGTTCTTTCATTAAGGCCTTGTACCTTTTTCAGAAAATGTTAGTAGTTTTCGCGCAATGTTGTGTGCAATATGTGCAATTTTAAAAACAAGATTTTCTCAAAAGCGGCTCCATTTTTTTCTTTAAACTTTTGGTAAGGACAGTGCCTAATGTACTCTGTGAGATGAAATAAATGCCATATTGCTCTATTCTTTTGTTTTTTCAAAAATTACAAAAATGATATTTGTTTGAATTGTCTCTCACGTCGGTAATATTTACATTAGCAGCGATTCGTTCCAATTATTGCTTTTATGAGTACATGTGCTTCCAATAATGTCCTTTAAATTTTGTCGCAAACTCAACCGTTTACTTTGAAAACTAGCTCAAAATACCGTATTTTCCGAAACGCTTAAAAGGCCATTCTCTCATAAATGGCTCCAAATTTTTTTCTTCAAACTTTTGAAACGGATAATGCAAATTTCACTCTTTAATATGACGTTAAGTTCATTTTGAGTTTTTTTTTCAAAAATTGCAAATACAATTTACAAATATAACAAATGTAATATTTTTAAAGGTCTCTCACACCATTAATATGCACATTACCAGTAATTTGTAAACACTATTGTATTTGTGAGTGTAAATACTTCATATGACTTCTAATAAAGTGTTTCGAAATCTCACAAATTGTCTGTGAAAAGGAGCTTCCAATTTCGCATATTTCGTAGCGCTTAAACGCTGTTTTCTTAAAAACCGCTCCAAATTGTTCAAAGAAAATTGTCACTTAGAACGAGGTTTTACTCTTCTTCAATATTCTTACATTAATATTTCCTCTCTACGATTATAAAACCGAAAAATTAAGAAAATGTCAAAAAATGTAGTTTTGGCGAGGATAGATGGCAGCTGCCACGAGTATGTAACAATTCGGAATAGCCCAGACTCAAGGAAATAGAAAACTAATACGGAGAAATCTGTGTCATGCTGTCTCACCATTAGTTTTCTTTAAATTTGTTGTATAGATAGTGCTAAATGCGCAGAATAGCACGATATTAAAGCTACATTAATGTATTCTTCTGTATTTTCAAAAATTACGCAAGCTTAATTATTTTGAAATATCTCCCTCATCAGTAATATTTACATTACTGGCAATTTTTACACATTATTGCACATGTGAAGGGCTTTAAATGATTTCCAATGAATTTTCTCGAAAACACAAAAATTCTCAGTGAAAATGAGATCAAAATTGCGCGTATTCAGAAGCGCTCAAACGGCATTTTCTCAAAAATGAATCCAGATGTTTCAACGAAAATGGTCGTAAAGGACGAGGTTTTATTCTTCTATAGTATTCTTAAATTCATAGGTAAATTCTACCATTAAAAGTAAAAAATATAAAATGTGTAAAAGAGTACTTTGGATGGCAATAGATGGTAGCTGGAAGGAAGATGGGGCAAAACCGAAAATCTGGCCCAGACCAAAGAACTGTATAGAACTAACTACAGTAAACCCTCGTTAACACGAATTCCAAGGGAACGAAATAATCGGAGTTCGTGCTATCCGAGTGTTATAAAGGTCCGTATTTCATATTCCGCATTGCTGGGATCGAACATTTGTTCGTGTTACGGCGAAATTTGTGTTGAGTTCGTGCTAACGAGGGTTTACTGTAGTATGAAAAAGCCTATGCCGTTCTGTAGCACCCCTATGGTCCGATTAAAATAAGTTGGTGATTGACAGTTGCGAATGGAAGGGAGCGACGTTGACAGTTTGCGTACCACTGAGCATGTGCTTCCGGAACTCGAAAGTAAACACTTGAAATAAATACTTATGAAATTAACCAAACCATACCCTCATCTTGTATGAAGCTACAGTTTCAGAAACACAACTGTCAATCACCAACTTATTTTAATCGGACCATAGTTACTTTCTTTTATAACAGATGCGTGGTATAGAGAAAGTTATGTAATGCTGCACCGAAAACCGATTTTCGAAGAAAAATTCGTATCGTAGGCCTCCCGATACTGAAAAAGAGTATAATTGTTGTTCCTACAGGTAATAAATTACCTCCTCTAACAGAATCCACATTTTATCTTTTCTCGATACCGAAAAATTGGTTTGCGGCAAAACATCTGCTCAACTATCCGTCTGTCAAGATTTACATTACTGGTGTATTTTATACATTATTGCATTTGTGAGTACAGATGCTTCAAGATATTTTTAATGAAGTTTCTCGGAAACTCGATTTTTTCAATGAAAATGAGCTCAAAATTGCACACTTTCAGAAGCGCTCCAATATTTTCTGACAACGGTCAAATGATCAATGATAATTTGTAAGATCAATTTTTAACTTTTCTATGAGAAAAAAAGAAAAAATTCAGAAAAATAAAGATTTTGGGGCCTCCCGGAATTAGCACAGTGTCTGGGAGGAAGAAAACTTGGGGTTTCAACGCATGCCTACCTACAACACATTCAAAGAAAAAGTTTTATGACATTTTTTCAGGTAAAACGTACTTGTCAACTAAACTAATATATGAAATGAGAAATATGAAGCAAAAAACCATTTGGTACCTTGTTTTCTTAAAGGAATATGTTCTAAAAAAGTAACTTTAAATAATGTTACGATATCACGTACTTTTTTTAAGTAAAGGCAATTTTTAGTTGTTTGTTTTTTTCAAAATCGGCTCCAAATTTTTTCTTAATTTTTTACTTCGGATAGAGCTAAGGGCATTTGAGGACAATTTGCTGATCCCATTTTCGCTTAACTTTCTGAATTTTAGAAAATTGTGAAAGTTATAAATAATGTTGTGCTGTTGCAGCACAACTAGTTTCGATATATTTTCAATCAATTCCTGACAGTTTTCGAAAAATTCGAAAGCTAGATTTTTTCAGAAATAGCTCTCTCTCTTTTTTTAGGGACCCCCTCATTAGCCTTGTTACGTAATTTATGGACATCTACGACAATTGGTTGTTAATTTCCACTGAAGAATCGTGTCATCTAATAACCTGTATTCGTTTTCAGCCTCTTTGTAAGTATTTAGATTAATTTCGTTTGTTTGTTGTTGTTTTTTTAATTTTGTGCTTCACGGTTGTTGTTTTTGGGGGAGGGGCGGAGTTGTTGATGCAGAGAATTCAATTACTTCAGAAAACGCTTTGAGACACATGACAATGGTATTCGTTAAAAA
This sequence comes from Acheta domesticus, assembly GCA_031308135.1. Lineage (NCBI taxonomy): Eukaryota > Metazoa > Arthropoda > Insecta > Orthoptera > Gryllidae > Acheta > Acheta domesticus. The sequence continues at coordinate 38,559,215 of JAHLJT010000631.1, read as the reverse complement.
ATATACGACTTCCATGACCTTTCAGGAACTTAAACAGTAGAAGTGGCATTGGTTTCTGCCAAACCGCATTCATCGCTTGAAAGTCTCTAATTATGTCTGGAACAAATACGTATGATTTTGGAGTAGGACCCAAAGCTGCGACCTATCGGCACACGCTCTTCCTATTTAGACCCATTTCAATACATTATCTCTTTCCATTTTCACTTTCGTGAAGTGCATAATAGTTCACAATAATTTATACTGTTTGGTTCCTCAGATATTACGCCATTTAACTTACAGTCATCTGCAATGTTTTTCCTAAAAAATTAACTTGTTTCCGTATGTTCTCACTTATCTCATTTGGATCCGCGCCATATGGGTCAACGACTTGAACCAATACTGTAAGGACTTCATAGTATTTGACTTGAATCTCGACCTGTCTTTTGCATCCAAATCTCTGCAATTCTAGAACAACTCTTTGTACGTTTCCGCATTTCTCTCTAAAATACTAAATTATGTTTTTGTTACTGTTTTAGATGTTCAATAAATAAAAAATGTGTGTGGTATTGTTCTTTAAAGAATGTGTGTTTAAAGAAAATGTGTGTGGTATTGTTCACAAACTTGGCAGTGTCCTGCCCAAGACCCATCCCCACCCACACCTCCTAGTTCTCTTCCATCCCCTGGGACCCCTTTGGACCCAATTGCCTTATCCCCTGAACCTAATCCGTGTATTACCTCTCCCACTATTCATTCCTCTACATCTGTCGTCCCTCCTTCCTCACCTCTTATGACTGCTGGGACACGATACTTCCTTCGACCACGCACTCGAGGTAAAAATGAAATAAATAAATAGCAACTACAGTCAGATGCAGCAGAAAAACATCCGTGTAGGTACATGCAAAAGATTCGAATAATGCATCATAATGTGCAATCTCTTTCAAATAAAATTGAATTTATCGAGGCAGCATTACAATGTGATCTAAGACAAATAGATGTTTTTTGCTTTACAGAACATTGGTTGTCTCAAAATGATATAAATACACTCCAAATTCCTAGCTTTTACCTTGCAGGATCGTATTGTAGGGCGAGGGAATCAAATAAGGGCCCTGCTTACGGAGGTTCGTGTATTTACATAAGAAATTATATTGATTCTACCTTCTTGTCAGAATTCAATTTATATGCAGTTGAAAAAGTTTTTGAAACAACAGTAGTACATCTTACTACGCTCAAAATTATCTTACTTTGCATTTACAGACCTCCAACAAAGCGAGCTTCAGATTATTTCACTTTCTTGGAAAATCTAGAGATAATTCTGAACAAAATTAGTAAATTCTCTTTTAAATCCATTGTTGTATGTGGAGATTTCAATATTGATTTTCTGAGCGAATCCCACGAAAAAGAGCAGTTTCTCAATTTACTTCATTCTTTTAATTTAGACATTACAGTGAATGTACCTACACGGAATACGCTTAAATCACAAAAAGCATTAGATCAAATTATAATTAACAAAACCACAACTACATATGAAATAATAACGAATAATCTAGGATACAGTGACCACGATGCACAAATTCTTACAATTACTAAGAACATAAACACTGACACAATAAATAATACACGCATGTGCAGAGCATTCACTAAAGTTAATATAAAATTATTTACGGACTACTTGATGAAGGAATCATGGGACGAAGTTTATAACGCTGTTGACACAAATGAAAAATATAATTTATTTTTCTCCAAGCTTTCAATTCATTTTAACGCGTGCTTTCCTCTTAAAAAGAGAAAATTAAATATTTCAAGCAAAAGTAATACTTGGATCAAACAAGGAATTAGAACATCGTGTAAAAACAAACGTACGCTTTACTTTATTTCTAAACATCATAATGTATCACCCGGTTTCCATATATACTTCCGAGAATATAAAAGAATTTTAAGAAAAGTAATAGTTCAGGCAAAAATAATGAAAAATAGTCAGGACATTTTGAGCGCTAGTAACAAAACTAAAGCAATGTGGGATATCGTAAAAAATACAACCACATCATCTCGATACCTTGTAGAGAATGTTATTTTAAAGGATAATGAAAGAGAAACGAGTAATCCGGAAAAAGTTGCCAATCTCTTCAACAAACACTTTTCCAGAATTGCGTCTGATCTCACGAAGGGACTAAAATCACAAAATTCAACATTTTACACTTCCCAAAAAATTTCAGATACGATGTTTATTCCCGAAACTTCTCCCAACGAAATCCTCAGAATAGTCAGTAAACTAAAAAATAAATATTCATCTGGTTTAGATGAATTTCCGGATTGTTTATTAAAAACTTGTGCACCTGCCTTTATACATCCGTTAACTCACATTTTCAATGCTTCTTTATGTACAGGAATATTTCCAGATATTTTCAAAACAGCAAACATTAAGCCACTTTTTAAAAAAGGGAACAAAAATGATATTCAAAATTACCGGCCAATTTCTCTTTTGTCAGTTTTCTCAAAAATATTAGAAAGGCTTTTCTACTTACGAATGGAAACATTTCTCAGGAAAAACAGAGCGTTTTCAGACTCACAACACGGTTTTAGAAAATCAAAATCTACGGAAACTGCCATTTTTCTTTTCTCAAAGATGTTGCTTCATCAATAGACCAAAATGAAGTACCCATTGGAATATTCTTAGATCTCTCGAAAGCTTTTGACGTTATTGACCATAAGATCTTGCTCTCAAAATTACCTTCGTATGGAATTCGTGGTATTGCCCTAGATTGGATAACTTCTTACCTTAAACATCGGACTCAAAGAGTAGAAATACCATACTGGCAGGAAAGGACATTACATACTTATATTTCCAATTCTTTGCCAATTGTGCATGGGGTCCCGCAAGGTTCGATCTTAGGCCCATTCTCTTTCTGTTATATGTAAACGATATGCCCTCGTCTATTAAAAATGGAAGAACGGTTCTGTTTGCTGATGACACGAATGTTCTTTGCAAAAAAGAAGCAGTAAATAGTACAATTTCAGAAGTTTCAAATTGGTTTAATAATAACAAGTTAATTGTTAACGAAAGAAAAACTGTTTCAATGCATTTTTGCATCTCAAATCGGAAATCGCATGTTCCATTGAAAATGAACAATATGCAATTAGCTGATGTTGAGGCAACAAAATTTTTAGGTCTTTCAATTCAATCAAACCTCAAATGGAATGTACATATAACAGAATTAAACACTAAATTAAGTTCATTATGCTATGCATTCAGAATTCTTTCAAATTCTGTCAGCCTTCATGCAGCTCGTTGCGTTTATTTTGCAAATGTGCATTCCCGCCTGAGATATGGCATAATATTCTGGGGAAGCTCATCCTGTAGTATTCAGACCTTCAGATTGCAAAAGAAAATTATTCGAATAATGAAAAAATGCCTTCCACGTGATTCCTGCAAGCCTCTTTTCATTGAGCTGGGAATCCTACCATTGCCTTGTCTATTTATTTACGAATCTGTAATATTTGTCAAAAATGACCTACTTAACGGAGGGAACATATTTTCATGCAATATTGATATTTATAATTACAACACACGCCGTAGAAATCACGTGCATCAAGTGTCAGTATCAACAGCTCAGTACAAGAAATCAACATACAATACATGTACGTTACTTTACAACGCATTGCCAGATGACATAAAACAATTAAAGTCGGTATACAAATTTAAGTTAAAAGTAAAATCTTTTCTGCTGCAAAACTGTTTCTATACAATTAGAGACTATACTGATCGTGAAAAAGAAAAATAATGTTTAATGTAACAAAACAAAGATATATAATGACTTAGTTTATGTTTGCATTGTATACATTTAAAAAAATATTTAATACGCCTGTAACAAGTAATGTACTTCAGCTTCCGGGTCAATGACCCCCATCTCGATCAGGTTTTTGTCCAGTTTCCCTGATCCATAGAGCAAATGCTGAGATGGCCCCTTGTTTTGCTTCTGGACGTAAATGTAGCTTCACTGTGCGCACGTTTTGTTGAGACTCCTTTTGCTTGTAGTTCATTTACAGTTGAAATTGATTTTCTATAACTCGGGAAAAAACATTTTTCAAATATCTTTATTTTTCTAAAATAATTATTTTCTAAATTAATGTTTTCGTTTTCGTTTTTTTTTTTTTTTTTTTTTTTAATAAAATTCTGGCCCTCAAGAAAATGTGCGCAGATAAATTTCTTTCCCCACACGTCATATACAGTTTTTACTGTTTTTTGACTAAATAAATAAATAAATAAATAAAGCAGCGGCAGCAATTAAATTCATTGCTGAAATAGAAATTGCTGGGTGACCTTGCGGGCTTAATCTGTAGAAATACCGCAGAATATTTACATCAAATTATTGTTTGTCTTTATTTTCTTCTTTCGTTGCTTATTACCATGACCATTTTTCTTAAAACACGCTTCGACGTAAAAGTAATTAATTCTTTATCACAAGAGTTTACCACTATTACTTCGGAGAAATCCATTTTCTCTCTCACACATGACTGTAGATCGTATGGCTTTACTCTTTTTAGTCTTAGATCTTCTGCTCGCTCTCAGTGTGTTCTGGGATAAATAATTTATAATAATAAATGATGCCTCCTTTCTGAGTAGGTAAATTTGGAGGATAATGACATTCAACGTCTGATGTTACGTTGGTAGCCATGATGCGACGAATTTCGATGCTCTCTTATTTTCTGAATTGACAGACGAAAAACACCGCTTCTCTGGCGAGTATCCAACATGCTGTCCGACATGGACATGGACGATATTGAGTCTGAAGAATCGGATTGTTTTTCTACCGTATCTTCCGAAGAATCCTCGGAGGAGGTGTCGTATAAAGCATGGGACCTTCCTGAAGATCAATCTGATGAATTTCGAATAAGCCCGCAAAGCCCTGTGCGCGTTTCCAAAAATAATTTTTTACAAAAATTGTACTTCAGAGAGGTGAGTAGTATATATTTTTGTTATGTAGTATGTCTCTAGGTAGATCGTTTACGTATCCTAGATTAGTTAAAACTTCCTTTTTAGTCTCTTGAGTTCTTACCTGTCATTGTACCTATTGTTCCCAAAGTTATTTTCATAGTTCATGTTATGTTTTTTTATTATTTCAGATTTATTTATTTCCAACTTTGGTTTACTCTCAGTAATTTTGCATAATAGTGCTCCCTCTTACCATCCTTAGATAATTAGATGATAGACTATTGAGCAAATTCAAAGAGGATTACAAGACATTTCAGCTACCACACTCTTTTGCATTTTTAAAAGGTTGACTGTAATGTGCCTAAGCTTCCAAACAATTATTTATGACCAAAAAGTGTTTTCATAATTTTTAAAAATTCTAAACTAGGAAATGTAGGATTGCATGTGTGTTTAAGAGAATGTTCCACTAACAAAGAATTGTCTCACTTGTGAGGTTGAATGAGTCCCACAATTATATTGTAAGTAGAATTAACATTTATATTGTAATTGAATTTTTCTGAATAGAATGTACTCAAATAACAGTTAATGTGCTTAAATATATATTTTGCATTCCTTTAAGCTGAGTACACCAACATCCCTATGTAGCATTTGTTCTTTCATCATAAATATAGGCTTCTTGTAATTGCAGTTACTTCCTTGATTACCGTCTCTTGTCAATTTTAAAATTGCCATGAATGTGGTCCATTGATAATCTTTAAAATGTAGTTTCATTAATATAAAATATTCGACAAGAGTGTTTGCAACAGGGATGAGAATTCTGGCAGAATGTACTAGGAGTAAAATTTGTCTCTTTTAATGAATTACATATATTAATTTATAGATTGGAGGTTTCTATGCACCTCACCATAGCAAGAACTTCAATCGTATGCAAAAACCATCCTTTCAACGAATCAAACTGGCAGATATTCTTCCTCTTTCTGCTTCAAAGTTGAAGTGAGTAGAAACCTTTTGTTATGAACTTGTACATTTTAATGTATTAATTGTAAAATTGTTTAGCACCACTTGCTGAAACTTAGGTTTCTTTTAATATGGATTAGAATAGAAATATTCTAGTGATATTTTCCTTGCTGATGGGCATCTGAAGCGGGAAGATAAATTTATCTTACCATAACGTTTATACTGATAATTCTTTTTCCATTGTCTTCACCAAGACGCCCTGCAAACTTTCACAGGGAATGATATTTTATTTTGTTGCATTATACTTTTCTGTTTTTTCGGTTAGATTTGTAAATGAAGATTTGAAAATACCTCTGAAAGTTAAAAATATGTAATTCTTTGAAGAAATTCTATTTTAATTTTATGAACTCTTTTTACTGTTTACATTTTGAATATATTCAGTTTTCTTGTAAGCAGAAATGTATCAAGAAAACATGATATATATTCCTGTTTACAAACTATTATTTCAAAATTTGGAGGTAATTATTGTGAAATATGGGAGTCAAAAATGATTTTTCTCCTTCTGAAATAAAGATATGAAAAATAATACATTATGTTGTTCTCAAATAGCATCCTGGTAATATAGAATAAAAATGATCTCTCTTCTTTATGTACCCTAGAAAGATTTGAAAGTTGAATAAGTAAAAGTTGAAAAATCATAATGAATTAGAATAGAGAATAAAACTTTAATTCCATTGTACACTAATTAAAATTAATTGATGTATATACAAAGAGAGCCAGTGTTGGAAAACAAATTGAAATCGTATTTTAATTGCTACATATCACAAAGCTGCACGCTAATACAATATATGCCCTTGTTCATTCATTAACATGTAAACAGCAATATAATCTTGTTGCAATATTGAATGCTTAGTCATTTGATTTCCAAAATTTTAACATTCATCTATACTCCATGTGTTTCAACTGGGAAAATTAATTAGAAATTTACTAACGACTGTTCTCATATTTTTGAGTCCTCCACTTTCTCTTCCTTTTCCTTCCCCTCCTCCCAGTTCCCTTTTCATTGCATCCTTGTGTTACCGAATTTATTCAAAGAGAAACATATTTATTATTCAAAACCTGTTTTTATAATGGTATTCCCAAAATGTGAATAAATTCCCATTACAATCATAAAATCATTCAACCTTATTGTATTTACTCATATATTAAACATATTTCAATGAGAATAGAAAAAAAAATTCAAAATTTCCTCAATACTAGTGATTTTTAATATTTATGAAGGGAAGTGATAAATACCTTTTTATGTCATCAGTATTTCATTCTTACATTAAAAAGAAAAGGGAAAAATAGTTTTAAAGCAAATTTAAGTTTCTTGTGGCTTGATTTTTAATTATTGCAATTTAATTCTTATGAATTCTTGTATTTTAGACTACTTCATTAGGTTGACAGATTAGTCACCAAAATTATGAGAACTAATGTCATTATTGATTATGCAATAATTTTCTAGTTTTGAACAGCTCATTTCATTAATTCTTGATAGTCCTTAATGCAAGGAAATCCTGAAGCTAAAGCTACCCCATCAGTATTTCATTTCTCAATGCTGAAAGTTGGTGATCAATCTTGGGTCATAATCTATAATTTTATGACCCCTTATGTAATTTTAGTGAAACTTTTCTGTATTGTTCGAAGTAGGTGGTATTCTTTCCATTACTAAGAAGGGTTTCTCTCAAAACACATGTTTCTAAGGAACCAAAAAATACAAATTAGAAAGAAGAAATACAAATTAGAGTGGTTTCATTGTAATTTATTTCCATTAATTGATATATTTATGTCAACGTTCACTGGTGAACAAAAGTGGGTTGAAGATCTTATATTTTACTATTAAGGTGAAAAACTTGTTTGAAACTGCTTATAACTTCTTGGTTTTTACTCACAGCCATGTTTTCCTTGGAATGTCCAAATGTGGTCAATTTCTTCTATCATACACATACACTACAGAATGGGATGTAATGTCATTCAATACAGTCTTCAAGTATCGATTACATTGGTGGGCTTTTACTCCACATCAAAAGGCCCGGAAGGTGTCTGAAGTGATGTTGTTTGGAAACCATGGCATCTACAGTACTCTTTTTATTGCTGTTTGCCAATGGCCATTGGACTACACAAGAGTCCTTATTTATGGAAATTGGTAAGTTGCCAAAAAGTGTCAGTATATTAATTATTTTATTTCAAAGGCTTAAGGGGTCTTTCATAATTTTCAAAATCACTTGTAAGCAAGGGACATGTAGTGGTAGATAGTATGTAACATCAAAAGTATAAATGATTCTTACCTTGATAATGCTTTATTTTGGTATTTTTAAAAACTTAAGTAAGATATAAAAAGAAAGACAAATTATATTGTAAAAAGTTGTCAAATAACAATTTTGTTTAGACATTTGTTAATTAAGAATTAATTTATTCAAAATATTTTTCTTCCAAGTGTATATTGTCTAAGCCCCTCGATGCGAACTTCAATGAAAGGAATGGAAATATTTTAAATGTTTTATCTTCTTCTAGAATACACTATAAAATTCGTGTTTCATCCTAATATTTATATATTGCACTTAGGAAGAACTTTCATTTTATAAAAAGTAAATAAAACTAATTGTTTGTCTTTGTAAGGTGAACAATATTTTTAAAGATATTTTGTGAATCTGGTTAAGTGTGGATGAATTTATTCTGTTGCATATAGAATTGAGTGTTGTTGTTTTTTTAATTGGATTAATATAAATGAAATGTCCTAAACTTTGAACATTTCTGTTATCTTAACAATCATTTTTGAAAAATTTATTTTAGCTGTGAGACATACATGGGATCTGCAAGTCAAGCTGAACGTTCATATCTTACAATAACCACTGTACCATCTCTCAACAAATGTCAAGGTTGTCTTAAAGTAGCTGCCTCTTATGAAGAAGAAGGTAACTTGTTTACTTACATATTTTAATTCTTAATATTATTTTTGGATGACATTTTATCATTTAAACTGTCATTGTTTACAGATCTTGCTGCTAACTGGGATAGCTGTGTTCGATTCAGCTGTTTAAAACATAGTGTAACTGTTCATAGCACCTTCGATGTAGTTTCTCCATATCCCAAGTTTGATCCAGCAGTCAGCATGAAACGTGATGGCACCGTTGTTTTCAATACTGGAAATCAGTTGCATGTTCTTCGAGCAGAATTGGTTTATGTGGATGGGAATTCCCCACAAGTGGCTGCCCGTGCAGATCCTATGGTTTCCGACTCTACAGAATGTTTGGCGGAACCGTCCAACAGCGACAATACCCAAAATAAATCAATGGATACTCTAAATGGTCATGAATTGTGGGTTGAAGAGTCAAAGTCTTTGCCAAAAACTGTGAATGAAAAATGTTCTGAAAATCAGAATGGACCTCTCTTTTCTTGCCCTTACAATACTAGATCTCATAGCTTAAGCCCTAGTGTTTCCTCAATTCCTAGTGAGAAGACAGGTGACTGTAAAGATGGTGCTAATGTTTCTTATAATGCCAGTTGTAATTTAAACTCTACCTCAGATAAAAAATATGACGATGATGAAGATGATTTGGATGATGAAGAGATCACTACAAAAAAGGGATGCTTAGAATTTGATTCGAAACATTTTTCCCTGATGAGTGACAACAAAGCAGTTTGTTTAGACAGCTGTGATATGCCTAATAAATTACAGTGTACTCGTAATGAAGATGGGGACTTTGATAAAATTTGTGTTTTTACAAAGGGGTTGGGTAGTGATGGGTGTAATATCGGCAACAAGAAATCCTGTGATACATCGAAGCAATGTGATACCAGTTCCTGCCGGTCAGAGCTGGATACTGTTTCTCTGAGTAGTAAGAATGGGAAGGAGAAGGTTTCGGATGACTCATACTTGGGGCGTATTACACGTTCTCAAACATCAAGACGTAACGTAGCAGATGGTTCATCTGAAGAAGATCTGGAAGTAGAAGTACAACAGTACAAAAAATATTTATGCCCCATGGAGGACACCTGGAGCCGAGAAACTCACACCATAGACTCAACTCAGGAACTTAATATCTCTTGTGGAACTATTAATTCTTATTCTGAAAGTAGCCAATCTACTGTAACTCTTATGTCTCCTGTACAAAAGTCGTTGCTAATAGTTGGTCCATCTGAAGAAGGAAGATGCGGTCAGGCAAGTCAGTCACATTCAGATCCAAAGCATACATCTAGCCCCCCTCGTCGGAAAATGCTACGAAGTGGCAACCCTGTGAAATTTTATAGCAGTCCAATGCCACCCTCTCAGCCTAAAGTCCATAGTAAAATGGCAGCCGAAGCAGAGAAAGCCTATGAATTTACTGATGATATTCCTGATACCACTGGAGAAAAGCTTAGTTCTTATAGAAAACGTAGACTTGCTGACAAAAAATATGAGTTCATTGAAGAAGGTGAAGACCTGGAAAACATTGTTCCATATCGATTGCATCGCCGTCGAGAACCAACAAGGCATCGCTCTCCGCCTTTGCTCATTTCCCCTTCTCCTGTCATTTTAAACCATCGACGTCGACACCATGAAGTAGACTCGGAGGATGGGCATTTTACAGGGCAACGGGTTTCTTCCAATATGCCTTATAATTCACTGTCAGGTGAAATCCATTCATCTGGAAATCATTTAGAGACTGATAAAGTTGTGTTGCGCCCATTAAATCAAAATACTTCAGGTCCTATTCTTTTATCTCCTCGAGATCGTGATACTGTGAATGTTGACCGAACAAAGACTGGTAACAATAAGAAACCTATTCAGTCAGATGTTGTAGGTGTTGCAGAAGATCTGCACCATTCCACTGGTGTAGAGGCTGGTGTTGATAATATAGAACAATCAAATATGGACTCGGAGAATGATCCAGGCAGTATGCCTGCCCAGTGCACAGTGCAGCTAAAAAGGCATTACATTGAAGTGGATGATGAACTCATTTCTGTAATTACTGATATAGAAGGTAAGCTAACAATTATTTTAATCTTATCTTTTAAAATTTAATCCTTGGATGTAGCAGGAGTTTGAATGTGAATTGTAACATTCTGATTTAAAATTTAAACCAAGAGAGAGGTTAAACAGAAAAGTTTTAAAAAATGCAATTAAACTTATCTCTATCGTCAGGTTGAAATTAAGGGAATAACTTGGTCTCAATTATTGATTGAGAAGTTTACAAAACACTGATTCCACTCAAGATAAAACCAAAACTTGATTTAATTATGGAGTTATTACAGGAAAATGGTTCATCCTTAAATAAGTTTTATCAGTGGTAATTTCTGTGCATTTAATTGATATTTCTCCAGTACACCAGTACATAGGATTCCAGTAATAAAAACCCATCATCAACCAGTTAACCATTAGGAAGTATACCATCATTAAATGCTAATAGCATCATAACTTCTTTATTGGTAGTTTTAAAGATATACCATACTTACCCAAATAAAGACCAGGTTTTTTTCTAAATATCTAAGCCAAAAAATGGATTATCATATTTGCAGATTAAGCCTTGTTGGTTAAGTTATATGCTTTAATGTCACGAAACTGATGTAACAATAAACTGCGAAGTCTGTAAAATTATCTCGCATATCTACAATACATAATTATGTTTGTGATTGTGTTCTCGGAATCCACCACAAATTTGTTGTGAGATTCAGAGTGACATTTTTGAATGGGCTGATAAAGAGAATCTCAAACAAAAGGCAGCTATCAACGTGACATAAAAATGAATGCCGAGATTTTGTTACTCAATGAGGGGTGTGATGAGACCTCTTGGACTTTGTTTTACGCCTGACGAGTGCGAATCTGCGTTTTGACAGAGATGGAAATAAAAATAAAATCACTTTGATAGGTGTACACATTCTTCATCCATCAACAGAAAAAGATGATAAAAAAATATTTTAGTAGTAAAAACTTCCCAATTTTGGAAGCTCTCCACTATCTCCCATTTTACCTATGAAACAGAGCAACAGGGAGGTACAAGTTTGCAGTTCTCAACTCAATCACAAAAACAGAAAACGATATTAATTTCAAATACATTGAAGAATATGAAAGAACTGTTAAAGAAACAAAAACCTTCAACAGGTGCCAGACAGTCAGAAAATCGGGTGACTCAGAAAGGAATTTTTGTAGGCGGCTTCAGATGTGAACAACTCAAATTCAATGCGGAAAACATTCAGATGGGTCACAAGTCAAGGTCACAACTTGGAAGAAGGACCAAAAAGACAGAAACATTGATATGTGAAAGTAGACACATTGATATGTGATATATGAAAGTTGATTAGGATGTATTTAAAGAAAAAAACAGAAAATGATAGTTCAGGCAATAAGTCTTGACTTCCCCATCAACAAGACAATTTACTAGTGCAGTTTACTAGTGTAGTCACTTACAAATTTTTAAAATTCTCAAGAGGCCTTTTCAAAATTAGAGGGTCGTTTTATATTCGGATGTTTATTTCCTTTTTTTGTGAAATGAATGGGCAGATTTTTAATAGTTTTTAGGTCAGGAGTAATTCTATGGTTTGGAATATCTTGTTAAATTGAAGTGAAACTGAAATTCAGAAGAATAAATGGAATTCTATGATAAATCTTAAATAAAGATTATTTTATTGGACCAAAGATATGGAGCTACTTACCTCAGTAGTAACTCTGCACTATCATTTCTGTTTTAGGTGTTTTCCAATGCAAATTAAGAAAAGGAAACATAACAGAAATTGTCGCTTTTCCCTTCTTGAAGTTGTTGCTTCATCAATGGATCAGAATGAAGCATCAATTGGAATCTTTTGATGTCTTTGATCATAATGTTTTTCTCTCAAAATTATCTTCATATGAAATAAATATTGCCCTAGATTGGATATTCTTGGTCCTCCTCAACTCCAGTCTCCTCCGTCCATATACACCAAAAAAATGTCGTTTTCAAATTGAAGGGGCCACGACGTGTCAAATCGATTGGGTACTCCAGTTAAATTGTGCTCTAAAAGGCCCAATTCGGGAAAAAATTCTGGGAGTTTTTTTCTCAACGATTCTATATGTTTTTGAGGGTGCTGAATTCGAATTTGAATTTTGCCACCTCAATAAATGTCGGCTTCACAGAGAAAATTGCAAAAAACCCCAAAAATTTCGCCCTTTTTTTAGTTTTTTCGCTTTTATCTTTAAAACTATGTGATCTATCGAAACAATTGTTCTTTACGATATTAAAGTAGATAAAATTAACTACAATATGTATATATTAACTTTAAATTTGTGAGAATTTGTTTTGGCGCTAGAGCGCGCTGAAAAATGGTTACTTTTTAGGCCTCTGACCAAAGCGGGAGAATATCTCCTTCCAACCATCCTACCTCGCGGCGGCGCTCAAGTTTCACTTTGTCATGCCTGAAAAATGCTATTGTGAACAAATGATTGGCATTGTCAAGTGATTAATACTCCGATATTCACGGAATCAATAGGGTAGCGTTTGCTCGCGTGGAGTATCTGTAAATCGAAGCCTTAGGTAAATAAAATAAGAGGGAATGTAAGAAAATTACGACAGTACGTTTTGTAAAATACAATACATTCATCAAATATTTGTACCAACAATATGTTTTGTTAATATGTGCCAAATTATGAGTAAAAGTAAAAGTAACCCTAATGGAAATTTTAGGTATTAAAAAAATATTGAAAATATATTTTATAGATGTTTGGAAATGCATTTCCAGCCAACCTATCTCGCCGTGGCACTCTAGTTCCACTTTATCATGCTTGAACACAACTATTGTAAACAAATGATTGGCATTGTTAAATATGAACACTGACACTACAGACGTATTTGCTCGCGGAGTAAATGTAAATCCTTAAAACACACATCATAAGGTACGTTACCGGACGTTACCTATTTTTGGGTGTGGAAGAAAATTTTCTTCAATTATATCAGTTCTTGAATGGTAAATTAGTATTCTTCAACTGTTTCCAAGAAACCTAAAAGTAGTTTGCATCGCTGATTCTACATCTATGCAGAGCCTGACTATGATTTGTGTTCCTGTCTGTGGGGGCTGATGCCGTGCTTTCATGTACCTCAAATAAGCAGCTGACAATTTATTGAATGCCTTTAAGCAGTGTATTATATCACGTCCAAAATCATCATTACGATTTCTCACAAGTCATAAAACAATTTTTCTAGCAGCTAATTTCCTCGTAGGATATACTAGATTTCGTGTAGAGGGAAGCTTTTGGATTTGTTTCTTCGCGAAATCTCTCGTGGATCATCCCCTCCACAAATACGACAATGAGTTTTGAAGACGAAGTGAGATATAGATGAACGTAGTGATGTGATTCAGCCTCTTCTTGAGTTCTCTTCACGTAAGCAGAAAACAATTTTTCGTTTCCGTGTTGCATGCTGTACTTACACCGTGGACTTCAATTTGTGAGTTACATTTAAATGAAAAAAAAATTGCCGCCTCTCTCTGGCTTCAACGAAATATTTTCACCCCCTTATTTTTACATAAGTTGTTTGCGTTCCATCTTCCAACGTTTTATCACAAATAGCCCACTCCCTGCAAAGAATTATGCACACGTAATAAAACTGCAAATATTACAGGTTCATATTATTTTACGAGTTCGTAATGTGACAAACGAGTATCTTTACAATTGACTGCCCCTCTTGACAGCGCTTGAGGTTGAGTTATCGCTGAAGAGTCAGTCACAGGCTGGTGCATGGTGAAGAATGATATTTCACGTACAGTCACGAGCCGAAATACTTCATGGAATAATATGCAAGTTATAGATTTTCAAATTTGCTGCGAGGATCTGCGTATCACGCGCGAGAATCTGAAATATTTCTATCTCTGTCGTTTTCTTGGGAATTATACAGTATATCACTGTCGGAGATTTGCAAAAGTAGTCTGTCATATTATCTAAGTCCAAGTCATATTGTAATCATGGACCACATAATGTGGTGGTAACAAAACTATCTTTAGAATTACAGCTGGAGGAGACGAGATAGCAGGAAAAGAGAGATCAGGAGATATTTTGTGTACGAAACGGAGGTATCGCTTCTCAGTAAATATCATTCTCGCTCTTCTCAGGTGTCTTACTCCATTGCGATGTTACGTCTTGTAGAGACAGACTCTATGCACATCTGTCAATGTAGCCCGTCTCTACACACTCTGTGGTATAGATTTTGAAATAATACAATTTATTGTTTTCTTCTTAGACAATTACATAGTTATCGGCTAATCACTAACAGTACGTTTTGTATAATACAATATATTCATCAAAAATTTGTACAATATTTTTTTGTCAATATATTTGACAGTGTTTTGTCAATATGTGCCAAATTATGAGTAAATGTACCCTAAGGGGAAATTTTATGTATTAAACAAAAATATTGAATCCGATAATTTTATAGAGGTTTGGATACGCAAACTTCAGGTTACAAAAGAAATAGACCACCACTATAGAATTAAATGAGGGTAAGGATTCAGCGGATAACACCGATTATATCCAATTGCGATGAATAGTCTGTTTCTTAAAAATGTTATTTTTGTTTTCTCAATTACGAATAATAGTTATCTCATTACTAGACAATTACTGACGTGGAAATCAGATATCTATGTTAGAGATTAGCATTTTCCAAGCATGATAAAGTGAAACTAGAGCGCCGCCGCGAGATTGGATGGCTGGAAGGAGATATTCTCCCACTTTGGCCAGAGGCCTAAAAAATAACCATTTTTCAGCGCGCTATAGCGCCTAAACCGTTTCTCACAAATTTAAAGTTAATATATACATATTGTAGTTAATTTTATCTACTTTAATATCGTAAAGAACAATTGTTTCGATAGAACGCATAGTTTTAAAAATATAAGCGAAAAACTAAAAAAGGGGGGACATTTTTAGTGTCTTTTGCAATTTTCTCTGTGGTGCTGACCTTTTTTTAGGTGAAAAACATCAAATTCGAATTCAGCACCCTCAAAAACATATAGAACCGTTGAGGAAAAAAAACTTCCGGAATTTTTTCTCGAGTCAGATACCATTTGACCGGACGAGAGGGAATATAAATTTTGGAGAAAATCGACTGAACGGTTCAAGTGCTAGCGTTGTCCACAGGGCGAACAGACGTTTTGCCATCAATCGATATTTCAGTATCGAGGACCCGCAAAACATACTTGATTACACAACGTTTTAGAGGAAGTAACTTACTACAGTAATCCCTCAGCATTCGCGAGTGTTAGGTTCCTGAATAGCATCGCGAATGTTGAGTCTATCTTTTAACGAAAAACTTGGGTTAGGTTCCTGGATATCGAAAAAGTGTTTAAAAAAGAAAGAAAATGATAAACAATTGCAGTAGAACTGACTTGGCACTACTACAAACAGAATTCACTATTGAGAGCGTAGGCTACCGCGGCCGGAGTTCGTACTTTTCTGTGCCTTGGACGCAGCATCTCCCGGATCGCCTTGTAAGTACTAAGAATTCACTGTTAGCATCCCAAATTTAAGAAATAAAACAATTTTCGAAACTTATTTCAAAGTTAAAAGTGATTGGGTATAGTATTTGGTTATTTTTTGTTCGTCACCATCCTCATTCTTATACTCAAATGTGAAAGAGTTGCTGCTTCTATTTCTCTCCAGGACGCAGTATCGGTTCCGTTAATTCATCATTACGTTCGAGGGGGTTTTCTTTGCTGATTATTTCCCCAAGCTCCTCTTCAGTGATATCATTGTAATGAGAGATACTCAGATCCTGGATGACTTTTCTGTTTGTGTGGCCAAAACCCTCACCTCCATCTTGACGCAATTGAATTATTTTACAATTTTGTTTTTCTATTAATGTGAATTGACATTCCGAATTTGAGATTTTTACAGAATGGCTCCGGTGTAGGTCAAGTTTCAAGTTCGGTTCCCAAATGACGGTGATAAACGACATGAAATGTGCTCGCTTAAAAAATGTACGACTAAAAGTCGCACTCGCGAATGTTGAAGTCGAGCAAGTTAAAATTGGTAGCATTTCTCTAATCGCGAATGGCCGGAACTCGCGAATAGCGAATTCGCGGATGTCGAGGGATTACTGTATATAGTAAGTACTACAGTTTCTGCATAGTAAGTAACTTACTACATAGAAACAAGCTTTATCTACTTTCACGTCCCAGGGTCTGCCAATAAAGAGTATGTCAGACGAAAATTCTTCATTCTTTCCCACAGTATTACAATACTTAGTACAGCATACGCAATAGTCGGAAAGTAATATCGACTGACGGCAACACGGTTCGTCCATCAGTACATCCCTCCGTTCTGTCTGTCAATCCGTCCGTTCTGTCTGTGTCAGTCCGTCCGTTCTGTGTCAGTCCGTCCGTTCTGTCTGTGTCAGTCCGTCCGTTCTGTCTGTGTCAGTCCGTCCGTTCTGTCTGTGTCAGTCCGTCCGTTCTGTCTGTGTCAGTCCGTCCGTTCTGTCTGTGTCAGTCCGTCCGTTCTGTCTGTGTCAGTCCGTCCGTTCTGTCTGTGTCAGTCCGTCCGTTCTGTCTGTGTCAGTCCGTCCGTTCTGTCTGTGTCAGTCCGTCCGTTCTGTCTGTGTCAGTCCGTCC
This sequence comes from Acheta domesticus, assembly GCA_031308135.1. Taxonomy (NCBI): domain Eukaryota; kingdom Metazoa; phylum Arthropoda; class Insecta; order Orthoptera; family Gryllidae; genus Acheta; species Acheta domesticus. Next base: position 38,541,757 of record JAHLJT010000631.1, on the reverse strand, counting down.
GTTCTGTCTGTGTCAGTCCGTCCGTTCTGTCTGTGTCAGTCCGTCCGTTCTGTCTGTGTCAGTCCGTCCGTTCTGTCTGTGTCAGTCCGTCCGTTCTGTCTGTGTCAGTCCGTCCGTTCTGTCTGTGTCAGTCCGTCCGTTCTGTCTGTGTCAGTCCGTCCGTTCTGTCTGTGTCAGTCTGTCCGTTCTGTCTGTGTCAGTCCGTCCGTTCTGTCTATGTCAGTCTGTCCGTTCTGTCTGTGTCAGTCTGTCCGTTCTGTCTGTGTCAGTCTGTCCGTTCTGTCTGTGTCAGTCTGTCCGTTCTGTCTGTGTCAGTCTGTCCGTTCTGTCTGTGTCAGTCTGTCCGTTCTGTCTGTGTCAGTCCGTCCGTTCTGTCTGTGTCAGTCAGTCCGTCCGTTCTGTCCGTCCGTCCGCCCGTTGTGTCTCCGTCCGTTCTATCCCGTGTGACCGTTTGCCGGTCCGCCTGTCCGTTTGTGCGTGTGTAGGTCCGCCTGTCAGTTTGTGCGTGTGTCGGTCCGCCTGTCAGTTTGTGCGTGTGTCGGTCCGCCTGTCAGTTTGTCCGCGTGTCGGTCCGCCTGTCAGTTTGTCCGCGTGTCGGTCCGCCTGTCAGTTTGTCCGCGTGTCGGTCCGCCTGTCAGTTTGTCCGTGTGTCGGTCCGCCTGTCAGTTTGTCCGCGTGTCGGTCCGCCTGTCAGTTTGTCCGCGTGTCGGTCCGCCTGTCAGTTTGTCCGTGTGTCGGTCCGCCTGTCAGTTTGTCCGCGTGTCGGTCCGCCAGACAGTTTGTCCGCGTGTCGGTCCGCCTGTCAGTTTGTCCGCGTGTCGGTCCGCCTGTCAGTTTGTCCGCGTGTCGGTCCGCCTGTCAGTTTGTCCGCGTGTCGGTCCGCCTGTCAGTTTGTCCGCGTGTCGGTCCGCCTGTCAGCTTGTCCGCGTGTCGGTCCGCCTGTCAGTTTGTCCGCGTGTCGGTCCGCCTGTCAGTTTGTCCGCGTGTCGGTCCGCCTGTCAGTTTGTCCGCGTGTCGGTCCGCCTGTCAGTTTGTCCGCGTGTCGGTCCGCCTGTCAGTTTGTCCGCGTGTCGGTCCGCCAGACAGTTTGTCCGCGTGTCGGTCCGCCTGTCAGTTTGTCCGCGTGTCGGTCCGCCTGTCAGTTTGTCCGCATGTCGGTCCGCCTGTCAGTTTGTCCGCGTGTCGGTCCGCCTGTCAGCTTGTCCGCGTGTCGGTCCGCCTGTCAGTTTGTCCGCGTGTCGGTCCGCCTGTCAGTTTGTCCGCGTGTCGGTCCGCCTGTCAGTTTGTCCGCGTGTCGGTCCGCCTGTCAGTTTGTCCGCGTGTCGGTCCGCCTGTCAGTTTGTCCGCGTGTCGGTCCGCCTGTCAGTTTGTCCGCGTGTCGGTCCGCCTGTCAGCTTGTCCGCGTGTCGGTCCGCCTGTCAGCTTGTCCGCGTGTCGGTCCGCCTGTCAGCTTGTCCGCGTGTCGGTCCGCCTGTCAGCTTGTCCGCGTGTCGGTCCGCCTGTCAGCTTGTCCGCGTGTCGGTCCGCCTGTCAGCTTGTCCGCGTGTCGGTCCGCCTGTCAGCTTGTCCGCGTGTCGGTCCGCCTGTCAGCTTGTCCGCGTGTCGGTCCGCCTGTCAGCTTGTCCGCGTGTCGGTCCGCCTGTCAGTTTGTCCGCGTGTCGGTCCGCCTGTCAGTTTGTCCGTCTGTTGGTCCGTTGTGTGCGTGCGTCCGGTTTTTCCGTTCGTCCGTCTTGGTCGGTCCACCCGCCCGCGTCTGTCCGTCTGTCTGTCTCTGCCCGTCTTCACCCGTCCGTCTGTCTCTGCCCGTGTCCGTACGTCTTCACCCGTCCGTCTGTCTCTGCCCGTCTCCGTACGTCTTCACCCGTCCGTCTCTGCCCGTCTCCGTACGTCTTCACCCGTCCGTCTATCTCTGCCCGTCTCCGTACGTCTTCACCCGTCCGTCTGTCTCTGCCCGTCTCCGTACGTCTTCACCCGTCCGTCTGTCTCTGCCCGTCTCCGTACGTCTTCACCCGTCCGTCTGTCTCTGCCCGTCTCCGTACGTCTTCACCCGTCCGTCTGTCTCTGCCCGTCTCCGTACGTCTTCACCCGTCCGTCTGTCTCTGCCCGTCCGTACGTCTTCACCCGTCCGTCTGTCTCTGCCCGTCTCCGTACGCCTTCACCCGTCCGTCTGTCTCCGTCTGTTCGTCCGTCCGTCTACCTTTCTCCGCCCGTTCTGCCTGTCTGTCGTTTCCGTCCGTCTGTCCGTTTCCGACCGTCTGTCCGTTTCCGTCCGTCTGTCCGTTTCCGTCCGTTTCCGTCCGTCTGTCCGTTTCCGTCCGTCTGTCCGTTTCCGTCCGTCTGTCCGTTTCCGTCCGTCTGTCCGTTTCCGTCCGTCTGTCCGTTTCCGTCCGTCTGTCCGTTTCCGTCCGTCTGTCCGTTTCCGTCCGTTTCCGTCCGTCTGTCCGTTTCCGTCCGTTTGTCCGTTTCCGTCCGTCTGTCCGTTTCCGTCCGTTTGTCCGTTTCCGTCCGTTTGTCCGTTTCCGTCCGTTTGTCCGTTTCCGTCCGTCTGTCCGTTTCCGTCCGTCTGTCCGTTTCCGTCCGTCTGTCCGTTTCCGTCCGTCTGTCCGTTTCCGTCCGTCTGTCCGTTTCCGTCCGTCTGTCCGTTTCCGTCCGTCTGTCCGTTTCCGTCCGTCTGTCCGTTTCCGTCCGTCTGTCCGTTTCCGTCCGTCTGTCCGTTTCCGTCCGTCTGTCCGTTTCCGTCCGTCTGTCCGTTTCCGTCCGTCTGTCCGTTTCCGTCCGTCTGTCCGTTTCCGTCCGTCTGTCCGTTTCCGTCCGTCTGTCCGTTTCCGTCCGTCTGTCCGTTTCCGTCCGTCTGTCCGTTTCCGTCCGTCTGTCCGTTTCCGTCCGTCTGTCCGTTTCCGTCCGTCTGTCCGTTTCCGTCCGTGGTGAAGCTAGTGCCCTAACTGTTCAGGTAATTTTTCTCCAAATTTGATATTTCCCGATCGATCTGAATGTAATCGAGGCTTTGGGAGTTTCAGGTGGATATTTGATTTTTGACGGTACTTTATTTACAGACTCAACATTTTAAAACATCTCAAAAACACTTTTTTTTTTTTCAAAAATGTCTCTAGTTCTTTAGATTTAAGTTTATCCTTGTTTTAAAACGCTTAACTCTTCAAGTCCCGACTCTCACACTGGATGGCAAGACAAAAAATTTAATGTCAGTCGTGCATACGCAGGTTTAGAGTACCAATTAGTAAATAAACCATTTCTACACCTAAAAATCATTACATTCAGGAACTTAATTTGTGAGTTTTGTTTATAATTTCAGTGTGAACTGAATGTAGGGGGGGGGGTCAATCCATTTTAAGTGATCCAGCACTGGTCGCTCGACCATCTCGAAAAAAATTCATATTTTGTACATACATTTCCCTATGTTTTGGCTGTTCGAAAACCTCTTCACATTCAGAAATAGCAGAATGGCAAATTTTAACGTGAAAAAATAAACCAAACTCTGAATTTATTGATTTATTATATTTAAAAAAATTATTATGCCCGTTCAGCTTTTAAAATCAAGATGACCATATTTTCAATTACAAACGTAGATGTCAAGTTGTAAGTTGGTTTTCAAGAAGGTAGTATTGAAAATTATATATTAGGCCCCTTTTATGTTTATTAATAATAAAGGATAATTAATTATTTTAAATCAATGTAGATTTTATTTTAAATTAACTTCAAAATAATGTGATCTTGGCTGGTGTGCGAGCATACCAGTCCTGAGGAAGACTACTATAAGATGGTCGAAACGTCGGCATCACAACCTTCGACGCGGCGTCACCCGGACAGCCAAGATCATCCATATGACTCCGGCCGCGGAAGCCTACGACTTCATTCAATATAATGTGATTACTACTTAGCACAACGTATCCTCAATGTGGAAATAAAGCCAATTTTTTTTTTTTAAGTTTTCAATTTTTTTTAAATACTTAAAATTAAATCTAAAACTTGAAACTTTGACTGAAGTTTGGAATGATAGCAGTCTAGCATGCGTGTGATTTTCAGATTTGTATCTGGTCCCCAACAGAGATATTATAGTTCAAAATTTGAAAAAAAAAAATCCAAAATTCCAATTTTCAAGAGGATGTAATTTTGAAATGGGATGTTATATACCAATGATATTTTACAAAATGTAACTATATTGTTATGTGTAAAAGCACCGAAAAAATTATGGCTATGTTTCTATTCCTTCTTTGAGAAATTACTCTCTGAAAATAGAGTTTTGTTCATTCGCGTTCCATTAGATTTGGTTGCAAATATTCCCCAGATAAAAACATAGAAGGTAGGTAAACAAAATTTCAATTTGCAGACTAGAGTATACTGAATCGAATGCTTTTTATTCTAGAATGCTAGAACAACCTAGAGCAGAGTAATTTAGAAAAGAGTAAATGTCTGCAAACGCGAAAAATGGCGCACGTCGTGAAACAAACATGGCCGCCATTTGTAAACCAGGTACAATAAAAAAAGTTGGAGTTGTTTTTGAACAGCCAGGACATAAGGAAATTTATGTACAAAATATGCATTTTTTTCGAGATGGTCGAGCAACCAATTTATTAAATTCTGGACCCCTTAAAATGGATTGACCCAGGGTTTGTATGCATTAAAGTTTTGTAGCAAAGTGTCAATGGCACTTTTTGGTAGAATAATAAGTGTGTCATCAACACAACAAAGATATAATTCAAAACTTACATTTTTCAAGACTTGTTGTCCAAGTTTCGTCATCAATAATTCCATGAAAAGAGAACTTAATTTTCCACCTATTGGCAAACCATTTTTTTAAACTTTATTGCCAAAAAATTGGTACAAATCAGTAAGATCGTGTTTCGTTTATGAACACAATAATCTCCTATTGGAAAAGATGGGTCTGTTCGAATACAATGGCCAAAAAATTAATGTGTGTATATTGGTATTACTTGCATTTTCGAAGGCATAACGAAGCTTCAAGTATCAATGACATTCTCGATGATGTTATCAAAACACTCATTCTTGTCACTATGTTCCATGTTGTTCAGCTCATCAACTTTAAGGGCAATGACCACCATGTCTGCTTCATCAATATCTGACTCTTCAAGACATGCTTTAATTTTTGATAATTCTAAAGCCCTCTCATTGAAATGACTAGCCATTTTTATTCCCCTACAAAAAATCTTGTTTGATATATTTCATGTAGATGCATTAGGAATACCCGAAAGAAATACTCACCTGATCTATATAGTGGTGAATATTATTAAAATAGGCTCCACGATCCAAAGACAAGCAGGGTTCTAGTCGGTTGCAATCGCTGCAACTGCGTACACAATGTTGCATTTTTGAGCGCAAATGTTGTCATAAGTGCGGTACAATACATTCTGTGGTAGTGGCATTCACCCATTGTCATCATTTGACAACAGGAAAATTTATTGTTATATTGTAAATCTCCATTTATAATTACTTTGAATGTCTTTTTATTTTCTATTTCTAGCTAATTTTACTAAGATACGTTAATAACTTTAAAATAATTTTTTAATTTGTAACATAGTCTTCAATAAAAAAATTGAAACTGAATGTTGTTAAATGACATCAGTGGGCATTAATGGGTTAAATTTCTGCCAGGTGACAGTAAAGTGGTTTAGTGAGACCATCAGTTGAAATATTGCAATTACTGGTGCTGCTGCTGGTTGCCACTGGTTGTCACATCCCAAGGAGAAGTACAATTTAGTTCCTTTGATATTTGTTAAAGTTATTCAGACAGTACATTTATTTATTTATTTATTTACACAATATATTGCAGGCAAACACCCAATTATTATTAGGACGTTTATAGAATAGAAACATCAGTTGAAATTCAAAATCAGGTTTTTAGCATTACATTTAAATTTATAAATCTAGCAATACAGTCACATCATTGTTAGCTCTACTGCGCATCCTCCATAATGTAGCATAATAATAAGATTTTGTTCTAGCAAAAGGAACACTAAACACTACAGTTTCAGTGGAATGCAGTCCACAAATGAATTTCACCCAAGGAAGTTTAGTATACAGTGTTGAAGGAACTATAAATTTGTTTACTAACTTGGACAAAAAAGGTCATAGTACTCCGTACAAGAATGCAGTGAGATTATATTCAGATTAGCCGCGATATGCTGGTAATCATGAGTTAACGTAGGTGATGGCATACCAAGTTGATGAGCAACAAAAGTAAAAAATTTATGCTGAACAGTTTCAAGGAACATTGTTGGAATCCAACAGTATGTATATCAAAGATTAGATCCACAGTCTTCCCAGAATCCTTTTGAATTTTGTGAAGAGTCAGCAGTCTGATGCATTTCATTTATGAGATTCTTTACCTCTCTTTAAGTAGAAACTATTGAATCTGTATCACAATCTCTAATAGATTGAATGCCAAAAATGTTTTACCAAAAGTAGCCTACTCTCGAATTGTAGTTTATTTAGAAGGGTTGCAAAGCAATGTAAAAATTATAAAGAAACCACTATGCAAGAATTCCTAAAAACATTTGATACCCTCTGATCTCCGTCTAAACATACACAGGGCGGTATCTTTTATCATGAAATAATATTGTATCATAGTTTTTGTTTGGAATTTCATGTTTCTTTTATGTGTTAATATATCTTTGATTCCAGTGAATAACCTAATAAGTCATGAAAACTTAATTTTACAGGAGAGCTAAAAACATCTTTCCACTGATGCTGTAAATGAGGGATTAAGGATATTCCAATGAAACCTAGTTACAAATGGTTTCTTTTGAATATCATTAATCTCCATTTGACTTCAGTTGAAAGTTGTTTTGTGCTCTCCTGGAAAATGAACTTTTCATGACTTATCATCTAATGAGGATCAAAGGTATATTGTGAAATATACAGCCCTTACCCAAGAAACAGATTAAACACAAAAAACTAATATCAAATTCTTATTTTTATCTGATTCAGATAGTTTTTCTTGATTTAATGAAGAATGTATATTTGGCAGTACAGTTAAACACACACTCACAAGATAGACCCTACAAAACCGTGTCTATGTTATGTATGTTTAGAATAGAAATATAAAATATACTTAGTATATTTTTTAAGAAACTGAAAATATGAGTTTTCTGAAATTGTTTTAAATTAATGAAGACAGAAAAAGACAAAACAATAATATACGGACTATATTCTACAGTGTTTATTATTGATAAATCACTTATAAATGAGCATAACATGTTAAAAGAAGCCAAACAGAAATTTATTGTTGTAATATTTGTCGTGATCTGCATCACAAAATTAAGGGAGCCCCCAAACAAAATCAATTTAGGGAAGCCTATTCAGTGTTACTATATTTTGCAGATTCAATTTTCATAACTGTCTAACCCCAAAGGCACTCAAATGAATTTTGCCCTTAACTGACCCCTTCATCCTCGACGTAATCTCTTGCTGTGATGTTAGTATTAGATGAAACTTATAATAATGTGTAATTAAGTGTTATATATGTAATTAATAAGATTTTATGCTTAGAAATTCTTGATGTATTTTTGACGAAAGTGATGCAAACTTTCCCTAACTTATGGATAGTTTTAATACGTCATGAAATATACGTCTCTTTCCAAGTTTCATGAAAATAATCCTTAACAGAAACCAAGCAATTGCAGTTCATCAGCTCTAATCCTTAGTGTACTGAGGGACTAGTTTATTGAAGAAAGCTTTCAAAATAAGGTACTCAATCATGTCTTGTGCATTCTTTTTCTAAATTATGAGGCCTTTTGTTCTTGTTGCAATTATTGTTGTTACAAACTGATGTGTTCTGTGAGGGAAAATATTGGTAAGGAATATTAACCAAATTTTCAGTGCGTTTACCAGTTGATTTACTACTCCTTTTCTGTGTTTTTCAGATGATGATGTCAATGAAGGAATAAGTTATCATTGTGCTCTTCCATTAGAGGTCCATGGGGCTGGCTATGTGCAATTACAAATGATTTCTAATTCAAAAGCAGAGAAATTGGTAAGGATAGCTGTGTTTTTACTCAGAGGTTAACATTAAATACTGAAATATTTATGATAAGGTTTGGCAATTTTTCTTGTATCTGGAGTGAAGAATTGTGTTTGAATATTTGGTGTACAGTAAATCCTCATTAACACAAATTCCAGTGGACTGAAATTACCAGATTTCGTTTTACAAAAATTCATGTTATAGGAGTAGTATATATGTCTGTATTACCGTAATCCCTGGGCAGGAGCAAAGTTCGTGGTGAGGTAAGGTGAAATTCGGGTTGAGTTGTGCTAACGAGGGTATACTGTAGAAGATAATCAATATATACATAGAGTACAGTATGATTTTGGTACATAATGAAAAGCAAAGAAGATGGAAAACAAGGGGAAAAAACTAGAATAATGGTTTTTTTCCTCCCCCCTCTTCTGTAACTTCTGTAACTAACGGAATAAATTATGAACTTCCTTTTCTTGTTCAAGACCTGTACTAAGTCTTTTATTGTTTTGTTTCAAAAATCCAGACAATTTCATATTCCAGGAGTTGTTCAGTCCCAATTCATCCAAAATATCGATATTCAAGTCTGTTCTTAGCTATATGGTATATATAGTTGTGTGTTTCCAGATGGCCCCGTGTGTTATGGTATTGCAGCGAAGTTTTGATGTAGAACAATTTTGTCACAAAATCGCAGAAAGGTTGTGTGAAGAATCAGGGAAAAAGTACTGGTTTTGTAATGACTATGATGTGGAAATAGTTGATGTAAGTACAGTAAGATATTAAATAAGTTACAAAAATAAATATTTAAGTAGTAAGAATTTAGAATAAAAAACATAATATATAATTTTCAACCTGCATTTCTGCATCGAGTACATCTTAACCTTTTCTCGTAAGTTCGGAGTGATCTTAAGTGAAAGCAACTTAATGATTTTTTTATTATTATAATTATTAAACTTGAATGACTGGAAAAAAAAACAAAACGTTTGATTGTACAAGATTTAGTAATGTGCTTAATAAAATTGAACTATATTGTAATTAATTACCATTTTGAAATATTGTACCTGCATTTTTATTGAGTAGAATTTTTCAATGACTAAAACAGTTATGCCTCTCTGGTCAGAATTATCTTGTGGCAATATTCTGTTCTTAACCCTTTCACTGCTAACGACGCACCGGTGCGTCAGACTTCGCTGTGCCACCACTGCTAACGACGCACCGGTGCATCGCGCTGCTCTTTCAGGTTCTCGTGTCTGTTGTTAGTTCATGTTCAAAATTAGGCAATTGCCAAAACATGGGTTCTGTTCTTTACACTTTGAAGTTTATTTTGGTGCCTACTAGACTGCGTTTCATAGCGTTTGTTGCGAGATTTTTCAAGTGTTGTGGAAGGCGCGCAGCTCCAGCCACGAGCGCGCAGGTCAAAATATTATTGCAGTATTCTTATAAATCCTTTTTTACATTCACCTGGATCAAGCCTGGATCTAAAAAAATGACGGAAAGTAAATATGCACCTTAGTAAATTTATAATAACTAACAACAACTGAGAGCGTGCGCGAGAGAAGACCGCACGAAAAAGTATTCAGCACTGCGGAGCGGCCAGCGCGCCTAATGCGTAGCAGTGAAAGGGTTAATTACCCTACTGAGTTAAAAATCAATTGAAAATTAAATTTGAGAGAAAAACTGGCCCTAGGCATTCAATGAAGTGTTACATGATTGTCATAATTCTCTTTGTAAGAACCTTTGCACCATTAGTATTCACGGTTGTAAAGTCATATTTACAATTAATTTCAATTTGTCCTTATATTTGAAGAACCGTTAATTTTTAAATAAACCTGTAAGTCACAGTTACTATTTCAAAACTGTCCTGAAAAAATTATATGAATTGTAATTGTAATGAGTATCAAATAAAAATTTCAAATTATGTACTTTTTTAGCGTATATTATTTTGGTAAGGAGTGATGCAAATGATTGTTTCTTGTTTCAGTCATCCATGTCATTTCAGATTCTAATAATTGCAAAGTAATAGACATTAATTATTGAAATCCAACATAGTAATGGTTGGATTATATTGAAGTACATTTTATTCTGTGTTCTGATACAATACAGTCAAATTCAATATAAGTTGTTGTTTTTTTAATTAAGGTGTTTTCTATCTTTTAAAATATTATTTGCAACAAATGTAGGTATTGTAGCCTCAGATGTACATCAGTTATAAATTATAGGTTTATGTTTCTGATATTAACTATATTACCTTTTGGGCACTCTAGTTTACCAGTATTATAAAGGTGATTTATTTGCAGGTGTGCCCTCTATCTGGTGATGTTTTGGCTCTTGCCATGATGCGAATTCAGGCCACTGTAAAAACAAAAGGTCTTGCAAAAAGCCAGAGGTTAGTAACCTTTGTGTGATAAATGTATGATTTGCATCTTCAAATAATTATATAAGATACTGATGATATTACTACTGCAACTTCTACTACTATTTCTACTCTTATTATTATTTTTGTTTTTTCTGTAATTCATGACTAAAAATGTTATGTTGGTTGGTTATAAAATCTTCTGAGTTCCAATCAGTATCCTAAGGAGCAGATGTATGTGCTCTCGGTGCCTCTACAATACTTTGCGCAAAATGTGGGCTGTTCCCAATAAAGCAATGTCCTGTACTTCCCAGTCTTTTGAATGACATGGGAGTTCAGTTTATTATTATTATTATTATTATTATTATTATTATTATTATTATTATTATTATTGTTATTGTTAAAGCACAAAACAATTATATTCAGGTAAACAAAACACCTTAATTAGTAGTACACCGTTAAGGGTTGAGCATAGTACGGATAATGCATGGGATAAAATAAAAGGCAGCATCATGAAAGCCGTAGAAGAAACAGTAGGGAAAATGGGATTTGTAGTCAATCCATCTCGTAAATATAAATCACCATGGTTCACTGAGGAAGGGAAAATAATAGTGAAGAAGAAAAAGGTTCCTGTGATATAAATCATCTCAAAGTCTAGATGATAAAATACTATACAAACGAGAACGAAATACAGCAAATCTGAAAATTAGACTGCTGAAGGAAGCATATTGGTAAAACATTTACCAAAGATTTTGAGAGAGATATGTATGATTCACTATGAAAAGCTTGGCGAATCCTGAGAAACCAAAAAGCACAAATCACTGTCACAGTAATGATTAATGTTATTGATAGTGAAGTATAGAAAGAATGCTTCACAAAATTATATAAAGATATTGAATACAAACCTGAAACCTATATGGAAGATTCCTATTTAGAGGAAATATAAATCATGAAAGAGGATGTTCAAAAGACAGTAAAACCCCTCAAAAACAGAAAAGCACCAAGTAGTATAATGGAATTAGGAGTGAATTATTGAAATGTGAAGGCAGAAAGTTAGAAGATCAGATAGCTATATTATTTAATATCATTGTCAAGAGAGGCAGAATACCATCAGCATGGAAAACCACCACAGCCATACCTGTCTTTAAACTAGTGGTGCGGGAGAAAGGCACAGACTTTCTCGTACTAATTAGTTTTCTAATTTCTTCAGTCTGGCCTTGCTTTTCTGTCTTGCCACATACTTTTGCCAGCTGCCATCTATCACTACACAAAGTACATTTTTTTTTTTTAATTTTCTCAGTTTTTCACTTTACTTATAGTAGAACCAAAATATATTAAAGAAGAGTAAAACCTCATCCTAAATGTCAATTTTCATTGAAGAATTGTGAGCCATATTTAAGAAAATGGCGTTTACGTATTACTTTAAATGCAAAATTTGAAGAACTTCCACTCACAAATGCAATAGGGTTTACAAATTGCTGGAAATGCACGTATAAGATATATTTTTTAAAAATTACATTTTTGTAATTTTTCAAACAAAAAAATTACACAGTAAAATAAATGTTCTCAAAGAGTGCAATTAGAACTATATGAACAAAATTGAAGAAAAAATTTGGAGCTGTTTATTGAGAAAATGGCAATTAAGCGTTTCTGGAAATGTGGAAGTTTGAGTTCGTTTTCACTGAAAACTTTAGTTTTCAAGAAACTTACATGACATTATTTAAAGCAAATGTTCTAATAAATGCAGTAATGTGAACAAATTGCTGCTAGTGTAAATATTAACAACATGAGAGATATGTCAAAAAAAATCCATATTTGTAATTTTTGAAAAACCGAAGAATTGAGCAATATTGCATTTATGCGTAAATTCTCTTCAACTGTGCAAGAGATTCAAATGGAAGTTCACGAACTCATTCTATCTCACGTCAAAGGAAGTTTCGCATCATTTCCTTATCGCGTGATTAATTTGCCAGATACATTTTTATCATAATTTTTGATGATGATGATGATGATTATTATTATTAATAGACAGAATTGTTCTTTAACTCTAAAACTGTACTTTTCAAGTTGTAAGTGCTCATATTGGTTGCAATTAACGAAATCTTTTTCTTCCTATTTTTTCAAATATGTCTAATTACGCCAATATTGCTTGTGTTTTAATAAAAAGATATTAACTGAGAAACTGTTATTGCTTTTCAATTATTATTGGTTTTGCTTTATAAGTCTTCAGTTTTGGAAATTACAATTTTGTTCTTGTAGACATCCTGTCAGTAGTCAACAGAGACGTCAGTACCAAGGAGGCTGCCATTTTGTATGGAATCTTGATACTGGAGATTACTCTGTGGTTGATACCAAGCCTCTTGCAGAAGTAGACAGTACTGAAGAAAATGACCCATGGAATCCAGCACGAGATTTAGCTAAACAACTCAGGCAGGAATTACCCCAAGTACCTGTGCTGCATAGTGTTAGACATGTATCAAATAAGCCAGCACTGAAAGGTAAGTTTTATTTTTGTACTATATTATAATCCTGATGCTCAGTCTCTTCCCAGGTTGATGAATATCTTGAAAATTTGGAAATCCTGCAAAACTTTTGTGGACTTAAAGGTACAGTAAGAAACTAGTGGTGCTACAGAATGGCACAGACTTTCTCGTATGAGTTTTCTGTTTCGTTTGGTCTCGGCTAGCTTTTCGGACTTGCCAATACTCTTAACAGCTGCCATCTATCACCACCCAATCGACATTTTTTTAATTTTTGGGTTTCCCAATAGTAGAAAAAAACTATTATTTTAAGAATAAAAAAAAAAAACAGTTAAACCTTGCCCTAAATGGCAATTTTCGTTGAAAAATTTGGAGCTGTTTTCAATAAAATGGAGTTTAGCGCTACTATAAATGCGAAATTTGAAGCACTTTATTACAGAAAAGTTTTGAGTTTTCGAAAAGCTTCATTTGACGTAATTGGAAGCACTTATACTCACAAATTGAATAGTATTTGCAAATTGCTGGAAATGTGCATTTTAACCATATGAGAGAACTTCAAAAAAAAATTACATTTATTTAATTTTTGAAAATACAAAAAAATAACTCAAAATAATCTTTACGTCATATTAAAGAGTGTAATTAGCACTGTCTGTTACAAAAGTGTGAAGAAAAAATTTGCAGCCATGTGCGTTAGTCATAGAAAATGGCATTTGAGCATTTCTGAAAATGCGCAATTTTGAGCTAGTTTTCACAGAAAGCTATTTAATTTTCAAGAAACTTTATTTGACATTATTTAAAGCAATACACTCATCAATATAGTAATGTGAACAAATCACCGAGAATGTAAATATTAACGACATGAGAGACAATTAAAAAAAACTACATTTTTGCAATTTTTGAAAAAACAAAAGGATAGAGGAGTATGGTGTTAATGTCATCTCATAGAGTTCATTTAGCACTATCCCTACAAAAAGTTTAAAGAAAACATTTGGAGCAGTTTTTGAGAAATCTGCTTCTTGTAATTTTTACAATTTCAAATATTGCATGCAATATTGTGCAAAAACTATTAAAATTTTCAAAAAAAATTGTACATGACCTTAATCAAAGAACTCAGTTTGGACTACAAATTTTATTTGAAGAAAAAAATCTTTCTTAAATTTTCAGAAATTCAGAGTTAACCGTTGAAATGGGATGTATGCCACCGTACTAAGTGTATTTTACTCTATTCTTACAAGAAATTTAAAGAAAAAATTTGGAGCCTTTTTTGAGAAAATTTTGAAAATGTCCAGGGGGCTTCATTTAAAGTACCCTCAAATTTTGAAGAAAAACGTTTCAAAATCGAGGCGCCTTGAGTAGACGCAGATCGATATGGGAATATCCATTTTGGAAGAAATCGCACATACGGTTTACGCGCTAGTGTTGTTCACGGACTGACAAGGGACAGACAAGAGATGGACGGACCCACTTTTTCAGTATCTGGGGACCCCAAAACATGTATTTCCGTTGAAATCTCGAAATCGATTACACAACCTTTCCTATGCTATGTATATTACTTCGAATATAGGTATACATACAGGAAAGTTAAAAGTTGTTCAAGATAGCAGAGAAAAATTGGGAAATTTCATTTTTCTGAAAAAGTGAAGGGAAAATAAGGGAGACAATTAATTATGAAACTAGTTCTTATTTTCAAGTCGCATTCATTCATTATAATTTTTTTTTTTTCCTCCAAACTCACGAGATTTGAAATATTTATTAATAAAACAAGTTTTATGTTATGTTTTGATGCAGTATGTTTTTGATATTCTTGGCGTTATTCTGTAGCTTTTCGTTCAACAGAACATATTAGCCGTATCAAAAAAATGTATATGTTGGGCAGTATCTTAGCTACAAGGAATGTCAGTGTCATCGCTCTAATAAAATTACCATAGAAACTAATAAAAAAGAAAGAAAGCCGTGAAACTGCATTTTTTGAATTTATGAAAATACAATTTTTAGTTAATTAATTTCAATTAAAAAGATACAGAGATATATGTGTAGGAAGATGTGACACATATGATTGCTACCCCAATACATGTGCCTAATACCTAACTAAAAAAATCCACAAATTCTGTGCAATCAGCTTGGCAGCCTGGGGGTGAAATGCTGGACTCTCTTGTAGCTTCTTAAATCCACATCCAAGTTTCATGACATAATTTGGCCGCATCATCAGGTAGTCAGAGACAAAGAAATGGAAAACATAGTCAAGAAAAACAATGGAATAGACTCGAAATGAGCCTTGCCTAAGGTCAACCACCATCATCAAAATCAGAAAGCCAAATTATTTTCTTTTGACACTGCGAATTCAGATCAATGTTTTTGAAGGGTCCTGAGATGAGAGAATCTCAAATGAATGCCATTGTATCAAGTGAAACACAATGTGAATTGTTGCCAAGATTTTGTTGCAAGATGTGCTAATGGATGAGGACATGCATGCTCACATTTCATCACCCGGCAAGTGCATTTTCTGAGCAACCTCTTCCGTAACTTGGAAATTTGCTGTTATCTTTCATGTTACCTGGAAAATGGAGGAACACAGACGTAAGAGTTCGCAGTTCACAACTCAATCACACATTCTTTAAACAAGGTGAATTTCAAATATACTCTTTTAAAGAATGTGAGAGATCTGTTAAAGAATCAGTGGCCACAGACCAGACAGACCGGAAGAAAATCTGAAGAAATCAAGTGCAACGGGTCTTCCCTCTATTTCACTTATTTATTTATTTCCCCTTCTCCTATTTGCTCTTTACTCGGGTGCCAATGCAACTGTACCTCTCTTACCACTACTCAATTTATCAATATTATTATTTAATGGCGTTGCATAAAATTTATTTGGGTCGTAGGTCGTGGACGGCCCCGTACGGGAATTACCTGTAAACAACGTTTAACAAAGCAGCATGCACAGGGCTACTAAATACTGAAATAAAACATATATTCGCAAACAGGAAAGCAAGAATTTTAATTCCTTATCTATTTGTTTCTTTCGGCAACAATGCACAGCGCGTAAACATTTACTTATGCTTGGCAATATTGTTATGATTTTCTTTAAAATGCCATTGCCCAATTGCATGAATCGCAATTAATTACAACACGAAATGGCCATTAATTAACCGTTTTACAATTTACTAATATTTAGGAATTCCTTTCTTCAAAACAAATCAATGTTATTACCAACACTATTTCCAAGGCAACAATGAAAAATGAAAAACTAACAAATACTAGATCCTAGCTGACAAATTATTATATTACATTAATTCCGCCTATAAAATTTCGGAAAATTTTAAGATTCTCATGAACGTTTATTTACGTCTTGAATATGCGCAAGTTCAGATCTGATTTTGTTGTTGTTGTTGTTGTTTATTTCGCGAATGCATCACTTTCCTTTTTTCTGCATCGTCGAAAAACAGCGCCGTTGCCGGTTCGGTGGTCCTATGCGCGCTCACTCGCACGCATTCGATGTCCTCGCACGTTCCAATCGTGCACAGGCCGGTTCTCTTCAAATATTTCTCCCCAAGAATTCCATAAAATAGTCCAAACACCTTGCGCCACAAATTCACTACAGAAAATAATACTTCTTCTCTCTTCAAAATGTTTACTGCATTAACAATGTCTGCACAGTTATATGTCCATTATTCACTTTCTATCCGCCGCCCAAAAATGTCTAAGTCCGAAAGAATTTAAAATCATGAACACGGCAAGCGTGGAAACCATGTCCTTTCAACCGCTGACTAGACCGAAGTGAAGTCAAAAATCATGTCGATTTAACATGTTAACTCGGATTATGAAAAAATGCCGGCGAAATCCATTTCGCTTTTTCATTGTTGTTTCCATAAATTTTTTTTAAAATGTCCCATATTCTTCGTTTTGACTTGTTTTCGTGTTTATTCGTTTCAGCTTTTCCCCAATGTTAAGATTTTCTTGTCAAGACGGCTGTTTTCTATTTATTTCACGTCGAAAATGCTAATTTTTCTGTCGACATTCCACAGCAATAATTCGTCACTTGTTTTCTGGTATTATTAGTTTGTAATATTTATTTATTTAGGGCGTTCAATGTTTTTATAAACTCTCGAAACCATTTATAAATTTTGCTAAATTCGTATTACGACGATTCCCGCCGCCTCTCGTTGTTTAATTAGCATTTCTTCGCGAAATCTTGATAATTCAAGTTATGCTATTTAACATGTTCGACTGGGCTTTTCCTCTAAATTTTCTAATTACAATTTTAAGAGAACCCGTCGTCCGATCTCGTTCAAACAAAATTTACAGCGTTCATTTAATTCTTCTTCAACTAACTGGATAGTCAAAATTTCTTTCCGAATTTATTGAACCCCTTAAAATTCTCCAGAATGATCGAAATACGCCTTCCGCGGCGCGCTGTTCTTTTGTCTTGTTCATCGATTCATCATACACGTTGTTTACTTCATAGACTATAGATCCTAAATATTTACTCTTTTGTCCACAATTGTTTTGGGGAATGCCTAAGAATAATGAAATCATTACACAAGGCTTAAGGACACAAATTCAATGCGCAAAAACTTCCAGAGATGCCTAAAAAGCCAGAGGATGTCACAGTATGAGAGGAGGACCAAAAAGGAACAATGATACATGTGAAGATGAAGAGAGAAGTGAGAAAAACCATGATTATTTTGTGGAATAAGAAAAAACGATAGCATAGGCAGTAAGATTTAAGTCTCATCATCAAGACAGTTTTCTAGTCAAGTAGACAATTTGCAACTTTATTTTGATTAAATAGAAAGGTTTTAGTTAAAAATTCTGATAATTCTCTAGAGATCTCTTCAAAATTGTCTTTTAGTCAGAGTCGACTTGTATTCGGATAAATATGGGAGCTTAATTTATGTAGAAATAGTAAAAGCGTGGAGGTTGAAATTATGCATTCAGAAATAATGCAGTGTTGATATTGTTATGTTATATTGTCATTACTAAACACTAAAATCTGGAATTTTGAATTTTAAATTTCCTGCACAGTACTAGCAATTTTCCTACACAGTACCCACTGTGTGTTAAGAAATACAGAATTGATGTTAGTTCCATTGAAAAGAGAAAAAAGTGCCCTACAAGTAGCTTAATTCCATTTGTTTAGCCATGAAGGAGAAGGAAATACAGACTCAAAATTTGTGACTATCTTATAGCTGCCCTGACGATTGCAATGTCTTCTCAAAAACAATTTCATCTATGACGCTACAACTTTGCAAAAGTTCCTTTGAGACGTGCTGCACTTGCGTACAAAATTTCATCAAAATCCAAGATGTTCATGCCCTAGACCACTTGTCAAGGAATAACGTTATAATTATGCAAGTACGGATCAAGATTGTTGTCACTTGTCTTTGTGATTTCATTGAATTAGCACCATCTCCATAAAATGTTGTACAACAGGAGGCTTAGGACTGGCAATTGCTATTTTTTTCTTTGATTAATTCCGCAAACAACGTAGTTAAAAAAATAATTATTATGATCAACTCCTTTCGTTAGTCTTCGGTAAGTTACGTTATAATGAAGTATTATGAAACTAGTGCTGTATTAAATCCATTAGAGCACTAGTGATATCAAGCACTTGCATATAGAATTCACGCAAGTGTGTGGCACCCCTGCCACTGTGACACTCCTTTGTAGCTCAGTGCAGCAATGGTGGTAGTAGCAACAGCAACCATCTTAATGAGATAGAGAAGAAAAACTTTCAGACTTTATTAATTGGCAGCATGATTAACATGCACATTGTGTATAGAATAAAGTTCTGACCTACTACCAATGAAATATTGTACCTACATGTGCAAACCCATGGTATGAAATTTCATACTGATTGGGCCACTCCCCCTCAAAGAAATAAAGTAACAAAATCTGAATTTCTTAAGGTACTCACTTTTGTAAAGTTTATTTCGTTAGTGGAAAGTTTGTAGTCAGTCAAGTATAACATCTTAGCATTTTGTAGTTTGTATTCTGGAGGTTGAACAAGGATACAGTGATTCTTACAGCACTGTGACGCACCGGTAATTATTTTTGTGCAAAAATGGTCATTAGTGTATTTTAATTTAAGAATTTTTTTATTGAAAACTTTACTATCATAACTAATTCAAATTGGTATACATTTTTAAAACTCATTATTGGCTTCTGTGGCTTTGACTATAAGTTTAATTTTCCATGTAGGAAATTTCATACCTCGGCCATTAAGGAAACTTTTGTCATGTTAGCAGAGAAAACATAGCAGCAGGTGCTGAAGCCATATTTAAAATATTAAATGATTTGAAAGAAGATGAAGTGCTGGCTGAAAGTATAGATTAGCCTAACAAGCTTGAGTTTGTTTTGCAACCTGCCACCGATGCAGTTGTGAACGATGAAGATGATGCAGGCAGTGATTTGAAAGATATTTTTAATTTAAGGAGTACTTCACCAGCCTGTGGAGATTTAGAGGATTTTAACGAATCTTGATGGTGGTTCTTCTCAATTCATAGTCATTGAAGACAATGTACTCGTTGGCCAAATAGGTATGGCATGTTCTGGCGATTAAGGTTTACTTACTAGATTTGAATGTTATGTAGCAGCTAAAGAAATAAGAGAACCTGGCTGTACTCTTGAAACTAGTGTTGTAGGGAGATTCTGCTATGTATTTCTGCCTAAAAATAGCATTATTTACATAGACAATTTTCAAGAGCATTGCTTTAGTTGAAACTTTGAAAGAGAAATGGTTGTATATTACTGGTACCAATCAGAGTGAAAAAAGCACCTCTGAATGATTTGAAGACAGAACATGTTTCTCACCACATACTTCTGGACCAAGAATCTGCCATAACACTTGTCCAATGGCATGACAACAGTCAAGTGACTGTTGTAACAAATTTGGAGACCCACAGAGCAAGAAGTCTGATTTTTATAGAAGGTGGAGCCAAGCAAAGAAAAAGAGGATTATTATTCCATTGCCTGGTTTAGAAAAAGATTACAATAAATCAGTGGGTGGCGTCAATGTGCTCGATAGACTCTGTAAGTCTGTACAGAATCCAAATCAGAAACAAGAGGTATTACTACCCTATCTTCTGCTTCCGCCTCAATGGCGCGATTGCCAATGCATAGTTTTCATACAGACGCATTAATAAAGATATCACTCTTCTTGGCATTACTCAAAGAATAGTGATTGCCATTCTTTAAATACGAAAGTGCAACCTAAAACCTGAATGCAGATGAAGGAGGAAATTCATTATGACACCATAGGACACTTGATAGACACATGTAAATAGAGAAAATGTGCCGAGTGTAAGATTTGCACTAGCCTCCAGTACATAAATTGCGATGTTGATGTGTATCCTGAAGGATGCTTTGCAAAATATAAACTTGGGAGCTAATTTGGATTGCTTGATTTACTGTTTTCTATGTATTTTTCTGATTTCATAATGTTATGCATAGTATGCACATGAGAAACATAAATAAATATTCATAAAGTCCAAACATACTTCGAGTCATTATTGCCCCATTTGGCCATGGTATGAAATTTCATACCAAGAAAAAAATAACTAAATTTTGAAAATTAAAATAAAATATTGATAGGATATCAAAAAGTAATAGAATACAACCATAATACCAAAAAATTGCAAGAAACTGACCACTTTTTTAATTAAGGCCATCTTTGGGTTAATTGAACATCATTGAATTGTTAATAAATTATTTAAACTTTTCTTGGCTTAGTGAATCATTGGGTATTGTGTTTTTTAATGACTCTCTATGCCTGAGATGGGGTAAACATAAGCACGCTATTTTTCTGTGGTCTAAATAAAAATTTGTAACCAACCAGCAAATGGATTGGTTCTGAGCAATACTGATCATGTAGTAGCCAAGTAAACAAACTTTTGTGCCCTCCAACTTCAAATTGGGGGCACAAAATTGTGACAGATTTTGAAGTAGTTGTGACAAGCACACGTGAATTTGCATATTTTCCCTTCCAAATTGAATATTGCAATTTTTCCCTTCCAAATTGCAATACAAATCATACATTTGTCCATCTAGGATTCTAATATACTGTTTGCTTTTGCTGTCTTCATTCAATCAAATTCCTAATATCTAAAGCAGGGGTATCAGTCTTCTGGAGCTAAATTAATTAATTAATTAATTTATTAATTTTAATTAATTAAGCTTAATTAAATATTTTTTAAGGGTATAAATGATGATAAAGGGGTTTATTGCCAGTTGATGGACACTTTGCTATGGTGATTGTTAAATAAAAAAAAGTTGTATTAAGTCAATAATTGTTTCCTTATACAGTAAAACCCCTTTATAAGAGACACCTGGGGGAATGGAATTTTGTCTCTTATAAGTGGGAAATGCGTTTTTGATGTGTTTAATGAGATGTTACCATATTTTTAGTAGATTAGTATGATTTGTACATTTATTTTAAACTTGAGGAAACATAAATTAGTTGATTCCAGGGCCCATTTAATCAGATCTATTGGGTGAACTTTATGACGTTTAAAGCACATGTTCTCATAAATGGATTATATGAACAAATCGCCTCTAATGTAAACATTGACACAAGAGTTATAAAAAAATTATATTTGTGTAATTTTTGAGAAAACAAAAGAATAGAGCAAAATGATGTTAAGAGTCCTGTAAAGTACCCTTATGACTATCACTACCAAAAGTTTAAAGAAAAAATTTGAAGCCGTTTTTGAGAAAATCTTGTTTTTGTAAATGTTTATTATTTCACTCGATATTCCATGAAAACTTTTTATTTAGTACAAAACATTTATGAAAGACCTAATTATAGAGAAAAATTTTTATAATAAGAAAAAAGTTCTATCTTCAGTTTTGTAACTGTAGAATAACACCGAAAAAACTGCAAACTTTTTCAGTTTTTGAAAACTTAGACTTAACAGTGGAAATCCTACCAATGCCACCTCTATAAGTGAATTTCACTCATTTTTTACAAGAAATTTAAAGAAAAAATTTGGAGCCATTTTCGGAAAGATTTTGAAAATGTCCCACGAACTTCATGTACAGTACCCACAAAAATTTAGAATTGTTTTCAAAACCGCAGTTTCGAGCGTAACCAGATCGATCGCGGAATATTCATTTTGGATAAAAATGTACGAATAGTTTTGGCGCTAGTGTTATTCATGGACGGACGAAGGGAAGTTTTGAACGAAAAAAAACAAATCTTTTTCGGTATCAGAGGACCCCAAAACATGCATTCTGTTAAAATCTTGAAATCGATTTTCTGCAGCATTACATTACTTTCTCTATATTGCGTATATATGTACGTATACGAGAAAGTAACAATTGGAAACACTGGTCAAAACACTAAAAGCAAAATACTGTGATTTATTCAACTCAGCCTCTGGCAGGTATCAGCTGCTGACGGTTTCATCCAACCGGGAGCTTGAAAGTCACCATCGTGACGTCACTAGCGACACAAGCTTCCGATTGAATGAAACCGTAAACAGCTAATACCTTCTAGAGGCACGGTTACAAAAGTCGCACTATAGGCGTCTTCCGTGTTGCCAAAAGACACGAAGCGTATATACTGAATGAGCTTTCTTTACGAGAACTTCGCACCCCCCCCCCCCGCCGGTGGCACTGGTGTTGCGAACCCGTGCTCCAGCCTATTTTAAGCACGTGTCCCAACCCTTACCACGCTGGGGAAATTCCTGAGTCACCTGGAGGAAAATTCCACGCTTTGTCTCTTACAGGCGAGAAGAAACGCATGGTGGGGAATAAAATCTTGTCCACTATACGCGGGAATCTCTTATAACGGGGTCTCTTAAAAGCGGGAAATAAATGCATTGTTTATATACTACTGACCTCGGGACCGTGAATTTTATTTCCTATATGCGGGATTCTCTTATAGCGGGGTTGTACTGTATCATAGACTAAGGATGTACATCTTTACTCTATGACTGTATGTAGCTACAAAACATCTGATAATAAATCTTCTGGAATTTCATATTATTCACATTAAATGAAAATTGAAAATGTATTTTTTGAAAGAACAAAAATAATAATAAACAAATCTAATAAGCTTACTCACGAAATTTTTGTTCATATACTTCCTTTAGTTGCTATCTACAAGATATTCAAGTGCAATTATTTGTATAACAATTACGTTGTATGCTGAATTTTCTTCTATAACATAATTTCATGCTTGCTTATGACAAATTCGTTTGAGCAACAGGATCAAGATAGAAACTTAGGTTTGTTTGCTCATTAATATTTATATTTTAAGGATATCCTGCCAAAAAATTTTTTTTAGATAAGATGTCTTCATAAATAATAAGAATTGAAATGTGACTGGGTCGCGATAAAATCACAGGCCCAGTGTCCATTTTTTCCTTCATTAACTCTAGAATAGTTTGAGAAAAGTAACTTTTTCAGTTTCTTAAAAATCTTGTTTTTGATAAATATATTTCTTAACATGCCTTACTTGTGTGAATAAAAAAGTCTACACAAAGATAACACTGGAAATGTCTTCTTACGAGGTTCAGCTTTGCCTAAGTTTAGCTGACAATGTCCTGATTAATGCTGTGTGTTCTAGCGTCAGTTTTTCTCTCATACAAGCAATCATGTTATGCTTTGGTGAAGTCATAGGGTTCTCCAAAGGGGGCCAGCCTTCAAAGCGGCATCACCTGGACAGCCAAGAACATATGTTGTATTTTGACTGTGTTAACATAGTCTGTTCAGAATTCTTTCCTAAGTCTTTCCTTTTCCAAGTTAAATCTTTTATAGAAGTTGGGTTTTTATGCCTTATTAATAGGGAACACAATTTATTGTAATAAAAAAAGCCAAATATTTACTAATATATATGTACTTATTTCTTTTCCAAAATATGTAAGAAAAAACATAAAATATGTGAAATAAAAATTCTTTCTCGTGTTTAAAAATGCACTATCAAGGATTTCCAGAGCTTCGAACTTTGCCAATCAGATCTTAATATGAATTCAGAGGAACTGAAAATTCTCCTCTACAAAAGTAATTGTACACTAGTCTTCACCACATAGCCAGCGATGAATCCTGGAGTGGGGGGATCACACCCACCCCCACCCCCCCACTTCAACATGATAAGATCTTAAACAAGTCTAAAAAATATTTGTTAGTTTTCAATTGATCTATGAACTCTATGAAAAATGAAGAAGAACTTGATTAAAATTACTTCTGCCTCCTATGAACATCTGCTTATCCTTCATTCTGAGTAAGCAGTTTACAAGAAGAGGGAAGGCAAATTTGACAATACAAGCTAAGATTCAATGCTCATAGAAGCACCGAAACATTGCATTGCTTTGCAAGAAATATATTCCAATAATACATATTGCACACTTCTATGGTCCAATTAAAGTAAGTTGGTGATTGACTATTGCGAATGGAAGGGAGCAACGTTGACAGTTTGCTTACCACTGAGCACGTGCTCCTGGGACACGAAAATTAACACTTGAAATAAATACTTAATAAAGTAACCAAATCATACACTCATTTTGTATGAAGTTACAGCTTCAGAAGCACAGCTATCAATCACCAACTTATTTTAATCGGACCATAGTTGAAATGTTCCATTTGTACATATAAATATATCAAAATGCAATGAAATATGTAAAAATATGGAATTATAGATAAAATATGTAAAAAAATATAGAATAATACCAAAATATGTAAAATAAAAATAGAATTCATTCAGGATGCTTTTTAAATACTAAAAAATATTATTGAACACAGGTATCTTGTTTCTGTAAAAATGTTTTTAACAGTACGTATTTTAATAGTATTTACATAAAAATCTGTTCCCATCATTCTTGATGATGACCTCTAGTATTACAGAGAAAATATAAGGTGGTGAAGGTTTAATTAATCAAACCATTATTTTAAAAGGAGTCCATTCAAGAAAAAGTTTGGGAATCCCTGATATAAAGTATTGGTTAATACATTTACCTTAAACTGGCTTTCTGTGTAATATGATTGTGCCACAAAGACATGTGTAAAATATTGAAATATTGTGAAATGGTAGTTCAAATTGAAAAATAAAAGTAATTATGTACTTTGTCATTGCTCTCATAAAAATTTAATACATGTCATAAATCATGATCACAAATCATAGGATAAAAATTTAATACAAGTCTTTATTTTGAAAGTTATTTCTTGAGGCTCAAAAAAAATATCTAATGGTTTATCTTTTGTTCACAGGTGTTTCTGCCACTAGATATGAAGACTCTGATCACATGATTGAACTAGTATTACAGTAGGAATAAGAATCAGAATTAGATTCCTGCAGGCGCAATGCAACGGAGCAATGTGTGTTTCATTCCACAGTAAGACTGATAGGGCAGTGGTGAAGGAGAGGAGTTGTGCCATTGTGTTTTAGTTTTGTTCCTCTTTCTGCTCGTGAGCACAAGATCCATGTGAAGTATTAGCTGCATTGATTACCTGATTTAGTTAACGAAGTGTTTAAATAAGTGCTAGGACAATTTAAATTGCACATACTTTGGTGCCATTTTTCTATGTGTGTGCATACTTTTTACGACTTGGTGAGAATTTAGTTTTCTTCAATGTAGAGCAAGAATTATATTCTTAGCCACTAGTATTTAAATGTCATGTATTTATGTTACATGATTAGAGAAAGAGCATTTCATATTTGTCAATGATGGTTACGTTACCGAATGAATTAATATTTTTCTTGAATGCACTTTTCTGCATAGTCAAGAAATTGTTGACAAGTATATTTTACATTAAATATAAGTAATTTGTATTTGTGATTCTTAATAGAATGAGCTTTAGGGCACTCAACAATGTATGGTGATTTAAGTGGCTCCAGAGCTACTATTGCCTTTAAACATTTTGTCAAAAATACTGGTTAATTTGTTTCTTTTTTTAATTATTGTGTTTCGGAATTTTCTGCAACCCCCATTTGTACAATGTGTTAAGTATTCTTGCTGGTTCATTTTCTTCAGATGAAAATTGATTTGATTCAATCATTGTTTATTAAAATTGCATATTAAAGTGAATTTAGGTATATTTTTCAAGATGAACTTCTTGAAAAAAGATTTAACATAAAATGGCACAATTATGCTTCTATTGTAAGATTTGTGTTTCTTCTGCATTATTATTTTGTTGACAAACAAAATTACTATGCTGAGTTATAATGTTCCTGAACAATTTCTTTTTTAATTTTTTTATGTGAACTTTTGATACATAAACAGTAGTTTTTGTAAATAATACATAATGTTAAATTCCTTCATCTTCTTCTTTCTGTTAGTGTATAGTTTTTCTGATTTGGAACGTTTGGTGGTACATAAAATTCACCCAATTTATTGAAGACTTGTTTGAAATATTTCTTTAATAAATTTATAGGTAATATCCGCAGAAAATTAATAGAGTTATCAGTTTTTTACTACCATTGGTAATTACGCAGAAATTAATTCTTTAATTTTTTGCTTAGTACTACCTACATACATTGTTATTAAATTTGTTTTGTAAAAGTTTCAAATGTGTATTTGACTTACATACATATAGTCAGTGCCTCATTATAAAACAATGCAATTTTTGAAGGTACTGTTTGCATTGTTTGTGTACCATGTGAGCTGACAAAGGTAAATGATATTGAATATGAAGCTATGTTCCTGAATTGTTTTAATAATCTGCTTTAGAATGTACATCTTCTGTCTTCAGTAATTGCTTTCTAATGTATGAAACAATTTTTATCTTCCAGTTGTGATAATGAATATTGAGATATAAACCCCCTATTTAAAGAATGTGATTACAGGCAACATAATTCTCTGTAAGATAAGTGAAAGAAATAGGTTTTATTTCCATTGGAATATGAAGTTTATTAATAATTTTTTCAAGCATTTTTTTTTCTTTACCCATCTATTGTTTTACTTGTACTTGCATACAGCGCAATGCATAAATTAATAGCATGATAATTCTTTTCGTAGCAATGCTGTGAAAACCTTCCTTTTACTTCCTTGTTTGAAATGTTTCTGCAGTTCAGTTTCTCTCCTCTCTCATAGACATAGCTAATCCTTCATTACTCATATTGATTGACTAACATGAATTGTAAGAAAATTAGTAATGTTCTTCAATTGTTCTCAGTGCTCTTGTAATGATTTTGTATTGTGAATTGAACATGATAAACATGAACTTTTACTGGAAATAAAATAGTTATTGAAGTGAATGGTGTAATTTATGTTAAAAAAGTAGTGATGTTTTTTTAATTTCCAGAATAATTGCCTTTTTTGTAATAAAAATTAATTCAAAAAAATTATCCAACTTTTTTTTTATCTTTTTTAAAAAAATTTATTGAACCATTCTATACACCAAATTCCTTGAATATCCTCTACATTTTAAAGCTTTACAATTGATCTTTTTTTAGTTTTCGTTCCCATCTTGCCATGGAATTGTAAACTAGAGGGTGTTAACAACTGCACATAATTTCTCAATTTATTGGTAATGGTTACATATTATAATATTCTATTGACATGTTAACCATTGCATTAAATGTCGTAACCAAGCCAACCACCAGAGTTTAAAATTAGATGGCTATATTTTTTTGGAATTTCAAAAGTTTGAAAATGAATTCAATGGCATAAAGCCATTTTATAGTTCTGTTAAGTTTATACAAAATTTGGTCTGACCATCCAGAACCACAACTACTATGACATCCCACAGAGGCCCAGTAGAAAAGGATAGAACGTCTTGGTTTTCCATTTAGTTTATCGATATAAAATGAATTGATTCGAGTTAAGTTTAACGAACTTCCTGTACATGTTAAAAACATGAAAAGAGTTATGTTTCAACAATTTCAGTAATTTAAATCAACTGTCATGGATAGCAGGAAATTTAGTGAAGTACCAGGATTTTTGAAGGATGGTACTGGAATATACATTTAATCATCTGGAAACGCTGCTCCTGGTGCATTCTTCAATCGCATGTGAGCTTTCCCGAGTTTGTCAACCCTCATTGGGACCACAACGCGGCCGACTAAAGTTGGCAATGACCACATGCACCATTGTGGAATGAACTGCACAAGAAATCATTTTACATTTCACTTTCTTTGGAAATCCCACATTAGGTATTAACTTGGATATATTGGAGCAAGTGTGTCTTTGCTGTCTTGCCCGCAGTTTTGTTAATATTTGGTCCAAAACTGTCGTCGATTACGACTACAAAATGAGTTATTTGTCGTTGCCAGTCGAGTGCCCTCCCGTCCGTAACTAATACAGTCTGAGTTCCTCCACAGCCTTAGTATAAGAAAAACGAAAGAACTCCTTATACCATGTCCATAGCCACATAAAAAACAAACGTTTCCTGTCGAGCCAATTTTGCGCCCCGGAAAGGGATTCCCATTCATCTCCAGCAAGTCGATGTCCAGGGTTGGGCAAAATACTTGAAAAATGTATTTCAGATACAAAATACAAAATACTTCGCCGAAAGTATTTTAGATACCAAATACAAAATACTTTCATAAAAGTATTTTAGATACAAAATACAAAATAGTATTTTAAAATACTTTTGAAAATACAAAATACAACCAACGATGTTTTACACAAAATAACTTCTATCCTATTTTTTCTCTTTTAAACAATCATTCACGTTCAAAATTCACATTTAAAATCACATCATATTTAAAATTTTATTATTAAAAATATATAACATTTATTATACAAAAATGTTTCAAATGAAATTTTCAACTAATTTCAGGTATCAGTACGGGGTCATCCATAAATTACGTGAAGCTAAAGGGGGAGGGAGGGGGCTGAGGCAGTGTTACGCTGCTTTACATAGAGATAGGGAAGTGCGTTACAAGAGAGGAGGGGTATTGAAAATACTCGAAATTTGCGTTCCGTATTTAAGTCGGCCCCTATCATTTGTGATGTATATTTTAAGTCTGAAAGGCATCTTGTCCATGCTAAGAGGCGAAGGAATACTTGGAGTGTAGAGATATCACCATGAGTTCTTGGGAGGTGTTAGTTTGGGACAAATATTGCAGGTTATAGACAATTAACTAAGGTGCCTTTCAGACTTAAAGAATGAACATACATCACAAATGATATGGATATCTAATGAATACCGCGGATTTTTAGGTTTTAAAATATGCATTTTAGGTACCTAAAATAGGTTCTTTCAGCATCTGTTTGGCTTTTGAAATGGTAGAATTGGCTCTAATAACTCGTAACATACAAGAAAACTCACTTTTTGACCATTTATTATATTTCTCAAAGATAAGAACATAAATCAATGTTACGTAGAATCAGTATTGAACATTTTGCGATAATACTATTTAACAAGTTTAGTGGTTAGAATTATTCCTACCGTATTTTGCCTCACAATAAATTACTAATACATTCTCCAAGTTTTCAAGAGAAAATGAATGTTTCTTATCGGTCAAGATCACTTTGCTTTCGACGAAATTGAATCGCTTTATCTTAGAAACGGAGGCAGCTTCTCCACGAAGTCAGGAAGTAGTGGCGTGAAGACTTTTATGGCTAGTTCCTTGTCCGGTATATTCATTCTCGCTCTCTTACAGGTGACAAAATGAGACAAGGGGATAAAAAGGTAAAAGAGGGCGAATGCAATTTAGGTTGTTAAAAGTAACTTAAAATTAATATCATCCTTGTCTGTTGTGCCGACACAGAAGAAAAAGGTAAAAGGAGCCATAGACAAAAGAAGTTAGGCAAATTAGTCTCATTTTAGGTTATTTAATGTAGAATAGGCGCAAATAAATATTAATATTAAAATAGGCTCCTTCAGGCGCTACAAAATTGACGGTTTTAGTTCTTAACTTAAAATGTACATACAAAGCTTCATTTAGTACAAGGTACCCAGGAAAAAAAAAAAGATTTTTACCTAAATATACCTAACGAAATATCAGCTCCTAAAAACACAGCAAGCACAAGTTTTTAATCACTGCGCACACTCATAGGGCCCCCAGGCACACACATGGGCAGCACTCGTTGTGGCACGCGGAGCCTGCTCTCCGAGAAATTGAATCAGAGCTCGCGATTACAGCCACGGTGTAAGAAAGAAGAAATAGAAATATATCTTACATCGTGATTACAGCACTCCTCCGGTTATCTCCGGTTGAACGGACGACGGGGGAAAAACGTAATCGGAGAAACCGGAGGTCCGGTTCCACTCCTCCACGTGGCGGGACCCTCTCCATTTACTGGCCCAATGCTTGTGACGGATTAATAAAAAGTATTTTTGTATTTTGAAAATACAAAATACTATCAGAAAGTATTTTCGATACAAATACAAAATACATGTTTAAATATGTATTTTCGATACAAAATACAAATTACAAAAGTATCGAAAATACGTATTTTAAATACAAGTATTTTCGATACTGCCCAACTCTGTCGATGTCATCGCTCTGGCAGATGGTGAGAGTAGAGCCTGCGCATCCCATATGTCGGTTGTCTGATGGTGTGTCAATGAGTAGCAGATTGTCATACATTACCATGGATGAATACTATTCAATACTATACTAGGAAAAACCCGACAGACGTTCTGCCCTTCATGTCCCTCTTTCCTCTCCCATCAGCTTCTCACTGTCTCTTCGTCCCTCCCTCACCCTGCCCCTGTCTGTCTCTGCCGCTTTCTGTCCTTCTCATTCACATTCAATGCAGATTCTGCACATTTCTGAGCAGGTGAGGTAATATTGGGAAGCGCCAGAACAGCAAAAACGTAATAGAATGTTCAAGGTTTCATCCTGTAAACTACGATAAACTATGAGAAATGTTTCTTTGAGACCTTTGGCCTCAAAATTTTAATTTTTAATGCCTAATTCTATAGGTTGGGTCCACAAGAATGGACCCAACCTATAGAACCTAGGGGCACACAACAAGTCACATCTTCGATTGTGAGCGTGTACTATGCTCGCACTTTTTCTTGATCCTCCAGCTCCCTAGTTGTCGCTCAGCCCGGCACAGCATGGCTCGGCAGAAAACATGAGCCCCACTCGGAACGTCACGGCTCAGTTTGCAGTGCTGCTCATCTTCTTCCTTTACAATTCGAACTTCTCAGTTTTCGCTCTCTCTTTCTAACGACCTCTGCGTACCGTACTACATTTTGTTACTCAATAATTTTTACAATTATTAATTATTTCTTCAGAATTAAAAAAAAACTTGCGTGTTTTCTCCCTGCTATCTAGTCCAAGACGCGCTTTTACGCTGAGTTTTCTGTAGAGGTTGACAGAATTGCACTGCCGTGACTTAAACAGAGCCCGCCTCCCCTCGCACCCCCCACTAGGGAGAATAAAGAAAAAGTGCGCGGATAGTACGTGAAGACAATAATCCTCCCGTGAAGATGATATTCGATCATTCTCAAGAGGTATTCCGAGGCCTTTTTGTCTACCAGGATCTCAGTGATATCCTTCCATCTGGCAGAGTGGAAGGCGACAATTAACGACTAATTAACAAGAAACCTGTGAAAGGTCTTCGTTTCTTGAAGTGATTCTATACAAACTCAAAGAAATGGTTTATTTAAGCTATTTATAAAAAAATGCATCGGTGCTTTGTTTCAAATTTAAAGTTCCTCTCTCTTTATGAAACCATATTTCATTGAACTCTCTCTTTTCTCTTAAATGGAATTTATAAACAAAACCCATATATATATATATATATATATATATATATATATATATATATATATATATATATACCACACATACACACACACGCGCGCGCGCGCGCGCGCGCACAAACACACACAGACACTTACACACTCACATACACAAAAGAAGGGCGTATGTTCAATATACCAATCCAGGCGTACAACAGCCCCTGCCGCATATGCAAACCCGACTACACTGGCAAGAAAATCGACGCCCCGGAGCGCCTTTATCTCTTTTCTCAACAAAACAAACACTTCTGTAAGAAAAGTCTGATCTGCATGTCTCATAGTGGTTATCGTGATCCCAAGTCGGGGAGTGCTTGAGATGCCAAAAATCGATGGCAAGCAAGTGGTCTTGTCGGCATGTATACCGGATCCCAGGAAAGGCACTTGGCCGATCCTGGCAAAATTAAATCCTCTAGCAATTTAGCACCAATCAGAGTTTCGATTTGAATTGATATCCATTTAATATTGTATCTTGGTCTGCGCTATCTGGTATTAAAATCAAATGTCAAAATTGGTGCAGGAACCCTTTGGAAAGCAATGACAAACCAGTGGCGTAGCGTGACTCGCACGTTTGGGGATGCTCAACAATAACACACAAAATGTCACTATCAACTACATCTAACAGACGAATGTAACACAAGGCAGATACACTGGAACGACTTCCACGATCTCGATTGTTTACGACGGTGTAGGCGCTTCCCACAAAATCTTCACAGCAGTCAGGGCTGCCGATGTGTTGAAAACAAATTATACAATGGCTCAGCTTTAATTCTTATACGCGAATGGCAATGAGACGACTTGTTAACTTATACAGTGCAGACTAAAATAATATGTAATCTATTTAAGTAATAATTCAATTTCTTGGATATTAATTAAGAAATAGTAGACATGCACTATTTCTACGCTTTGTACCCATGACCAAGCGGGGACTCCCGAGAGAGAGAAAGAATTTACTGACCGCCTGAAATGTGCTGCACTCTCGTGCACAAATGAGCAACGTTCTTAAAAAGCCTCTTTCCGCAGTGGATGCTAGCATAAAGCAGTCGGGTTTCTCTGGGCCAGGGGTGAAGAGGGGAGAGGGGAACCTCGCCATCTCCACATGGGTCATTCCATATTAAATCAACACAGTTTTAATTAAAATTTCACCTCACCATTTTAGATTCAGATGAAATTTGACACGTATGTAGTATGAATGAAGAATAAGAAAAGTACAAAGTTTGAGTAAAATATGTCCACCCGTTTGTGAAATACAGCCAAGTAAAATTTTACGAAATTGGGTTCCTGAAAATTTTTAAATTGGTGTAGAACCTCTCCAAATTAAGATAGAGAGCTGAAACAGGTGTCATTTTTTAGCTTTCTTTATGGCCTTTTATATTATATACAACTTAATAGGGGTTGCGTTCAAAACGTTTTTCAAATTTTAATTTAAAATTTTGATTTTGAGTTTTTTCAAAATTGAAAAAATTCTAAAATAATCCTTATGTTTCCAAACAGATGGTGCAAGTTTAAAAATGGGACTGCAATGGGTTCATATGGTAATCTTTACTTAAAATGCACAATATTTACTTACTCTAGATTTTACTGATTTAAAATGCATTTTATTTTCAATTATAAGCCCTAATATATACAAATTATTAATTTAGTGTTTTTGTTGGCGAGTGTGTTGTGTTTTATTGTTATGTTGTTGAGTTCGTCGCAATCTCGCGGCAGACGCTAGAAGCATTTTAGCTTCCAAGCACTCACAGGCCAGCTTCAACAACCCGCCGAATTCAATCATAGGAAATCAATTTAAAATTAATACAAAACGTGTTTCTTTCAACGGACCACTTAGGATTCTTTATTAATATTATATACGGGGATGCTTAGCATCTCAGTGTCCCCTGACACCGCCACTGTGGCAAACTACCATATGTATACTTGCTCAGTCTCCCCTGGTGTACTTGCTACCCTCGGTATACTTGCAACAGTCTCACAAGAAGGCGCTAGGGGCTTCTGGAGACTAGCCTATGCACTAATCAGTGTTTGGCACAAAAAGAAGAATATGACCTACGCGGGATGGCGTCTTTGATTAATTTTGCAGTTAATTTATAGCTATCACGGCCAAAAGAAAGGGATAAAAATAGCACTTTTAAAAGTATTTAGCTATTGTTAACTTATTCAGCTAACAAGGGCCACAGGGTTGTTTTTTTCTTTCTTCAAAGGTTCAATTTTCCTCGTTACCCTGGAGTGGTGGGAATTTATTCAAATAATTGGATGCAATTGAGCTGCGGCTTTTGGGCTGCGGCTTTTTGCAATTGAGCTGCGGTTAGGCTTTTGCTGCGGGAATCGGGGCCAGAGTTGGGCAGTATCGAAAATACTTGTATTTAAAATACGTATTTTCGATACTTTTGTAATTTGTATTTTGTATCGAAAATACATATTTAAACATGTATTTTGTATTTGTATCGAAAATACTTTCTGATAGTATTTTGTATTTTCAAAATACAAAAATACTTTTTATTAATCCGTCACAAGCATTGGGCCAGTAAATGGAGAGGGTCCCGCCACGTGGAGGAGTGGAACCGGACCTCCGGTTTCTCCGATTACGTTTTTCCCCCGTCGTCCGTTCAACCGGAGATAACCGGAGGAGTGCTGTAATCACGATGTAAGATATATTTCTATTTCTTCTTTCTTACACCGTGGCTGTAATCGCGAGCTCTGATTCAATTTCTCGGAGAGCAGGCTCCGCGTGCCACAACGAGTGCTGCCCATGTGTGTGCCTGGGGGCCCTATGAGTGTGCGCAGTGATTAAAAACTTGTGCTTGCTGTGTTTTTAGGAGCTGATATTTCGTTAGGTATATTTAGGTAAAAATCTTTTTTTTTTCCTGGATACCTTGTACTAAATGAAGCTTTGTATGTACATTTTAGGTTTATTTGAACTAAAATCGTCAATTTTGTAGCGCCTAAAGGAGCCTATTTTAATATTAATGTTTATTTGCGCCTATTCTACATTTAAGAACCTAAAATGAGACTAATTTGCCTAACTTCTTTTGTCTATGGCTCCTTTAACCTTTTTCTTCTTTGTCGGCACAACAGACAAGGATGATATTAATTTTAAGTTACTTTTAACAACCTAAATCGCATTCGTCCTCTTTTACCTTTTTATCCCCTTGTCTCATTTTGTCGCCTGTAAGAGAGCGAGAATGAATATACCGGACAAGGAACTAGCGATAAAAGTCTTCACGCCACTACTTCCTGACTTCGTGGAGAAGCTGCCTCCGTTTCTAAAGCGATTGAATTTCCCCGAAAGCAAAGTGATCTTGACCGATAAGAAACATTCATTTTCTCTTCAAAACTTGGAGAATGTATTAGTAAAATATTGTGAAGCAAAATACTGTAGGAATAATTCTAACTACTAAACTTGTTAAATTATATTATCGCAAAATGTCCAATACTGATTCTACGTAATATTTATTTATGTTCTTATCTTTGAGAAATATAATAAATGGTCAAAAAGTGAGTTTTCTTGTATGTTACGAGTTTATTAGAGCCTATTCTACCATTTAAAAAGCCTAACAGATGCTGAAAGAACCTATTTTAGGTACCTAAAATGCATATTTTAAAACCTAAAAATCCGCGGTATTCATTAGATATCCATATCATTTGTGATGTATGTTCATTCTTTAAGTTTGAAAGGCACCTTAGTTAATTGTCTATAACCTGCAGTATTTGTCCCAAACTATCACCTCCCAAGAACTCATGGTGATATCTTTACACTCCAAGTATTCCTTCGCCTCTTAGCATGGACAAGATGCCTTTCAGACTTAAAATATACATCACAAATGATAGGGGCCGTCTTAATTACGGAACGCAAATTTCGAGTATTTTCAATACCCCCTCCCCCCTTATAACGCACTTCCCTATCTCTATGTAAAGCAGCGTAACGCTGCCTCAGACCCCCTCCCTCCCCCTTTAGCTTCACTTAATTTATGGATGACCCCGTACTGATACCTGAAATGAGTTGAAAATTTCATTTGAAAATTTTTGTGTAAAGAATGTTATATATTTTTAATAATAAAATTTTAAATGTGATGTGATTTTAAATATGAATTTTGAACGTGAATGATTGTTTAAAAGAGAAAAAATTGGATAGAAGTTATTATGTGTAAAACATCGTTGATTGTATTTTGTATTTACAAAAGTATTTTAAAATACAATTTTGTATTTTGTGTCTAAAATACTTTTATGAAAGTATTTTGTATTTGGTATCTAAAATACTTTCGGCAAAGTATTTTGTATTTTGTATCTGAAATACATTTTTCAAGTATTTTGCCCAACCCTGATCGGGGCCTAACTTAAAAAGCGCGGATCCACAGGGAGGAAAATTCCCCCCTCTAACATTTTTCAGTAACTATTAATTGTAACTTGTAACTATTCAAGCAAAAATATTTTCAGATAATCATTGAAACGAATAAAATCGTATCGCAGCATGAGCTGAGTGTAGCCTCCGTCATTTTAATAATCTGCAATGACACATTCGACCAAAACATTTTTAATTTCCCCTCCCAAAATTTGTCCGCCCCTGCTACGAAAATTACACTTGAAAACTAATACAAATGTCCTCTTCGGGCCTTAGGGCCATACGAAAGAAGAGAAAAGTTTTCAAAAGAAAAAAGGTAATCGGCAGCCTATCGGGCTACGCCGGAGCTCTAGAGAATGTCGAGGAAGGAAGGACAGTGTCGTGGGGGAAGGGGTCTGGCACCACGTGCAGGGGGGTGGAAGGACGGTAAGGGCAGAAGGTGCCCTCTGGGCCATTCCCTATTCTATTAAAGGCCTAAGGCGGATGAGAGGGAGCAATGAGAACAGGGATGACCCCAGTCATGGCAAACAGCAGTTTATTGGAGAGGTGTAACTTACACAGGCACCTGACGTAGCCCAGCCTCGGCGAGGACGGTTCTCCGGAAGAGCGACTTTGCAGTGGCCATGGCGACACTCGAAGTGCACGGTGATCAGGGGCAAGGGCGGGAAGCTGCTAGCAGGACCCCGGAGGGTCTGTCTGGACTAGCGGGATTGAGGAGTGTCGGCAGGGCCAGTTAGGGCCGATCTGAACTGACGGAGAGGTGAAGGGAGGTCGGCAGGGCCAGTTTGGGCCGATCTGAACCGACTAGGGGTGAAGGGAAGTCGGCAGGGCCAGTTTGGGCCAATCTGAACCAGCGGGGAGTGGAAGGTCCGTGCACACGGGCGACGAGCTCACGAGTAGCATTCGTCCCCCCGCTGAGCGGAGGTTAAGCTGTTATATAGGCCTTTTCTTCTGAGACGCTCTTTCCGCGGCGGAGCTACGCCATTATACTTACACGGGCGCCAGCCGTCTGCGGCCACGCGACAACAGGTTTAGCTAGCTACGGACGACTTACAAGTCCCCGACTTGCGGCTCGTTGGACCGGCGCGTGTTACGTAATTTACTATTTGACATATCTCGCTTAAATTTATTAAATATCTCATTTCTTTCTTTGTAATTTAAATTCTTGTTTTTATTTCGTCGTTTTACTTCAAGTCCACTAGATTTCTTTAATTTTTATTTTCTACCTCATGGCATTACATTCAAATATATTTCTACTTAATATTTCAACATGAATTCCTAACTTGGATGATGAAGACTATTGTCCAGTTTCTTTCTATACTTAATGAGAGCCTTTCGTTAACATTTTTTTTCTATTGCCATTAATTACAAAGAAAAACAATATTTATTATGTTACCCGAATCAAGTTGATAACATTTATTTCAGAAATATTTATAGAGCCAAATTTACAATTTCTCTCTCGTGGTGAGAGGTTTGTGGAGTGGTACATGGATTTTCCGAAGGCAAAGATTTTGAGGAAATGGTATGTTTTAATTTTATTTAAAAGGAACACACAGCGCACTATTGGTGTAGTACAATGTGTTAATATTTTCGGAACCTTTGGAATTATATAATTGTAAATAAATGATTGGTCACATTTCATATCTCAAAAGAAATACCGTAAGTATGACTTTGATAGGAGAAACTATCATGCAATAATCTAAGAAGGAAACTAGAAAACAATTCGAGAAAGGGGCGTGGCTGACGTCAGGCCTCCCTCAGCAGTTGGTTCATGAATTGGGTGAAGCTGCCATAGTTTCGATACGCCACGGTGCACATTAAATACATACTATTACATATCTATTTAATAGTATTGAATATATTATATATCCACACAGAAAGTGAGCGTATCCTTTTGAAACAATTCTGACTTGTATTTGCTATGAAACGTTATAAGTGAGCGTAATGATCTTGCCTCTAATCGGTTTTAATCGACGCTAATCGACGCCACAGCAGAATCGAATTTTTCCCACCTGGCACAGAACACCTAATTCGAAAAGATGGCGGATTCAGTAGAGACAGCTGTGTTGGAAGTTTCTTCAGAGTACAAAACGTCAGTCATGAAAAAACAAGACAGTAAAGAGACAGATATAATGTCAAATTGTAGTGCTTCCCTTGAAGGCTCAGTGGTATGTTAATTTATGAATGCATGTTGTATGTAAAATGAATTTTATATTCTTCTGTGCTCTTGCTATGAGAGTCACATTAATCAATTATTTTAGATGCAGTGTTTTAAATAAAATCATTTGTTTTTTGCACAGGTAGCCTCTCCGTCTATTGAAAGTTTTTCAACCTTACCTGATCAGGATATGTCAGAGTTTGGGCTGGATTCCCGTGATCTGCAAGTGAAAGTTGATAACCCACAGAAGCACCTTGAAACTTTAGAGACATACATAACTTTCAGGATTACAACAAGGGTGAGTTCTTATTGGTGTTATTGAATTAAACATTGTTATGGATTTTCAAATAAATGTTCAATTTTTAAATGTTTGCAGACTTCTAGAGCTGAATTTGATGAAACAGAATATGTTGTGCGCAGGCGATACAACGACTTTGTTTGGCTTCGACAAAAACTAGTAGATGCATTTCCTACTCACTTAATTCCAGTAAGTATCTGAGAGATTATAACCAACATTGTTAGTATGATAATTTCATGAAGATATTACATAATAATATGTATGTTTTACAGCCTTTACCAGGAAAACACACACTTTTGGCACAGTTGGATCGCTACTCAAAGGAGTTCATTATTGCTCGCATGGCCTTGCTACATCGTTTCCTAAATCGAGTAGCCAATCACCCAGTGCTGAGTTGCAATCAAAGTGTAAAAGTGTTTTTAACTGCCAAGCCATCTGTGAGTATAAATATTTTTTGCACATTGAATATATATAATACTATTTATTTTATGTAATTAAGTGTTTCATTTTACTGAAGCAATATGTTTATGTGCCCATTTCGAGTAATGTAAATTGAGTATTAACAATTTTGAATCTGGTTTTTTTTAGTATATATTTTACAATTTTTTGTTTGTCTCAGTAAATGATAAATATGTGATGGTTTCAAGTACCCTGTAATTTCCAGCAGTGAATTTGCTGTAGTTCTGGTATGTTAATTTGTAACAAAGCCTACGTACTAGCATTGAATTTGAAGTGGAATAATCCTCCTTGGACCTAGGGAATCATTGCCGTATGTTTCTTCAGCCAGAGGCTCGGCACTTTTAGATACCTGGGGTTCCTGAATGGTCACCCATCTAGGAACTCACATTATCTTGACTTGCTTAACCTCTGTGTCTTCACGGAATGTAATTAAATGATTCAGCTACCAACACCGGCAGGTTTGGAAACAAGTGTGCAAATAACTAGGCATTTAACTATATTGCCATTATTAGTGTCTAAAACCCATTTTTTTTATTACTACAGTTACAAAATAGTCCCAGAGTTTTAGAAAATTAATAGTAGCATCAGGAGTTCGGGAAAATTAAAATGAACTTAATAACATGGTTAAATAATACTGAAGAAATAAATATTAGAACATGATAAAATAGTACTGAAGAAATAAAATTTTTGATATTTGCTCTGACATCTTTTTTGGGGAGTCAACAGCCTCAACTTGTTACAGGAAATGAAGATGGGGTGAATATTCTTATACACCCTCCATTTGTTTCTGCTTTCGCTTTATTCTTGGGTTAAACAAAAAGCTGTATAGTTTAAGGGCATCTATTTTTCTATTTTCTGTTATATCCGTTAAATTGTAGATCTATATTTCTTGTAATATTCCTAACTTTAAAGTTTCTATAGAAACTCAGTCCATTAAAGTTATTAAAGTATAACAGTTCATTAAAGTTATTTGTAACATTGCTTTTAGAATCTTTGGCTGTTTTGTAGATTTTTTTGCTCTCAGATTCTACACTATACTTCCTAGGCCAGCTTTCACTCTGGTGTATGGCATACCCTTAATTTAGTGTGTGCCATCATGATTCTTTCAGTGTTTCTTTTTTATTTCCCTTTGTTTTCCTGTATATAATTGTTTTTAGAGCTCAAGTTAACCAATTACATTTTTTCCCTGATGGTTTTTTAGTTTTTTTTGCTCATGAGATCATTTCTCATGAAAACCATAATTTCCTCTTTTCTGACACATTTGTAATGTCTGAGATGTTGAATAGGCCATTAGCTTTTCTTAATAGTGCATTTTCTGGTTAACTGATAAGGGTTCTGGTTCATTATCTGTTTAACTGACTGAAGTCCAGATTTTAAAGGGGAAAATTTTAATCTTAAAAATGAGAAAATGTTATGAGTAAGTACATTAAAAATCTTTAAGAAAGAATAGATAAGCATTAGCTTTTTCATTCATGATGAGTTGCGGTGAATCTTATTCAATGTATCAAGATGATGTAAAATCATATTCTGTCTCTTTAATTGGAAGCATTGTTATATTTTTTTAATATGACTTTTCATTGTCACCAGTGAAATAATTTATAGTGATGACTCCCTTTCCTGCTCTTGTAGTATGCGTGAGGTGATGGTTGGGGAATGACAAAAAACCAATTGTGAATCCCTTTCTGTCTTCATACATATGTACACTATCCAATAGCAGAATTCAAAATCTATTATTGTGCAGATACAAAGTGTTTTACCTCCCTAGGTGATAACATCTCCATTTTTTGTGAAATTTGAACATGTAACCTAAATACAGAGCTGTTGCTCCAGCAGTGTGCTGTATTATGTAGATGTTGAAATTAAGTGAGAATATTACTACAATGCATCGTTAGAGCAGACTTTTTTTGTAATGTGATTAACACTTTTTAGATATGTGCTTTTGAAACCAGCCTGAACAATAAGGATCATCCATAAGTAATTAGTGCTAAAGATGGAGAGAGGATTTTAGGCAGCATTTAGTTGCATTTTATAGGGAAAGAGGGGAGAGTCAGTTTAGTATAGCCCATATTTTTCAAAATTTGCTGAAATAATTCCTTTCATTCAGACGTATACTAAAACATTACAATATTAACAAATTATATTAAAAAATAAAAATGTTATACCATTTTATTTTTGTTTTGAAATAGTTTTTGTGTTAATGTAAATTCTTCTGATTGTCAAACATTCCTTTTCTTCTAAATTTTCCTCTCCTTTTTTTATTTTTTAAGGAATTTGCTATTCATCGCAAAAGTCGTCAAGGATTACTTGGAAGAATGTCCAGTTCTTTCCACAATTTAGCTGCTGTGTACATGATGCGACAGAGGCCTGCTGAATTTGATCAAGTGCGAGATTATGTGGCCACATTGGGAGATAAATTGCTGAGTGTGGAGAAAGTGAGCCAAAGAATTCAGAAGGAGAGACAAGGTAAATAAGCATTCATTGTACTATTGTATTGTTGTTTAATTTAGACGATGTATGATGAGATTTTTGTTCTTTACTTTTACAGATTATTTGTATGAACTTCATCAGATGCATCCAATATATACCTTGTGGTCTGCATCTGAACCAGAATTAAGCCCAGCTTTGCTAGCTATGGCTTCTGCTGTGGAGCGAAATGCCCAGTCCCAGCAGCATGTGTTGGTTACATTCACAACCACCATTGCACAGGTTTGTCATCTGTAATTTCCGTGCTCTTAATTCTAGATTATTTACAAAAGGTGTGGAAAAAATTTAATGTTGTCTATTATGGTAAAATAGTAAAATGTTTTGTTACGTGGTTTTTGTTTCTGTAAGTTACGAGAAAGTAATATAAAGTTATGAGCTCACAAAAAGTAAAAAATTCTACTTTTAAAGAAGACTATTACATTATTTAATTTGCATTGAATGATACAAGGTGAAATTTGTAGAAACTGAAATCATTCTGCTCAGTGAAGTGTGGTATTAAAATGATTAATGACTACGTGCTGGAAACTTTTCTAAACTGTAGAGATGAGATTTTTTTATGCATTGTGCATAAATATAAATGAATTTGAAAGGTGAATCCTTTTTTATTTGTAATATAGCTTAAAAGAGAAATTGGATGATGCTTGTATATCTACAACTGTTGTAGAACACCTGCAATTCTTTTATACCTTTACAGGTTGGAAAGTATTTGTTTTTTGTTGGGGTTGAAGTAGAGAACACAGTGC
Source organism: Acheta domesticus (assembly GCA_031308135.1). Lineage (NCBI taxonomy): Eukaryota > Metazoa > Arthropoda > Insecta > Orthoptera > Gryllidae > Acheta > Acheta domesticus. Next base: position 38,499,817 of record JAHLJT010000631.1, on the reverse strand, counting down.
AATGTAGGAAATAGTTAAACCAGCACTTCATGCCACTTGGGTGAGGGTGAAATCCACGGTAGAGGAATCAAGGGGTATTTAGGGGGTTTTCAAAGGAATCTTTCAGTGGGCAGGGGTAATGATGCAACTTATATGAAACGTGAAGAAATTGCACTTTGTTGAGTTTTATTCATTTATTTCAGAGCACTATTTTTTAATGTTTGAGGAATGGCATAAGGAGACACCCCTTCTGCTTCCTCCCATTGCCCATTTCCTCTTCATCCTCTCTTCTCCTTCTCCTCCCCTTCCTCCACTCACTTCTTTTTGGTGTATCGTGTCCTCTACTTCAACTGTTGTTTATTATTTTTTGTGACATTTGTGGAAATTTCACTTGTGTTATGAGATGCAAGTATGGTAAGCAGAAGCAGAAGTTGAAGTTTTGTTGTACATTGGTCATCAGTGCTAGCTCAGTGATTTTGCATTTACCCTTGGCGTGGCAACATCTTATTATCTAGTTCCCTTGTTTCTTGTTGATTTTTTTTTTCTTTCTTCTCCAGCCATTGAAGGAGTACCTCCTGTACATTGATGCTGTGAAAGAAGCATTGGCTCGACGGGACTCGGTGCAAATAGAATATGAGCTGACTGTTGATGATCTAAAGAAGAAAAGAATTGAGAAAGAACAAGTAATGGCATAGTCCATTAATACTGATTAAAGATATATTCTTAATATTGTGTAGTGTGTAATATTAATAATGTTGTGTTTTTATTGTATTATATTTGCAGCTAATGGCAAATGAACAGCAGTCTGTGGGCGCCAGTGGAGGTGGCTTCAGTCTTGGTGGCACTTCTCTATGGAAAAGCGCTGGTGAAATGCGGGAGGATAAACTGCAGAAGCTAGCCCAGTCAATCCCTCAGCTTGTGAAACAAGTGGAGGTAATTGAACTTATTTTTTGACAATATAGAAAGAGTACATATAGAAATTCAGAAAAGTATGTTATCTTGGGAGAAGATATAAAGTGTTTGGGGGACATTGTCTGGGGGAAGCTGTATGACTCATTTGTCTTCAAGAATTTGAAAACTTTAAGTACATATGATCTGAGGGTATTGGGACCTGAGGGACTGATTTGCAAATTGTAACTTGACACAATATTTGACTTGGTTTGAGACTTTTGGAAAGTTTGCAATTTCTGGCTTTACTTTTTTGTGTATCACAAATGATATAAACTTTTATTTAAATTTGTTTTTGCATGACTAGTTTTATTTTCTTTGGTTAGAACTTAATTCTAAAAAGTTTTATTTTAACATTCATTACATTATTGTAAATTATATTTCCAGGAAAACCAAGATAAAGTTGAATGTGCCAATGAGAATCTCAGAGCTGACTTAGAACGTTGGCATTCAGAAAAGAAAAATGACATTAAAAAATTATTTCTGGCATTGGCTAATCAACAAATTAAATATTATGAGCAGGTAATTTGTATGTATTTGTTGTGGGTCTTTTTTGCAGTAAGACTACTCTAAAAAATTTTATCGTAAATATTCTGAGAAATAAACTTACCTGTGTGTGTATAGTGTTCTGATGTAACCAGGTAATAAGCATTAAGAATAGCATTTATAAATATATAATTGAAATTGTTTTCACCCTGATAGAATTTCCAATTAAATTTGATTCTTGTACATTTTGCAGTGCCTTGCTGCTTGGGAGGAAGTACTACCAGATATTAAAGGAGGAGACATCTCTTCGACACAGGGCAAACCTGTCCATGTTACAAGCTAGCTAGTTTTCACATAATTACCTAACAGCCCATTAAGAAGTGAAACAATTCTCTTGGGGCCAAAAATTGTAGAGAATCCTCTAACTATTCTTTCAATCCTACCGTTCTCAGTGTAGATTCATTATTCATAGAATTAAAGCATTGGATTAAGTCCTCTCTCATGTCATTTAAGAAACACATATCTTCTCAGTCATATAAACATTGTTTTTGTGCACGGTCTTCAGAATTCCTTTTTTCTCTCCTCTTGTTACAATATCGTTCATACCAAATATTTAGAAACCACAGAAAACCAATCAAATGAATCAAGGACCATTAGTTTCTGTGTATCGAATGTTCACTTCTTAACATGATGCTGTTGCTGACAGTATTTAATCCAAATATAGGAAAACTCTCTATTTAGTAGAGTGTCTAAGTGCAATTCCTAGCTTGAAGCATACTTAATTTTAATATGATATTCCATGTTGCTGTATTTTCCTCATACAGAATTTTGTTGCATTTATTGTAGAATTAGAAAATAGTTCGTGTATTTACCAATAATATAAGAAAAATAGGCAAGTGTATTTTCAATATTTATTTTATTTTTGTGCAGCTTTTCTTCAATTTCTTTCCTCTTAAGTATTAAATCTTTAATGCAAGGTTTGTAGTAGGGCAAGTTTTCATTGTTAGAAAGAGTGCTTACTCAGTGAAGTGCACATTCCAAATGCATTAAATGTGGTTTTTGAATTTACTGTATTTCCTTAGTGCCTGTTGTTAATGGAAATGAATTTCATGTATTCCATATGTTCCTACATTTTTCTAGGATTTTACTGATAGCTCTCATTTAAATTTACTATGATCCAAATGTGTATGTGGTTTCATAAATTACTTTCAATTTATGCTAACTAATAATAACGAACTTATAACACATCATTTATTGTTGCAGAGTAATTAATATATTGCAATAAAACATGTATAATAGGGCATTAAAATGTGTGTTACCAAATATAAATAGAATTTGTTGATCTGTGAATTTGAGAGACAGATTTGTGGGACAAAGGCCCACAAAGGAAAGTGTTGGCTGTGTGCAAATTGATATGGTGCTGGGGCAGTGCAGCTTAAAATGGTATTGTTTCAGTAATTGCAAAATCAGACATTTCACATAGTTATCTGTTAATGCAGTAATGAAAATGTGTAGTATGCTTTAAACACTTCAGTAAAATAGATATTTGAATGCTCTAAGATATTTTGTAAAAATAATCTGATTTTCCTGCAGGAATAAAGGCATATTTAAAAAAGAACTAATAGTGCTTGACGCTGATGAAATAAATTGGTGTTGTACTCTTAGATAATTGGCAGAAATAGTACTAAATGTATGATATCACAAATGGCTTGCTCATTTCATTTTTTCCTCCTTTCTCATGTAAACAATTAGAATTTTTTCAACCAATTCAAGATGTGATATTTGCTGTAGTGCTCATCATTCAGATTTTTATTTTCTTATCATCCTATTTCATTATTACTTTTTTCCTTGGCAAGAAGAAACCCTCTGAACTCATTGAAACTTCATTTTTTTATTTATTTTGAGATTTGCTTCTATTTGTAAAATACATGTTGATCCAAATGTAATTAGAATGTAAAACCTATTTTGGTAAAGGATTTGAAGAGTAGAGAAAAAGTCCTGGATTAAGGGTTGTGAGAAAGTTTCTATCAAATTAATACATTACATTAGACTTCATTCTTTTAAGTTTTAGAGCAGCTTGTGGAAGGCAGATTTGAAATGTAAGATGAATAGTGTACTTTCAGTGAAATAAGCATTATAATTTAATATATTGTTTGATGACTTCAAAATTTGCTTTAGTGGCAATAATGTATGTATAATAATAGATCTTGCAGATGCACTGTGCTCAACATATGTAATCTTTAAATTTTGAAAATCTTTTCTGTATTTAACTGTTTTTACATATCCGTAAAATCCAGAATTAGCATTTAGTGCATCTCCATTATCATGAACATTATTTGTTGTCTATTAATGGCACTTTTGTGCAAGACAAAATCATGGTACCTAAGCTTGTTAATTGTAATGAATATTGTTTTCTAGTCTCATAGTAATTTATATTATGTGCATTTATAAAACATAAGACAAAATGTAATTGTGTTCTATGTATCTGTACCTTTTTGAATAAAATCCATTGGTCCAATTATTGTGAAAAATATGTTCCTTTTATCTTTACTTCTATTTATCAAAAAGGTCTGACATCCTGTAAATTAGAATGAAAACTAGTGGTGCTTCAACAGCATATACTTTCTTGCATTATATATAACTGTTCAGATTATTTGCAGCACATGCATGTGTGCACAAGCAAGGATAATTTCACATAAAAATTGAACATTAAAAACTAAAGGCTATTCAGTATATCGCCTTATGAATGTATATGAAACTACAGTACCATTACATATTGTCCATCTTATGCATCTGTAGGGGAGTGTATAATATATATACAAAACAGTGCAGTATAGTAACAATTATGTAATGGTAAATCATATTAAATAGTTGCACTAATTACCAAGTATATTTAAAGCCCTGAAGCATGATGTAAATGGACGAATTGATGCCACTAAAAAAACAGGCTTTTATTGACCTATCCCTATGATTCTCCATATATGTATTTATAATACGAGGTCAAGACCAACAAGACTACTTATCAAAAATTTGGAGCTACTTTTGAGGAAGTAATTGTTTAAATATCGCCAATGGTTCACGCAAAAAATATATTTTCGAAAAGTTGTTCACGACCTTCTTTCAAGATGTTTTTTTTTTAAAAAAAAAACAGATTTTATTAAGAAATAAATTTGTCTTCTAGTTATTGGAAATCGTCGAGAAAAAAAGTTGAACTTATGCAATGGTCGAAAAATCAAGGATTTCATCGAAAATGAGATTGCGCCATTTTTTAATGTTCGCTATCCTAGAATAACGTTTAAACAAAAAAATTGGTGCCTTTTTAATACAACTTTAAGTGTTGCTGATAGTTCATGTAAAGTGTTCCCTCCTCCAAAATCAAAATCTCCATTTCAAACTCAAGAGGGCCTTGAGTTCCTATAAATCGATCAACAAATATCAGTTTGGAGAAAAAGAATTTGTGCACGGCGCAGCCGTTCTTTCCAGTTTCCACCATGCGGCGAAGCGTTGCAGCAACCGACAGTACTATCGATCTGCTCATTCGTAGTTCACGCTTTAGCGGACAGCGATCGACTACAATCACGATCTTCTACGCATGCGCAGATGCACAAACGTGCGAAATTTGAACTGAGTATGCTCCGAAATCGCTAATGCTTTCGATTGCTTTAACATTCGAGGGTGCAGGCATGTGCAGAAGATCGAGATTGCAGCAGTACGCTATGCAATGATGGAAACAGATTTGTCTAATTTGTAAAAAAGGAGAAAAAAACAAACACAATTTTGAAACAAATGTAGACGATTTCGAGAAAATGGCGTTTGAGGTTTTCTGAAAAATGAGATATTTGAAGTTCTTTTTCACAGAAAGCTTTTTGAGTTTTCGAGAAACTGCATTGCAGATCATTTGAAACACTTCTAGTAAATGCAATAAATAAAAAGTTAAATCGCTGGGAATGTAAATATAAACGACGTGAAAGATATTTAAAAAACATACATTTGTGAAAATTTTGAAACAACAAAAGAATATATCAACGTCAGTCGATTTACCAATATCCGTTCAAAAACTTTAAAGAAACAATTTCGAGCAGTTTTTGAGAAAATGGCATTTAAACATTTCTGAAAATGCGTAATTTCGATCTCTTTCACAGAAAAGTTTTGAGTTTTCAAGAAACTATCAGACATCATTTGTAACAATTGTACTCGTAAATGCAATGATGCATACAAATCGCTGGAATTGTAAATATTACCGTGAGAGAGGTGTAAAAAAAAAGTTTGTGTAATTTAAAAAAAGTGAATAGAGCAAAATGATGTTTATCATCTGTTACAATTTAGCACTATTCCTACCAAAAGTTTAAAGAAACTAGTGATGCAACAAAATGGCACAGACTTTCCCGTATTAGTTTTCCATTTCCTTTGGTCTCCGCTATTCGGACTTGCCACATAGGCTACTTTTACTAGCTGCCCGCCACCCAAAAGTACTTTTTTTGGGGTCATTTTCTTAATTTCCTGATTTTCTAATAGAGCAACGGAAATACTATTTTAAGAATATTAAAGAACAGTAAAACGCCCGAAATGACAATTTTTGCTGAAAAATTTGGAGCCATTTTTTAAAAAATGGCCTTTAAACGCTACTGTAAATGAGAAATTTGAAGCTCTTTTTCACAGAAAATTTTTGAGTTTTTGAAAACCTTCATTTAAAGTAATTTAAAGCACTTTAACTCAAATATACAATAGTGTTTACAAATTTCTGAAAATATGCACATTAAGTGTGAGAGATCTTTCAAAAAAATTATATTTGTGTAATTTTTTCTTTATAAAAACAAGAGAATACAACAAAATTAATTGTAATTCACCTTAAACAGTGCAATAAGCAATATCCGTCCGAAAAGTTTGAAGCCGTTTTTGAGAAAATGGCGTTTGAGCGTTTCTGAAAATGCGAAATTTCGAACTTGTTTCCACAGAAAACAATTGAGTTTTAAAAAATTCTATCAGAGCAACTGTACATCATTTAAAGAACATGTATTCGTAAATGCAATAATGTGAACAAATCGCCGCAATGAACGACGTGAGAGACGTCAAAAAATTACGTTTTTGTAATTTTTGAAAAAACAACAACAAAAGAATAGAGCAAAACGGCGTTTATGTTATCCCATAATGCACTATTCCCACCAAAAGTTTAAAAAAAATGGAGCTGTTTTTGAGAAAATTTTGAAAGTATCACAGCAGCTTCATGAGAAGTACCCCAAATTTTAAAGATCTCAAAGCAAAGATCTCAAATTTTCAAAATCTCAAAGCTTCGACTTGAAACAAGTGTACAGTTTTTTTTTTCAATTTGAAAAAAAAAAACATGGTTTAGCCGCTACAGAGTTCACAGATGGACGGACAGACGGACGGACGTTTTGAAATAAAAACAAACTTTTTCGGTACCGAGGGACCCTAAAACGTATATTTCCGTTGAAATCTCGGAATCGATTTTCCGCAGCATTTCATAACTTTCCCTAAACTACGTGCCATTCTGTAACCACACTATACTAATTTTCACGACGTGAAGGCACAATGGGCTCATATGCAGAATGTTATTTATGCGGAAGAATCTCTTGCACTGTTGCCAAAACATGTTGTGGCAAATGTAAGAAGAAAAACACAGTCTTTTAGAGAAAATGGCGAGGAACACGATGGTAATCACGAAAAAAGTGTCTTTCATTGGCTTTTAAAATAAAATAATAAAAAACACTGGATTTCTGCGGAACTGACTTTTTAAACAGCTTTTTATTCATACCGTTAAAACAATTCAAAATTGGTGAAATTATTTTGGAAAAAAAGATATAATATTTCAGTTACTGCTGGGGGAGTAGTTTTCATTTTATCAATATGTTAGAATGTGTCTCTTAAAAAATGAATTGTCAACGAAAATGTGTGAATTTTATTTTTTGCGCTTTAAAATATTTCGTCGCCGGGAAATTTTCGTTCTTGAAGTCCAATTAAAAATTTCCAGCGACAAAGTTTTGGGTAAAATGATGAAATTATTTTCTATATATCATCGCCCGAAGGTCTTCTGATGCATTACTTCTGTTTTTCATGTGTGTTTTGAAGTCGAGCCGCGCGCGACGTTAGTCGATGACGTGAAGCTCGATGGAAAGGCGAAGTAGAGATGTGTCATCCGAAGGGCTGAAAGGAAGCGTTTGTTTACTTGATGTCATCAGCGGAAAGGATCTTCCAAATCAATACTTGAATGATCACCAGAAACCCTTTCGATAATTTTATATTGCTGGATATTCTGGTCAGTCGATTTTTGCCAGTGGATGTGAATAAACATGGTGGATGTGCAGTGGTAAAGAAAAGTACGTAATTTAGTGAATCGTGTGATGGATTGATTTTAAGATATGTAAATAGATCACAGGGAAAAGGGTGAAATAATTAAGTGGTAAAAAACATTTTCAAAATATTCGTGAACTTAAAAAGGAAAACATCCATAAACGGAGTCAATCGTTTGAATGAATTTTGCAGAGCAACAGACATAAGCAGACATTCCTTCTTTAGAATGAAAACGGAAAAAAGAATGAAGAAATGCCGACCCTGAGAAAAATAAAGTTATTTGGACTGAAGTATAAAATCAGTAGGTAAATGAAGTTACAGTACATATGGTACGTCTCAATTTCCATTGGTATCTGCAACAATCGTGTATATAATAAAAGATGTTAATGATAAACATTTACCAAATTTCAAATATTCTATATTGTATCGCTTTTTGACAGAAATGAGATTTGAATGTGAAAAGCGAGAAAAAAGACAAACGATTGAAAGAAATGATACAATAATGTGCTGATATTCACAACTACGAGAAATACGACAATGGAAATGAGAATAGGAACATAATGTACTGTGATAAATTAAAGAATGATTTATTTTATCTAATTTAATTTACTAGCTCAGTTCTTCGGTTCTCATGCTCTCTATACAGAGAAGCCTGGAAGTCTGAAATTATTTATATTCCGAAGGAATTACATACAACGTGGCACAACAATAATTTTGTTTATTAAGAATGGAATTTGAGATTAACAATATAAAAATTCTCTTGCTTGATTTCATTCATTAAGTTCACGGTACCAAATTGTCTGGCGTTGTGAAACGATGGCTCCGCAGTTCGTAGCCCCTTGACTTCCGCGCCGAAAATCCCTCTTGGCGCCGGTCGTCGCCGAAGTCGTCTGCTTCTTTCTTGCTGACTCACTTCTCGCCCTATTGCTCCACAATCTATCCTCCCTATTCACGTCGATGTCCAACTTAAAATAATTCAGCTTACATACGCGCCGCTACCACCAGGATGCCAGTCAACCACCAACTCTCCCTCGTCCAGGGCCCCCTTCTCGCGCGTCAACCACCTTCGTTACCTAGTAACCGCGACCGTCCAGATTGAAGCGCTGCGTTTGTTTTGTAATATTTTTGTATATTACAGCTCCGTCCGTCCAGATTAACGCGCGGCGTTTGTTCTGTGATATTTTGTATATTACAGTACCATGATGCAAGTTGTATACATGTTAGTCATAGTGTTTCGTTTATTGCGTAAATTAATCAATATTTGACGGCAGAATCAACAATTTACGATCTTTTTTCTATTCTATAACAATACATATAAAGAATCGCTTTGTATTAGATAGTTACACTAATAAAAATATTACGACTATAATAATAATAATAATATTAATAATAAAATTTTAGAAAACCAAAAGGAACTCCCGGAATGGCTCACACGCGGCATCACATATTTGCTACCCAAAGCGGGAGACAGCTCTTTGGCGAAGAACTACAGGCCAATTACTTGTCTGGCAGTACTGTACAAAGTTATCACTGCAGCCATAGCTGACAAAATGTACAGACATCTAGATAAGAATCATCTAACGCCAGCTGAACAAAAAGGATGTCGTAAAGGCTCTTATGGCTGTAAGGAAATCTTGCTACTGAATAAAGTCATCTTGAATGATGTAAAGAAACGCAAACGTAATTTGAGCATGGCTTGGATTGACTACAAAAAGGCCTTTGATAGTGTACCACACGACTGATTTTTGAAGACCCTGGAGATCTATCGATTTCATCCTAGACTTATTGAATTTTGCAAGGCTAGTATGAAGTAGTGGAGTACCAGGTTACTAATACATAGCGGAAAGGAAGCAGTAGAAACCAGAAGTATTCAGATTAACAGGGGTATTTTTCAAGGAGATTCACTATCCCCTCTGCTGTTTTGCATTAGTTTGATCCCACTATCGAGACAGTTGTCGCAAGCTGACTTTGGTTTTAAGCTCCATGGTGATGAAAGGCCAGTATCACATTTGTTTTACATGGATGATATGAAAGTGTTTGCTAAGAATGAAGCGATTCTCTCCCAAATGCTGTCTGTCGTGAATGACTTTAGCAATGACATCTGCATGAAGTTTGGTCTTGACAAGTGTGCAAAAATCAATTTAAAAAGAGGGAAACTCACAACGTCTGAGAACATTGAAATTGATACGCATACTGTGATTCAAGATCTTGAGCCAGGTAAAACTTACAAATATCTGGGCATTGAAGAATGTGAAACCATCTCGAACGACAGAATGAAAGAGAGAATTCGTAGGGAATATTATAGGAGAGTGAGACTGGTCCTGCAGTCCGCTCTGAATTCCAGGAATAAAATATCTGCAATAGGTAGTTTGGCGGTACCTGTAGCCGAATACAGTTTTGGACTAGTGGACTGGACTGAGCAAGAAATTCGCACCATGGATCGAAAAACCAGAAAATTGCTAACAATGCATCATGTTTCCCACCCTCGAGCTGATATACATAGACTTTATGTGTCACGTAAGGAAGGAGGAAGAGGTCTCAGACAAATTGAGGCCTCCTGGCACAACGCATTAGTCGGGTTGGGGAAGTATGTAGTCAGCCATCAAGATGACCCTCTAATGAGGCAGGTCATGAAATCTGACCGAAGAATGGGAAACAGAGACATTGTTAGTGTAGCAAGATGCATTGCGAAGAAAACTAAGCAAGACACGTCGAATAACACAGACACTGAACTTCTGATGCTGCTAAACATGAAGTGTGAGACACAAAAAATGTTAAAGAAATCGTGGAGAGACAAACCACTCCACGGACAATACCTAAAAAGAATGGACAAGGTGCAGATCAATAAAGATCAATCATTTATGTGGCTTAAAAGGGGAAGAATGAAGCCAGAATCGAAAGCACTTGTAATAGCTGCCGAAGATCAGGCCTTGAGAACACGACATTATGATAAAGCGGTTCTCAAAATTTCCCAAGATGATAAATGCCGCATTTGCCAGGAGCAAGTAGAAACCATTGATCATATTGTCTCAGCTTGTCCAATCCTAGCAAAGACCGAATACCTGAAAAGACATGACAGGGTGTGTAGCTACCTCCACTGGCAGATCTGTACCGCCCTCGAAGTTCCAAACACACGCCCCAAGTGGTACAAACACTCACCAAAACCGGTGACGTCTGTTGGATTGTGTACGATATTGTACTACCAAAAAAATTCAAACTGATCGCACGATAGCGGCAAGCAAACCGGATATTGTGATCCGGGATTTGGCGAAAAAATCGTGTTTACTTATCAATGTCGCTGTACCTTGCGATCAAAACGTCGTTACCAAGGAGGCAGAGAAACGTCTTAAATACAAGTTTGGAAATCGAGATCAGCCGAATGTGGGGCGTAAAAGCACAGGTCGTCCCGATAGTTATCGGAGCTCTGGGATTTGTTCCGCAAAATTTGAGTAAGAACTTGTCTAAACTCCCTGGTAATTCAAAAGAGTGGGAAGTGCAAGAAATTGCTTTACTTGGAACAGCCCACATTTTGCGTAACGTATTGTAGAGGCACTGATAGTCAGCGGATCTTCTCCTTAGGTAGCTGGTTGCAACCTGGAGTAGATTTTCTATTCAGCCGACTCATAAGATCTTCAGTCGTGATGTAATGGGAAAATAATAATAATAATAATAATAATAATAATAATGTGTGCGAATAAACAATGTTTTTAGTCGATGCATTTATTGAGAAAAGTAGCTGTGATTTTGACGATTCTGGAGCTAGCGGGCAAACGAACGTATCGCGTCGACAACAACGCAAGGATTCTCCATTAGACCCATTGTGCCTTCACAACGCGAAGAGCAGTTTTTTTATAGTTACATTCTCGTATACATGCGAATAGTATAGAGAAAGATATGTAATGTTGCGTAAAATCGATTTCGAGATTTCAACGAAAATATACGTTTTGGGTCTCTTGATAACGAAAGTTCAAACGTCCGTCCGTCTGTGAACAACACCAGGGACTATTCATAAGATTTTGTTTTTCAAAATGAATGTTCACCGAATGATTTGGCCTCTCAAAACTTATAATAACATTCTTTAATTTCGGGGGTCGCCTTTTTTGTCTCTGTTTTTACACGATACTATTTGGGGATTTACATGATTCTACATGGGATACTTTAGGCCCGCAACAGACTACAAGACTACTCCGAGAAATGTAGAAAATCGAAACAAGGGACACTTACTGACCCCCACTTACTTAGTAATAAGGATGGTGTTATTTCCACCATGATTCCATCGTGGCCATACGGGCTTGAGGGGCAGAGTTAGGAAAATCGCACTGTAGGTCCGCAACACACTACACCTAGGAATGCGTTTCTAGAAATGTGCGACGAGAAATGTGGAAAATCGAAACAAGGGACACTTATGGACCCCCACACCCTTGAAAGAGTTTTCTCGTTCGCCTCTGCAGAGGCGAAAGAGTTCCTCGCTCGAGCCGGAGCAGTATCCTAACAAACGGGTTATGACCTGCGCGCGATCTTTCTTTCCTCTTGTCCTATCTTCACTCTTTACTTACGTACATATACATTGATCCAGTTTCACTGCCCCCCTTCACCTACATTGTTTTGCTAACGGAAGTGAATGTAGCTTCAATACGCGCTCATTTTGTTGAGGTCTCCTTTGCTTATAGTGGTAGGAGTAGAGCCGAGGATGTGCATCTATTTCGTCGGCAATGCAAAAAATCAAATTCGCAGTTCGTTTACTGACGCAAATTGGTTTAGAAAAAATGGCTCGTTTTTCAAACTTGCGAATCTTGAGCTTTTTCAATTTTCTTTTTAATTATTACTTTTAACTAGTATTCATCTTTCAACTATTTATCATTGAAAGGGGTAGTTCAAAAATTACGTAACGCTAAAGGGAGAGGGAGGGGGTTTGAGGCAGCGTTACGCTGCGATACATTGAGATAGCGAATACAAGGGGGTGGGGGGTATTGAAAATACTAGAAATTTGCATTAAGGTTATTTATGGACGGCCCCTAAATAAATTAAATAAAAGACGTGGCGTCTTTCTGGACATCTGTATAACACAGATCTACGATGTGGACAGATTAATACCCGCAACCAAGGTGTAAGAAATATTTCTTACGCAGTGCCTGCAACTATAGAGATTGTTTATGCGCGTAACTCGTTTGAAAGAATCACTGCACCGCAAATCACTTTCCTGAGGCCTCTTGACTGTTTTTATCTTGATCATATCTTAAGTGTCAAGATTTTAATATGTCAGATAACGGTTCATGACATACAGTGTTTCCGTGATCCAAAATTTTACGTTTCATTAATATACATAAAATTGTAAGATGTCTGCAGACTTCCCACTAAAAGTCACCCATTGACTTTTACTACATAATATGTGCTTGATTTATAAAATTTGAGATCCCGAATCGCTCCCCCAAATTACTTATTCATTTAATAGAAATAGTCGTATATTTATAATATAATTGAATAATTAAATGAGAGGTGACGGAGCACCGTTCCGTTGCGTTCCGCCAGAAATCAAGCTCTATAGGCGCGTCCACACGATGCGTCTTTTCTGTGCGTCACAGCAATAAAATTGCATGCGCAAAGTTGAAAGACGAACGTTCAACACAGCGCACGTGCGCTACCTTTTCCCCTTGGCGCAACACTGCGGTGCTTGTTCTATTCTGTACAGTTGTCGACACATTATATGGGTAACGGCCAAATTCAGAAGTGCCCGTCTTTCCGCGCATTCTGGCACACTGTACGGACGATAACGCCATCTGGTTCTTTCATAGTTAACTGTTACAAAAGAACATTCGGAACAACTGCCAACGAGTGAGAAGCTGATAGGCTAGATTTCCCGCAATCATCTAATTTGAACGTTGTCTATGATACGCGTGTTTATCCGAATGATTGAGAGTATTGGCGTAGAAGGCACAGGGGAGCGGGGATAGTCTCCATCGCGTCGTGATGCAAGCCATTCGATCGTCTACAAGAAATATATCAATAAAGATAATATAATACAATACGACATAAAAAGTTCAGCACATGCAATAGAATTAGTGGATTTGAAAAGGAAATTTGGAAATTTTAAATTCTGATTTACCTGCAAAAAAATCAATTGAATATCCCCTCTTTTAACGCAAAACAACTTCAGTGGGTGAACGAATATTACGGATCCGAGACGAAGAAATGAGTGTGCGAAGGCGGCTCCAGGATCGGAAAAGTAATTTAGAGTGGGAAGTTTTGGCGAAGTAAATAGTGTTCAAATACCAGTGTTTACGAAATTTAAGGTTTTTGCAACAATTAAACTAAGTATTCAGTAATAATTTTGCATCGCTTGTCAAAATTGTTATTTTGCAATATTCACCTCAAAGACAATTTGAGGACCCTTCCTCCGTATAGCGCACGTTTCGGAATTGTTTATAAAATTGTTAATTGTTGAAAAATGCTTAATTCGCAGTTTTCGGTTCTGGAATATATGGGACCCCTTTCCTCTTCAGTACTGCAAAATTTGGAAATTGTTTATAAATTTACAAATTTTGCGAAATTATTTTATTATCTTTTCTAAACTGCCTTTAAATGAGATGCAAAATTCCGCAATCCAATCGGCGCTACCGCCTTTCGTTTTCGAGATATGTAATTGTTTCTAAGAAATTAGCATGTCATGACAACTCCCATTTCTTTGGAAGTCAATGGCAGTTCTCTCACAAATCTACCCTTCAAGCCGTTTTCCAAATGCAACGTGCATTGAGCGACACTCTTTTCTCATGCGACCCCGACACCAGAATGGTATTTGAAACTACCTGCAGAACGCAAGTCGATTGCTTTGCGAGTCAAAATCATGGAAACATGAGTTGTTACAAATGTTCCCTAAACACGTAAATGCCAAGAAAGTCATTTTATGAGAACACACAAATTCTCTGAGCATATGAATGAATCAGTCATTTCAACAGCGGAACCACTACCTGATAATAGTAATAACATCCACAACTTCTTTTATTTTTTTGTGTTATTTAAATGCAGCCCATGTTCAACCCATGCAGAAAAGCAAACATTAATACTATCATTTAAACTAAAAATAACCATTGTTAGGATGATTACGTTCAGAATACTTGAACGACCAGAATCCTACGTTCTCTACCATTTGACTGAAACACCGGATAGAGGACGGCTGTGAATGTGATAAAAAAGAAATAAATATTCCATATATTGATGTCTAGATTTTGGAGAAAATGCGTAGCCTAACTCGTTGGGAGCCGAATTTGATTCTCATAACAATATTTTGGCTGTCACTTCACGCAAAGCCCGTATATCTTTAAAATCTATTCAAAATCTGCTCCAATTTTTTTAATTGTTACCTAAATTTTAGTAAAATGCTTTTGCAATTATGATTATGTTCGATAATTAGTAAATCCTCTTGAAATTGAAAATCTGATTTGATTTTTCGTGAACCTGATCTACATCACCAAAATTCAAACCATATTTTTTAATGAAATCTATTCTTCAACTTTAGAACTTTACATTTTATAGTTTATAGTTTTTTAGAATATTTATATTTTTCCGTAATTTGAATATTTCGAGCAAAGCTATGTTTCATTCGAGTGTTACTATGTATTTGTAGTTCTTGTGTAATATTGTCTCCCCTTTAAATTGCAAAACTATTGGTGGACATACTTTCTCGATTTCTTTATAACAATTATGTAATATAAAAATTCATGTTAACCCCGAGCAAAAATTTTACAATTTCAACCGGATTGCATATATTGTCGCGGCCAATGACGTCTCATCTCTTAATTAAAAATCGCGGCCTTGATCCAAAAACGTCATTTTGGGAGTGTTTAGCACCCGCGAATTCACTCTCCGAACTGAGATTTGAATTTGAGGGCATAGGTTTCGAGATTCCATTACATAATCCAGCTGGTGATATACTACAAGTAGTCTCACCAACTATGGGCCACCCCTATAACTCCTAAACGGCTTCCGATATCAAAATACAGTTTTCGCTCAACAATGTGGAGTCATGGAGCAAGTGAAATTGTGTAGAGATATTGTCTGAAATACTTTTAGTTTTGGAGAAATTAAATCAACTTTCATTTTTTAAATCGAAGCATATATTTTTCTTACTAGCAATAGATAAATCATAAAAAGGGGAATGCAATGATGTAACATATGTTCATATTTTGATAGTATTTTGTGTAATAAATTATACTTTCTGGCAAGAGATTGTAAATGAAACCTGCCCTTTTTGCTGTAGCAGCCTTACTAGCCTGTACAGCCTTACGCTATTGTCATTTTTGGTGAAGGCCTTCGCGGCCTCTCCTTGAAAAGTGCCGGCGCCGGGAATGCAACCTTCCTGAATGGCAACAGTTGCAAGAATTGACACAGGAAATCTCGTGAATTTTATTTAAAATCACTTGTCAGAAAGTATAATTTTGTGCTCAAAATACTATTAAAACAATAACATGTTACGTCATAGCACTCGTCTACTTATGATCTCGCTAGTGAGAAAAAATCATGGTTCCATTTAAAAAATGAAAGATGATTAATTTTCTCAAAAACTAAAAATTTTTCAGACAATATCCTTACGGCACATTACTTGCCCTATGATTCCGCATTGTTGGGCGAAATCTACATTTCTATATCGGAAACCGTTTACATGTTACGGGGGAGGCCCATAGTTGGTGGGACTGCCTGTATGCCAAACCTCGCAAGTGTTGGAGCGTTTTCGTTGTCATATAAAAAGAAACTAGTGTTGCAATAGAATGGCACAGAGTTTCTCCTACTAGCTCTCTTCTGATTTGTTTAATCTAGACTGGTTTTTTGGTTTTTCATTACCTACTTTCCAGCTGTCATCCATGGCTGACATTTTTTATTTAACGTTTTCTCAATTTTTCAGGCAATTTAAAATAGACAAATGTGATATTAAGAATATTACGTAAGTTAAACCTAATCCTATATCATAATTTTCGATTAAAAATGTTGATCCGTTTTTGAGAAAATTTTGAAAATGTTCGGAGGCTTCATGTAAAGTACCCCCAAAAATTAATGAATGCTTTTCAAAATCGCAGGGCAACGCAGGCCAAATGGACAGGGGTTTCTTCAATTTGGAAAAAATTCTACGCATGGCTTAGGCGCTAGTGTTGTTCACATACACCGGACAGACCGACGTTTTGCCGTCAATTGGTTTTTCAGTATCAAGGACCCACAACACATGTATTCTGGATAAACCACGTGTTAGAGGGTTTTTTCTTAATTTAGCTCAGGATTTATCCACTTTTTCGTGATCGTGGCCCAAAAATGACTTTTTTCCGCAGAAAATCCGCCGTTTTCTCGTGCAGCATAACATAACTTTCCCTACACTACATATATACTCCGTATATATGTACGTAATAGGGAAAGTTAAAATAATAAAAAAGGAGAAAAGAAATAACATAGTGATGAAAATGAAAAGGATTCACGACTAGGAAACCCAGCCACATACAAAAAGAAAAAACAAAAAACATCCAGGAAAACGTAGTTGGGAATATAAACTATGTTGAAGCATTCTTTATGGGAGAAAAAAACAGGAGGAATAATGTGATAAAATGTCAATTATACAGAAATAATGTGATAAAATGTCACTTATATAGAAAATGTTCTCACAAGACAGGAAAGAGTGATCTATGCTGCAGTCTGGCAAGTAGCAATACAAGAAAGAGAAGAGAGGAAAATAATGAAGATCGGCTATAAAAAATAGAAATAAATGTAAAATGGGAGTATTGGGACAACACCATGAACAAAAACTAAAAAACTAAGAAAAAGTTACTGGAAAAAAGCATCAACGCTAAAGAACACACGACTGCATCCAAGAAACCATATAATAAAGAACAATTCGTGAAAAAAACAAAAAAGAAACAATCAAAGAGATGTATTACAATAGCAATGTCAGGACATTGCTAAGTGGGGAGAGAAAAATGGAACTCATTCACGTTTCGTATATACGTATGTATACGGGAAAGTAAAATTCCACTAATTTACAAAATTATACTTTAGTCTTGACAATGTTTTGCATGAAACGGGCAAAATTCGTGATAGCGAACAAGGAATTTAAAAAAAAATTGTAATAGACGTGCGGCATTGAGATAATAACACGATTTTCTTGTAGTAAAATAAATAACACGATTTTAAATCGGGAATATAACGAATTTTAAAATATTGTTCTGTTATTTTCTTTTTTGCACAAACAAAACTCTTTGTATGTCTTAGAACACAAAAAGGACAATGGAATTGCGGTCTTAATACTTCGGATACCTCGAAGTGACGTACTTAGGAAAGAGAGTCGTTTAGTAATCTTGTAATCGTAAGTCGTGAGAAATCTTGCAGAATTTTAGCAATATATCGACAAGAAAGAGGACGTTTTTTTGTGTCTCTGAGTAATTCACTAAAACTCCTCTTGACTTTTCCTGTTTGCCTTGATATGAGTTATATTCCTACTATGTATATTGTTTGTCTCCTTTACTTAGAAACAAAGTAGTAAATGCATGCACTGACTCACAAACGCTTTTCATAGAGAATGTGAATAAAGATGATGGAATTGCTGATGATCAGCAATTACAGTTATTCTTAAGTGTGTCAATACTTCGAATTTGCAATCTCTACTTTGAAACTAACCAGTTTTCCAGAAGGTAGTTCTGATGAATATTTATGGGACGTCTTTTAGTTGTGTGTTGAAATTTCATAGCTTTAAAGTAAAATAAAATAAATTTCAAAATTAAATTTGTCGAAAATTTTTTGAAGGTGGAAATGTTTTTGGACATTGATTATGCTATTGGAGTTAATTACAATATTATACAAATCTAACGATTTCAGATGTATGCAGAAATATATTTTGTGCCTTCTATTTTTTAAAAGACAACAAAGATTATGCAGATTTTGAGTAAAAAGATGAATAGAATTTTTTTTGATATCCAGAAAATATTTTTACCAAAAATTAACGCAAAAATGACTGCTTCCACTTATACACCGGGCGACAATATTAGTGATATCTCTCTGCTTGATTCGATATTATAGTTAAGAAAAGAGTTGAATAAAATAATCTTTCTTTAGAGGGATTATCAATTTTCTCTCATAAGCCTCAAGCTACCACCGACTTCCCAATTTTCCTGGGGAAGCACTTTCGACTCCGGGTGAAATCAGATAAGAGGCTACACAGCGTTGCCAAAGAAAAATCAATATTTTCACTCACGCCAAAGCAAACTGAACTATTCGTATTTCCTATTCATTCTTCTATTCATTCATTCTCAGAGTAGCAAAGCCACATAAGAGCTAATTATCTCATTAGTGAAAGACCTCTCTATTTCAGAGTCGCTAAAATTTTGCTGTTTTGAAATAAAAAGTTTAATACTCGCAGTATCGCAGTTTGACATTACAGCAACTCGCTATTTTTCCAGCTTTACTTGTTATATAAAATCCCATTTCTGAGATAAAAAGGCTAAATTATCTAGTCCTACTCCAAATTAGCACGATTTTCTCGTATTTGTTAGTCTCTTAATACGTTTAGTCTGAGTTAGCTTTTCGTTGTTTTTTTTTCACCCTCTTCACAGCAACTATCTATTGGTGCCAGTAACATATTTTTACTTTTTCATACTTACTTCGTTACAAGAGAAAATTTTGTAATCGTGTGCCGGTGAATTTTCGATAGAAAATTATTTTTTATTGCCAGGTCCTATTAACGAAAAACTGAGTAAATCGTGTTTGTTTACGAGAATATAGCAAATTATTTCCTCTAACACGATGTGTAAGGGAACGTCCATAAATTACGAAACGGTAAAAAGGGGGAGGGGGTCTGAGCCTGTGTTACTCTGCGTTACATGGGAGTAAGGGGATATTAATTGTTACGTAACATTGTTTTTTTACATTTTCAATATTTGCTGAAATAATTCCTTTTTTGAGTCCTGTATTAAAACATTAAAATATTAACACATATAACAATAAAAATTAATTACGACGGCAAAACGTCTGTCTGCCTGTGTGTCTGTCCGTTCGTCCATCTTGGTTAATGCTAGCGCTTAAACTGTACTGCCGATTTTCTTCAAAATTGATATTTCTCGATCGATTTAAATGATTTCGAGGCACTCTGAGTTTGCCAGAAACATTTTGATTTTGGAAGTTCTTTGTAAATATTTTAAAATTTTCTCAAAATGACTCCAAAAATTTTGATTAAACTTTGGCGTCGAATAGCGTAAAGAACACCTAAGTGAAGAATATTAAATTAAAATGAAGTTCATTTCATTTTACTCAGTGAATATAGCACTATCCATGCAAAACGATTAAAGAACACAATATTGATGCAGTTTGGAGAAAATCTTAAATTTAATATTGTTTAATGTTGCTCATATTTCAATCAAGATTGTGCAAAAACAAGTAATATATTCAGAAAAGTTGACATGATATTTTATAAAGAACTGATTGTCAAGAACTAATTTCACTTGAAGAGAAAATCGCGTCAACTAAATCACTACAATATTTAAAGAATTATTTTCAAATTGCAGGATCTCGAGTCGGGCCAGATCAATAATGCAATGTTTTTAGCAAACATTCTACGAATAGTTTAGGCACTAGTGTGTTCACAGAACGACAAGTGGACCGATGGACGGATGTTTCGAGAAAAACTACTGTTTTCGTATCAAAAAACCAAAACGTGCGCTTTCATTAAAATCTCGAAATTGATTGTAATATTCTGAGCGAATGAATAGGAACGATGTCTCACAGAGGAAATCTCAATTTCATTTTCGTATTTTAAAATTATTTCTCGTCTGCAAATTTATAATCAGTTCATTTTTGCACATTAATCAAATGGTATACAGTACAACAAAAAATCAGAAATAAATCACTACTATTACATTTTTTGTAGGTTTCATAAGTGTTTTTTTTCGTGTGCGCCTGCGTATGCGTTGACTTACTAGTAGATTAATTGGAAGGTGATTCGTGCGCTGTCACAATCTCTTCTAATATATTTGGCTTCTTGTGGTGATAAGGTCATGCAGTGGAATTATGCCAACGTCTCTGTATAAAGTCCTGTTTGTCACGAACTATGTTTTAGTTTTGAATCTACGAAAAATATTCAGTATACGAGTAGTTATTACTTCTCTGTGGTGTCGTATTAATCCATTCGCGTTCCATAGTATAATTTTATGACTTAGCAGCGATTCTATTTGTTATAATTTCTGTTTTAGAATGTTTTTATATCTTCGGAAGGAATTTTCAATTTCTTGGCACATGTCTATTTGGGCAGAAATGAGACTATATGGAAGTGGTGTGTATCGGATTATTGAATATGTGAAGAGGTGGGCAATAAATGATATTTTTCTGTGAATGAGTGTGCTTCTTTAAATTGGGGAATTTAAAAATGGTATTGTTTGAGTGGAAGGAGAAGTCGTCACTATACATTTTATATGTGAATTATTTTCAATGCATGTGTAGAACTTCATTTAATTTCAATATTCGTAAGATTTTTCACAAATGTTGATGATATACTGATATATGTCTCATTTTTCGTTTACTTTTCATAGCGTAAAAATCAGGTCGCTATATTTCGTTCATTAAACTCTATGATATCCAAGCAGTTATCTGAAATTCAATAAAATTCAATTCAATAATATAATAATACCAAATTCACATGATTTTCTACAAACGATTAAAAAGAGATGTGAAAATGCCGTGGCCTAAAGGATACATGAAAATGACTGACGATGAATGACTACATTAAAAACAGGATTTTAAGGAGGATCATACCGAACGCAAAACAAATTTAAAAAGAAACTTATTCATCCTAAATATTGATATTATTAGTTTAAATAACAGTATTAATGTTTGCTTTTCTGAGACACGGGCTGCATCTAAATAACAATAAATTAAAGAAATTGTGGATGTTATTACTATTATAAGGTAGTAGCTTCGCGGTTGAAATGACTGATTCTTTCATATTTTCTGAGAATTTGTGAGTTCCCATAAGACAGACCTGTCCAAAACCGTGCTCCGGTGCAATTTTGCTCCGCCCGTGTCCCACGCAGCGCGCCGGCGCAAGTTAGTCACCGAGGGAGTGGGGCATTCCTTCAGTCCGTGCGATAAGAGAACTGACAACCTGCTGCTGGCTAGCTGTTGCGCTTTATCTCAATGGCGACATTGAATAGTATTGACATTTTGTTTCATAGTGGTTCTATAGGACTTATATTCTGACCATCAATCTAAAAGACAGAAAGATTTCAAACGGCAAACTCTTTGAAGTATTATGAATATTTTCCACAACATGATTTCTCAAAACTACATATGAAAGCAGCCAAAGTAATTTCTATGTTTGGGTCCACGTATGTATATGAGAGCTTCTTTTCATAAGCAGTTAACAAAATCGAAGTTTCGAGGGTGTTTGAGTGACGAGAGACTTCGCAATTCCTTGCGTTTGATGGCGACAAGGAATTTTGTGACCCACAGCGAACGAATTGTAAACAAAAAATCCACAATTGAAATTGTTACAATGAAATTCCTTTTATTTGTTTTAACTGAACGTACTTATCCAGGATATTTCGTTTTGCTCTTTAATTATGTTTCAAACAAGAAAATAGAAAGGAAACTTACTCATTGGAATAAAACTAAATCAAATCCCATTTGATTTTACATGAACTAGGCCCGAATTAAAACATTGTCGTGTTTGATCTATACGAAACGAGCTAGTGTGGCCGCTCCGCCAGAAAAGTTTTACGGTAGGGCTGAGTAATTGGCAGCAGGGGACTCCCGTTGGGCGGGGCGTAAAACAACCGGACCGAAGCGCGCTTCGTCATCTGTCGAAGCGAACTTGGTGCTCCGGAGCATGAGCGGAGCAGAAAGCATGGACAGGCCTGCCAAAAGATGACCTTCCTGGCATTTACGTATTTAGGGAACATTTGTAACAACTCATGTTTCCATGATTTTGACTCGCAAAGCAATCGACTTGCGTTCTGCAGGTAGTTTCAAATACCATTCTGGTGTCGGGGTCGCATGAGAAAAGAGTGTCGCTCAATGCACGTTGCATTTGGAAAACGGCTTGAAGGGTAGATTTGTGAGAGAACTGCCATTGACTTCCAAAGAAATGGGAGTTGTCATGACATGCTAATTTCTTAGAAACAATTACATATCTCGAAAACGAAAGGCGGTAGCGCCGATTGGATTGCGGAATTTTGCATCTCATTTAAAGGCAGTTTAGAAAAGATAATAAAATAATTTCGCAAAATTTGTAAATTTATAAACAATTTCCAAATTTTGCAGTACTGAAGAGGAAAGGGGTCCCATATATTCCAGAACCGAAAACTGCGAATTAAGCATTTTTCAACAATTAACAATTTTATAAACAATTCCGAAACGTGCGCTATACGGAGGAAGGGTCCTCAAATTGTCTTTGAGGTGAATATTGCAAAATAACAATTTTGACAAGCGATGCAAAATTATTACTGAATACTTAGTTTAATTGTTGCAAAAACCTTAAATTTCGTAAACACTGGTATTTGAACACTATTTACTTCGCCAAAACTTCCCACTCTAAATTACTTTTCCGATCCTGGAGCCGCCTTCGCACACTCATTTCTTCGTCTCGGATCCGTAATATTCGTTCACCCACTGAAGTTGTTTTGCGTTAAAAGAGGGGATATTCAATTGATTTTTTTGCAGGTAAATCAGAATTTAAAATTTCCAAATTTCCTTTTCAAATCCACTAATTCTATTGCATGTGCTGAACTTTTTATGTCGTATTGTATTATATTATCTTTATTGATATATTTCTTGTAGACGATCGAATGGCTTGCATCACGACGCGATGGAGACTATCCCCGCTCCCCTGTGCCTTCTACGCCAATACTCTCAATCATTCGGATAAACACGCGTATCATAGACAACGTTCAAATTCGATGATTGCGGGAAATCTAGCCTGTCAGCTTCTCACTCGTTGGCAGTTGGTTCCGAATGTTCTTTTGTAACAGTTAACTATGAAAGAACCAGATGGCGTTATCGTCCGTACAGTGTGCCAGAATGCGCGGAAAGACGGGCACTTCTGAATTTGGCCGTTACCCATTTTATGTGTCGGCAACTGTACAATGGATCCAGCTATTTGCACGGCAATTTCGGCAGCTTATATTATAATCAGTCGAAAGAAGAGAAGAGAAAAATGTCCTTTTCTCTATAATCTTGAATGAATTGAAGAGCGAATTCTTTGTTTTCAAGAGACATTCTGAAAATACATAACCTTAAATGAAAGCTATTGCATTTAATTGTTTCAGCTATATAACTTATTACATAAATTTCGAAAATTGGCTTTACCATAAAAATAAAATAAGAATTAGGGAGAACTAAATATTATTCTCTTGTCACTGCAACACACCTAATAGAAATGGAAATAATCACACGTTCATTTTTACTAGTTTCCATTATTTATCTTAATAAATGTGTGTATTGAAAATTGATACTGTCGTAAATATATAATAAAAGAATAATCTGCAACAAATTCGCAATAAAACACAGTCGAACGGTACAAAATAACTCAGAAGACCACTAAAGAACTCTTCCGGTTCGGTATTCCGGATGACTTCGCTATGAAATACACGTTCTTTGAAGGAAGCGCACGAGAAAGACGAACGAGATTCCCGTCAGCTCTGGGAAGCTTGCGCTATTGCATGCGTCCATCGTTCTGACGAAAGGACGCATGCCCCAAACGCATGCGCTACGTGCGCTAGACACATACGTTGGACGCATGCGCAAAATTGAACGAAAAGACGCATCGTGTGGACGCGCCTTATCTATGCGTTCACCACGATGTAATCTTCCACGTGGTGTAATCTTACATCCCTTCCGCCTCGAATCCCAGGAATGGGTCTCTCTACAATCTGTCAGGTTCACGGTGTAATTCTTTTACATCGTGGTCAGCACGAAATCATTAAAAGAGATGGAGGCAAGGTGGAGGCATTTACGAAAAATGTCGACAGCTAGTCGGACTTACTTAACTTTAGCGACATCACGCGGTGAAATAAGGAACCTATAGGTTTTTTTGACGAATAACGACGTGCGTACACGTACTTGATAAACTTGATCTACACTTTAGTGTGTGTTAGTAAATGTACATGTGAATAGCGTTGATTTGACACGAGGTTGATTGCCATTGACCAGAATTACCGAAATAAAAATGCCAGTGACTGAAAAGTTCTCCCATTGCCCGCGTGATATCGCTGAAGCTAAGTGAGCTCGATTATACTTACACCGATGCACCGAGGTTGAAGTTACACCCAGAATGGCAAGGAAAAATTTCTACCTTGCCAACTTCAATGTGATTAAACGATAACTTAAACGTTTGCCAAACCTAAACCTGTTAATTGATGAAAACTTCTACTCCACTTTTGTTGATAGCAAAATAGACCTCCGATCATCCTACTCACCGACGTATAAAACCAGGGAACGGCATGGGAAACCATGGTTCAAGAGGAATACGAAAAAATGTCAAGGAGAAAAGCACGGTTGTGGTCTGTATATAAAACATCAAATAAACCAGAAGATTACAAAAATTACAGGATTGAAACCATAATTTGTGCAGCTACTCAAGAGAACGTAGGAGGACTTACGAGAAAATGATTATAGAGAAAGGGGGTAAATTATTTTACTCTTACATTCGTGGGCAGCTGAACTCAAAGACAGACATTCCAAAGATCCTCGTCGATAATGACGGAGAGAGTATTACTGAAGCAGAGAAAATCGCAGAAATTTTTGCAAGGGAATTCCATAACGTGTATACGACCGAACCGGAGCTGGACCCTGGAGATGGCATCGAAGATGGCGCTGCAACAGGAGATTCACTAGAGGAGGTCGTTTTCGACCATATAGAAGTCGCTCACACTCTCAGGAGTTTAAACGCAAACTCAGCCACCGGACCAGATGGCATACCAGCAATCTTCCTGAAAAACTGTGCACTGGAACTCGCATATCCACTGACAAGGATGGTCCATGGATCTTGGAAGGATCCCTTCGACATGGAAGAGTGCAATGGTAACTCCTATCTTCAAAAAAGGCGATAAACAACTCTCCAAAAACTACAAAACGATTAGCCTGACTAGTGCAGTGGGAAAAGTCATGGAGCGAGTCATCGTCAACAGGATCCGAGACTACGCAGTAAGAAAGGACATAATACCCAGCCAACAACATGGATTTATGAATCGTAGATCCACTACGACTAACTTGCTAAGCTCGCTTGACCACTGGACGAAGTCCTTGGATGCGGGCAACTGTAAAGATGTAATTTACCTTGACTACGCCAAAGCTTTTGATAAGGTTCCACATGAACCCCTGCTGTGGAAGCTGTCAACATTGTGTATTAGAGGTAAGCTACTAGTGTGGTTGAGAGAATACTTGATAGGGAGATCCTCCCGTGTTAGAATTGGAGATGTGCTGTCTGCCGCAAAACCAGTTACCAGCGGAGTCCCACAGGGATCAGTGTTGGGCCCTATTCTGTTCATCTTATTCACCAGCGATCTTGGTCACATATAAGATCGAACTGAAACTGCTTTGCAGATGATACGAAGATCTTCGGAAATCCGCTTACTTCTTACAATGATTTACAAGAGGATTTGGTGCAAGTAAATGCATGGTCTCGGAAATGGTTGCTTCCCCTACATAGTTCAAAATGTAGAGTCCTTCATCTTGGAAGGAGAAACCCTAAAAAATCCATATATCCATCCAGCAGAAGATGGTTGAGCAAACCGTGGACTTAGGGGTGATCATATCACAGGATCTCAAGTGGGAGAAACAAGTTGCTGCCGTCACCAGAAAGGCTAATGCCACCGCTTACCTGATTCGGAAGGCATTTCTTGACTTAACTGTGCCACTAGTTAGACAGGCCTATACGACCTATGTGAGGCCAATTTTGGAATATGCCAATGTTATTTGAACACCATATTACAAAAAGGACACACAGCATTTAGAGAAATTGCAGCGAAAGAAAACTGAACTGCCACAGGGTCTGCAGAACAAGGACTACAATGATAGGTGTCAAAAATTTGGACTCACGACACTGGCGCGCAGAAGAGAAAGAAGCGACCTCATTGAGACTTACAAGATTCTTAACGGAGAGCAGTGGCGGGATTCGGGGGGGGGCAAGGGGGGGCCACTGCCCCCCAATGTTGGGACATATTTAAAAAAATATATTTAGACATTGCATTCAAGTTTATGTAAAAAAAGATTTACTTTTTTCTGTATTTTCAGAAGAATTTTAATAATAATTAAGGGAGTAATAATTTTATTAAGCTAAGATAATACCATACTGCTTAAATAAATTGGCAAACTTTAGTTCAATATTATAAAACGCGCGGGATAATGTTCAGCGTTACTGTGAATATCCCGTATTAAAAAAATCCTTCAATTATATTTTACTTTTAAATGATATTTACTTAGAAATTAAACAGTTTCATGCGTAAAATCATGGTAGGTTTAACATCTTGTACTTTCTACTCAGTTTCGAACTTACGCGAAAGAGAGAACGAAGTCTCTGTTCTTTCGGATCCCTCAACGCATCCACAGTACGTGTCCTTTCGGCACTGTAGATCAGTGGGGTCAGTGGCGGGCTTTCTCACGCCACGCCACGACACTCACTCACACACACACACACCACATAAATCAGCTCAGCTTATCGGAATGACCAACCTCACAGGCGCTGAAAGAGGTGTCAGGAAACAGTGGGCGGCTTGCGGTACGATTCATTATAATCGGTACTATTCACACGTAATTCGTTTAATTCACACTTGTGATGAGAAATGTCTTGTAAATGGCGTGGAAAGTTGATTCTTAGGATTTTTCTTATAGACCAAAATAAATACACTATTATTAATAATAAAATTAAAAATGTCTTAACGACAGCCGTGAGTGACAGGGACAAAAGAGAGCAAAATAAATCAGTCGTTAATTATAATAAGCTTGTTGTCCACCCATTTGGTTATCTCATTTTAAAATTTTTATTGCGGGCTGTGAAATAAATGTTTGTCCAACATGAATGCGGACCATTGTCCTAGTCCTCAGTCAGAGGGCTTTCGGTATAGGTGACGATGACATCTCTGCGACGTCATAAGAATAAGAGCTCAGTTGAGTTCTTGCAGTACTGGCGAACGCACGAGCTTTTATTATAGTGAAACGAGCCAGATCAAGAAAGTAAGAAGATTTCAGCTCTTGTCTCTGACAGGTGAGAAATTAATGTTAGTTCATCGCGATTAGTTCAAATTAGAATTTAATCAATAGCTGATGAATAATACAAGTGTTATTGTTTACGGAAGGAAATGTGACTTTACCAGACGACAATCTCATAGATACTTTGTTCTCCTAGAAGTTATAGCAAAATAGCAAACTTCGGTGGCCATTGACTCACGTTATTATAGTATCCCCTGGGTAATCGAGAGAATAACATCTCTTCGTTAATGACGGCAGAGGAGTGTCAAATAATACGTTAATCTGCTTTGCAGCCTACCCAGGAAAAATGATCACGCTAGGCCACTGATAATAACTTCCCTTCTCTGTAATTATAAATGGGAATCTGTTTTAATCTAATGTCTGTTGTATTATTATAACAAAAAGGTTTTTATAACAAAAAATTTTTTTGGTTCTTTTTTGGACAACAGAGAAACTTTTCCTACGATAATTTAAAAGGTTTGTTATTGCTATGAATCGTTAAAGTTCGTGCATGGTAAAGTTCGGCAAACTGACAGTTTTGTCCACTCTCCAGAATGTCGAATGTTTTTATCTCGTCGATTTAACATTGCGTAGCTAATATTTATGTACTTCAATGCACGCAATTTGTATGTCATTAAAACTGAAAATTTTAATTACAATTCAAATACTTCAATCATTTAATTCTAATACTTAACACTGATCATTATTTGTAAAGAAAATTATTTGATCGTCACTTTCCTCAAATCATTTAATTTCAATATTCAATTTTATACTTAACATGTGAAAAATTTATACATTCATGTAATTATTTTATTCAGAAACAAGAACAAAATAGTGAAAGCAAAATTTTTACATATGTTTTGTCAAAAAATATATTAATGTGTTAAGTTTAAGTGTACCGTCACACAAAATTTGACATTAATAATTATGTATCTTTATTCGATTCTAATAACTAGACCGCGGGATTTCATGGAATTGCATGTGTTTTTTGTTATTTGTTAACTGTGACGTTATGGTAATTGTGAAGATGATATGGTGACGATAGGGGGTGAAAGGACGAATAGAAATGCAACCATGCCCAAGGCGGGAGTCGAACCCGCGATCCTTCGGTGCGAGATCGCTAAGATCTACCGGCGTAAATTATAGGTTTTTGTCTAGAAGTGGGTCGAAGTCAGTTATTTTTGTGTATTTCTCTTTCGAAAGAAACGTGAATTGGGCCAAGACAATACCAACATAATATTTCCGATAATATTCTGACAACACTGTTTTCGCTTGAATCGATTTACTTCCTGTAACTTTATTCGTGCACATAAACTTAGTAAATGGGCTGAATAGTACGGCGTCTTGTAAGATGGCCATTTGTTCTCTCGCTTAATATATTTTCGTTTATTAAAATGGAATATATTTACTTTTATTAAACGCCTTTTGTACTACATTGTAAATCAGGGTTCATCAAAAAGACGAGTCGAGAGCAAAGGGCCGTCGGGGTCATTCCATATTAAATCAACACAGTCATTTTACATCACCATCTCAGATTCAGATGAAATTTGACACATAGGTAGTATGAATGAAGAATAAGAAAACTACAAATTTTGAGTAATATATTTCTACCCGTTTGTGAAATACAGGCATGTAAACGTTTACAAAATTGGGTTCCCGAAAATTTGTAAATTGATGTAGAACCTCACCAAATTAAGATAGCTGGAACAAGTGTCATTTTGCAGCTTTCTGTATGGCCTTTTATATGATATACAACTCAATAGTGGTTGCGTTCAAAACGTTTTTCAAATTTGAATTTAAAATTTTGATTTTGAGATTTTTCAAAATGCTCATCTTCAAAAAAATTGGAAAAATTCTAAAATAATCCTTATATGTTTCCAAACAGATAATAATTGGCTAGTTGGATTTGAATTTGTGACTAGTGTGGGTGGCTTGGCAGGCACTTTTGTTTCAAGCCACACGCAATTTTTTTCTGTTTTTCGATTGCATTATCTCCGTTGGGGGACCAGATACATTTTTGAAACAAATACTCCTGAAAGGTCACTATAGTAGCAAACCGCTGTATACATTTCAACTTCGAAGTGTGACTCCAAGGGGATTTAAAAAATTCGTCAATATGTGCAAAAAGTGTATCATTTGAAACCGTTTTTTAATTGGCTATAGGTGAGTACAAAATTTTTAATTGTGGTACAAAATTAGTACATAGTTCAAAATTTTAGGCTAGTTAATTTTGAATTTCTGACAAGTGGGGATTGCAGCTTGACGGAGGTCCGGCTCTTGCCGAGTCGGCAATGCCGACGGGGTCATTCCATATTAAATCTCAGTTTTAATTAAAATTTTACCTCACCATTTTAGATTCAGATGAAATTTGACACATAGGTAGTATGAATGAAGAATAAGAAAACTACAAATTTTGAGTAAAATATTTCTACCCGTTTGTGAGCCACCCACACTAGTCACAAATTCAAATCCAACTAGCCAATTATTATCTTCTATTTGTCTACTAATTTTGTACCACAATAAATAATTTTGTACTCCGTCCGTCTGTGAACACTGCTAGCGCCTAAACCATACGTACGATTTCTTCCAAAATGGATATTCCCCGGTCGATCTGATTCTAGTCGAAGCTTTGAGATTTTGAAAACGATTCTTCAAAATTTGGAGGTATTTTATATGAAGCCCCCCGGGGATTTTCAAAATTTTCTCAAAAAGGGCTCCAATTTCTTTCCTTTAAATTTCTTGTATGAATAGAGTAAAATACACTTATTAACATGGCATAGGTCCGATTCTCACGAATAACTGAATTTTCGAAAATTGTGAAAGTTTGAATTGTTTTCGGCGTCTTTCTCCAACTACAAAATTGAAGATAGAGATTTTTCTTCAAATAAAATTTGTTCTGCATATTGAGTTCTTTCATAAAGGTCATGGAAATGTTTTTCAAAATTTTAGTAGTTTTCGTGCAATTAATTTCGTGCCTGCAATATGTGCACTTTTAAAAAATTACAAAAACAAGATTTTCTCAAAAACGGCTCCAAATGTTTTCTTTAAACTTTTGGTAGGGATAGTGGTAAATACACTCTATCAGATGGCATAAAAGCCATATTGCTCTATAGGTTGGTTTTTCCAAAAATTACAAAAATGTAAATTTTTTCACATGTTTCTCACGTCCATAATATTTACATTAGCAGCGATTTTTTCACATTATTATATTTACGAGTACATGTGCTTTAAATAATATCAAGTAAAGTTTATCGAAAACAACCGTTTTCTGTGAAAGTAGCTCAAAATTTCCCGTTTTCAGAAACTCTCAAACGCCATTTTCTCATATTTGGCTGCAAATTTTTTCTTGAAACTTTTGTCACCGATAGTGCTAATTACACTCTTTAGTATGGCGTAAAGTTTATTTTGAGTTTTTTTTTGTTTTTTCAAAAATTATAATTAATTGTAATTTTTTTGAAAGATCTCTCACATCTTTAATATGCACATTACCAGCAATTTGTAAACATTATTATATTTGTGAGTGTAACGGTCGATTTCACCAACGCTGATCAGCAGCTTTGACGGACGTCAAATCATTGACGGCGCGTCAAACGCCTTATTTACGTTTCACCAAGGTCTTTTCGCCTGACGATCGTCAAAGTATTCGTCAAATTTTGATGGACCGGCACCCCGCCATCAACGTCTTTGACGATTCGTTAAACTGCTGTTGTGAGGTTAGGGTGAATCAAACGCGTGCATTGTATTTCATTAAACTAGTTATTTTACTTTTTTGCTGTGCAAGAGGGGCATGTGTGATATCATGGAAGATAATTTTGATGCTTAACTTTTGCATAATTACAAACAATGGATCTAGAACAAGCAATTATTCAAAAATATATACTTTTTAATAATTGGAAGATCTTCAATTCATATCGAGAGAATGTCGAAAACGGTGTTACTGAAGAATTTAGAAGAAATAAAACTGCGTTTTGAATATCCCTCAAACAAATAAACGCCCTTGCCTAGTAAATCTCTTTAATATTTTATGCTGCATGACATTTCCTCCGGCCATTGCAATGGAATTTTGTCATCACAGAGAGCGATTGCGTAAATAGAAAGATTGTTTCTTTCGCAAATCCTTCTCTATGCCCATAGAATGTGGTATTTCCATGGGGTGCCGAACCCTAACCAAAAACACATTTTTTTAATAATAGCGAACATTTCTGGAGATACAGCGATGACAGACTGCACACATGTGCAAATTTTGTCTTCAGGGGAATTGAATTAGAACAATTCAGAAATAAAAAATGTATTTCTTCGTTAGTGTGCAAATATGTGATTTTCTTTATGTGCGAACCACGAAATCTACTGTGGACATCGTGCCAACCTTCCGAATATAATAGTTCGTCTTCAGTAGTCAACAGGTTCAATACCCAATGCGGAACCGCGTTGTAACCCGACATGATAGCCAACCTTTGTACGAGGAGAAAAAAATCGACACACGATCCTTGACGAATCGTCAAAGTTAACGGGGCGTCAATTCTAGCAGAAAAGCGTTGGTGAAACGTAACGATGCGTCAAGATTTTGACGTTCGTCAAAAATGACGATCGTCAAGAGAGATTTGACGAGTGTTGGTGAAATCCACTGTAAGTGCTTCAAATAACTTCAAATAAAGTATTTTGAAAACTCAAAAATTGTCTGCGAAAATGAGCTTCAAATTTCGCAATTTTAGTAGCGCTAAAACGCCATTTTCTCTTAAACGCCACATAATTTTTAAAATAAAATTGCTATTTATGACTAGGTTTTTGTGTTCTTTAATATTCTAAAATTAATATTTTCGTTCTACCAATAGGAAACCGAAAAAAATTAAGAAAATCCAAAAAAATGTACTTTTGGCGGTGATAGATGGTAGCTGGCAAGAAAGAGTATGTGGTAAATCCGAATAGCTAGCGACGACCCAGGAAATAGAAAACTAATACGGGAAAGTCTGTGCCATTCTGTGGCACCACTAGTTCCTTTTCACGGCCCGGCAATTAATTTTTTTCCGCCGAAAATTGGCCATTTTTTCGCGCAGCATTACATAACTTTCCCTATACTACGTATATCACTCCGTGTATACGTACGTATACGGGAAAGTAAAAATGTATCGTTGAATTAACAGTTCGGGCCGTCCCAGTAACAATGCGGAATCTCACCGCTGTGTGCAACTAATATAATTAATAACATTCAATAATAATTAACAAAATTGGAAGCAATGTGTATAATTGCAGCACAATTAATTAACTTAAAGCATGGAAACGAATATTTGGATATTTATAATAGCGCCCAAATTTGCCCCCCCAATAAAAGATCCGAAATCCCGCCCCTGACGGAGAGTATGATGTACAAGAATTTGAGGATATTTTCATTAGACGGCCAGATGATAGACTTCTAGGACATCAAAGCAGACTGCAGAAAGAGAGAGTGCGGACCAACCTTCGTGCACAATTTATTACCAATAGAATCGTACATGCTTGGAACACCTTACCACAAAGTCATGTGTACGCGAGAAATGTAATGACATTCAAGAGGAAACTGTATCAAGCCAATCAAGAAATTGACGTGTCCTGATAAACTCTAAGTGTCCTGGTGACCTTATAAACTGATAAACTACATATTATGATATACGATGTGAAGTGCTGTGTAATTGTAGATGTACACGTATCAGCTTTGCTGCTGCCGTGTAATAAATAAATACTTGGGGTTTTATTTCTTGGCGCCTGGGGCCTTGTCTTCACGAACGAATATCTCACGGTATTTCGGGTATTTCAGTCTTGCCGCTAGGAGTCGCATGATCGCGACTGTATCGAGTAGCGCTGGCAATCATGTGACTCCCAGCGGGACGACAGAGAACGACGCGAAGTTCAATGAGGTATTCCATCGTGAAGATAAGCCCCTATGCGCCAAGAAATTGAAACCTAAGTATATAGCTTCCGACGCTTTCAATACTACCCCTACCACCGGAGAAGAGTCTCCTTCTTATAGACTTCGTGATGGTTAGGTTTGAGGTTTTCAGCGAACGACTCAGTGAACCACACTGAGTGAACCAGTGAGTGAACCGCAGAAGTCTGGCCGGGAGATTCCTGGGGAGATCGGTCGATTTCTGTGATAGGGGATGATAAAGCGGTTGAGCAGGGAATATGGGGATCTATAGGAGAATAATTACCCCTGATAATTCACCAAAATGTGGTTAGTTACCACATGCAAAATAATATTTGACTGACATTTATTCCGAGTGCCATAAATGAATTAAGAGGTGGGCGTGAAGCCAGTGACCCTATAATTTGACAGTTGTAAAGGGGGGAGAATTTGGAACCAAATTCAAGTTTAAATATAGATGTTGTTGTTACGTGCATCACGTAGATTATAAAGAAAACCCCTGCCTCATTCCCACGTCACACATGTTAATTCACTGGTGTAAGTATATTTTCATTAATAAGCAGCTGATATTGAATTATATTTAGAGTGTGTCTGTCAGTTTTCATATTGTTAGTAATTGTATGACACTTACTTTTCAGGTTGGTGCTGTGATAAAAACATGTTTTTAAATATTTTTATGCCTTCTAGCTTATTTTGTATAGAGTATATAAGCACAAATATATCATGTTATAGAAATTTGCTGTAGTATTTATTGTGCACACTTAAGCAAAATGATTTCCAACGTGACAAGTCTGGAATTCAGCCCTACAGCAGCATCATGGAAACCACACAATAGATCTCAACAATATGAGAATGGATAGCAACTTCTTCTGGCATCTTTGTTCTCTTGTGTCAGCTATGGCATGGGTTATTTACATCACATATTACAACTCACGAGTAATGGGTTACTTTGTTACAAGACTTCTCAATCGTTTTGTCACTGATGGGTATTTACGTGTTGGTAAGTAAGAACATCTGTCTTAATGTATGATAAAGAAGGTGTTTTTTCTAACAGATTCTTGTTGCATGTACTTAAAAAAAAGTATGTAGATGTAAATTTAAAACCTTGCTTTTGCTTTAAGCTAATGTAGCCATGCATACTTTTGTAAAGCCATTTGCTCTCCTTAAATAGTAAATTAAAAATGAAGATCTTTCCATTAACAGGTTCACTGACATGTAATGTATTGTCTGGGAAGATAATGTTTCGTGACATTGTTTATATCACTAATGATTATAGTGTGAGAGTACAAGATGGTTGGCTGATTTTTCGATGGTGGAGATCCTACGTTCCTAAAGATGTTACTGAAGGTACATTTATGAAAGACTTCTCTATTAGAAATGTTTTACAGTTAAGGGTGAATAATTAGAGATAAAGTAGATTATAAGTGTATAGAAACCTAGCTTTCTACTTTGGTGATCTAATGTCATCAGATTTACTGTATTTTATGTATTGTTACAGATTTGTCTCATTCAGACACAAGATTATCCTTACTTCTTAATGGTTTTGAATTACATATTTATAATCGATGCGCTGTTTATGGTGAACTCGAACGTTTGTTTGGTTTAGATCCCCAACTTTTTCCAAAGGATGAAGATGATAATAGTTCAGATCAAAGAAGAGGTACACATTTGTTGATTTATTTTCAATATTGAATGATTTGGATTTATAAGATTTTATTTTCTTTCTGCAGTGTAAACTTTTCAGAGTAATGGAATTGAATGGAATGGAAGATTTTGTTTCCTAAAATATTTGTTTCCTAATATCTTGTTCAATTTTGTTTAACTTTGAAAACTAGTACAAATTTTGAAAGTAGAAATCAATTTGGTGTGATGTAAAACGTTAGCCTTTCCGTGATGTATGTGTGTGTGTTGTCTGCAATTATTTATCTTCTCTTCTTACATTTTTGTGATTCTAAATAGCATTAATGTTTTTGTATTAGATTGCAATAATAGGGGAAGTGGAGACAGAGAAAGTCTTTCAGCCACACGGCGAGAGCCAGGCCGAACCATGCCACGACAAGCTGCTGCCCTTGGTCACAGTTGGAGAGATCTCATTCCAGTCATAAAAATTGATGTTTGCACGGTATATTTATTTTTTGTTATTTATATTTCATTAGTATTATACACATTAGTATTGAATAGAGATCAGAAAGCACAAAATTTTAATTACAATTACTTATTGGTCAATATGAAAAATTTAAATATGTCCTGAACATGGTTTAAAAAACTGCCAAAATCATGCAATGAATCTTATCATATTGTGGATTATTTATGAAAAAAGTGCTTGAAATCTTATGTATTAGAGTTTAGGGTTAAAGTAGGGTGTACGGTACACCCTCAGAAAAGCGATGTGGCGGAGGGGGGTGGTAGAGGGGAAGGGGAGGCGGTGGGAGGGGGCAAAGGAGGAGGACAACGATGGGAGTCTCCATAAGCCCTCACTCAAATTACGCCACACGCTCTGATACAAATGAATAAAACTTCCCGAAAAAGCGGTTTTTAAGGTAGGCGCTGTCATGGAACGACAAAAAATTATACCTGAATCACACTCAACCTGCTTCTCGTGACCATGACCCCTTCCACACTGAACACTCTCTCGCATGAGAAGTGACCTCTGTCTTGCTGCACTTCCACTCGAAACCATCACTCAATTACTTTCGCTTGACCAATCTCATCGGACACTTACATAAAGGACACGAAAAGCCTGCAGCAATCAAACCACATTCTTGCACTCATTCAATCACAGCCACACACCCTTTCTGGGGCAACGCATAAAAAAGCCATATTTATTCTCACAAACACTCGACACTCAAAAACACAAATCATGAAGAATTTGAAGAACGCAAGAAACGTAACTGTCCAACAGCAACCCCAACACAGAGAGTCAGTTTGCACACCCACCATGTTCCAACCAGTATTTCGGAATGAAACTCAGACAAGAAATTGCCTCCCCTAACTTATGACGTCACGTCCGTGACCAATTACGAACCATTAAAATTATTTCAGTAGTGTATTTATTACAATTCATTTAAATCGCTCACGCCGAAGGCGTCGGCGGTTTCACCGGCGAGGCTGCCGTGCGCGCGCACAAACACTTTGCTTTTTATAAGTATGTAATAAGTTATGTGTATTGCTCCCCACCGAAAGGTTCCCCTCATAATCCCCCAAATACCCTCCACCCCGTCCTCGTCCCCTCCACCGTGGCTTTCCCCTTCGCCGGAGCGGCGCCAAGGGCCGGTTTGAACGACTTCCTTAGGTTGCACCTTTTTATTTGTCATAAAAAGTAATAAGTTTTCTCATTCATTTCAAATATTGATGCGAGAAAATTGATATTTTTTCAGTTAAAGATGCTGAAATTGAATTATGAGTTTTGTTTAAAAGATTGCACACATATTACAGTAAAACCTCATTAACACGAATTCCAAGGGCCCAAAATAATTGGAGTTCGTGTTATAAAAATTTGTGTTATGCGAGTATTATAAATGTCTGTATTACCATAATCTCTAGCCAGGACCAAAGTTGCTTGTGTTATGACGCAACATCAAGCTATAAAATCACACAGCAGCAGCAGTCTCATTTAGTCACTGACCTTTATCTCTTAGATGTGTAAGTGAAAACCAGTTCAAATACAACATTCGAACTGGCTTTCACTCACACATCTAAGAAATAAAATTCCTTTGTAGAAGTTTTGGAAAATGTTTCTTTAAGGTTTTGTGTGTGTGTGTGTGTGTGTGTGTGTGTGTGTGTGTGTGTGTGTGTGTGTGTGTGTGTGTGTGTGTGTGTGTGTGTGTGTGTGTGTGTGTGTGTGTGTGTGTGTGTGTGGTGTGTGTGTGTGTGTGTGTGTGTGTGTGTGTGTGTGTGTGTGTGTGTGTGTGTGTGTGTGTGTGTGTGTGTGTGTGTGTGTGTGTGTGTGTGTGTGTGTGTGTGTGTGTGTGTGTGTGTGTGTGTGTGTGTGTGTTGTGTGTGTGTGTGTGTGTGTGGTGTGTGTGTGTGTGTGTGTGTGTGTGTGTGTGTGTGGTGTGTGTGTGTGTGTGTGTGTGTGTGTGTGTGTGTGTGTGTGTGTGTGTGTGTGTGTGTGTGTGTGTGGTGTGTGTGTGTGTGTGTGTGTGTGTGTGTGGTGTGTGTGTGTGTGTGTGTGTGTGTGTGTGTGTGTGTGTGTGTGTGTGTGTGTGTGTGTGTGTGTGTGTGTGTGTGTGTGTGTGTGTGTGTGTGTGGTGTGTGTGTGTGTGTGTGTGTGTGTGTGTGTGTGTGTGTGTGTGGTGTGTGTGTGTGTGTGTGTGGTGTGTGTGTGTGTGTGTGTGTGTGTGTGTGTGTGTGTGTGTGTGTGTGTGTGTGTGTGTGTGTGTGTGTGTGTGTGTGTGTGTGTGTGTGTGTGTGTGTGTGTGTGTGTGTGTGTGTGGTGTGTGGTGTGTGTGTGTGTGTGTGGTGTGTGTGTGTGTGTGGTGTGTGTGTGTGTGTGTGTGTGTGTGTGTGTGTGTGTGTGTGTGGTGTGTGTGTGTGTGTGTGTGTGTGTGTGTGTGTGTGTGTGTGTGTGTGTGTGTGTGTGTGTGTGTGTGTGTGTGTGTGTGTGTGTGTGTGGTGTGTGTGTGTGTGTGTGTGTGTGTGTGTGTGTGTGTGTGTGTGTGTGTGTGTGTGTGTGTGTGTGTGTGTGTGTGTGTGGTGTGTGTGTGTGTGTGTGTGTGTGTGTGTTGTGTGTGTGTGTGTGTGTGTGTGTGTGTGTGTGTGTGTGTGTGTGGTGTGTGTGTGTGTGTGTGTGTGTGTGTGTGTGTGTGTGTGTGTGTGTGTGTGTGTGTGTGTGTGTGTGTGTGTGTGTGTGTGTGTGTGTGTGTGTGTGTGTGTGTGTGTGTGTGGGGGGGGGGTGTGTGTGGGGGTGTGTGTGTGTGGGGGGGGGGTGTGTGGGGGGTGTGTGTGGGGGTGTGGTGTGTGTGTGTGTGGGGTGTGTGTGTGTGTGTGTGGGGGGGGGTTGTGTGTGTGGGGGGGTGTGTGTGTGTGGGGGGGGGGGTGTGTGTGGGGGGGTGTGGTGTGTTGTGGGGGGGGGTGTGTGTGTGGGGGGGGTGTGTGTGTGTGTGGGTGTGTGTGTGTGTGTGTGGTGTGGGGGTGTGGGGGTGTGTGGGGTGTGTGGGGGGTGTGTGGGGGTGTGGGTGTGTGTGTGTGTGGGGGTGTGTGTGTGTGTGGGTGTGTGGTGGTGTGTGTGGGTGGGTGTGTGTGTGTG